>MU383859.1:0-431414 GCA_022495065.1 Xylaria telfairii
TATAAATATCCCTGCTTTTTTTTATTTTTAAAAAATATTATTATAAATAATTTTTTTAAAAATTTAATTAAAATTTTTTAATAAAATAATATTATTTTTTATAAGCTTGTTTTTAATTAATTTTATAAGCTATATAAACACTTAAATAAACGTTATTTTTTATTTTATTATTTTTAAAAAGTTTTTAAATGCTAGGACTTTAGAAATATTTAATATATTTTTTATTTAAACTTTATAAAAAATTAATTTTTAATCTTTAAATTATTTTATAATATTTATATTTTTAGCAGTAGTTTTTTTAAACATTATTTAATATTTTTATTATAAAATAAACTATATATTTAAATTATTTAAAGTTATAATAGTTTATAAAACAACTATTATATTATAAATATAAATTAAATTAAAATGTATTATTTTAATATATGCTTAGTTTATTTAATAATTATTAATAGTTTTATTAATTTAATTAAAAATTATATTATATTTAATATTTAAAGTTATTTAAACCGAGGTTTTTATAAAATATTTTTTAATTAGTTTTTTTAGCGCTGTTTTAATTTTTATTTTTAAAAACTTTTTAATAAAAAATAGTTTATTACTTTAGTTTAAGTTGTTTAGCTTAAGTTATTATTCGCGGTATTTTTTTTTAAAATATTTTTATTTTATTTAGATTAAATTCTCTTTAGCGCTTTTTTTAATAAAAAAAACAAGCGTAGTTATCAGGTTAAAAAAACACCTCTTGCTATTAAAATTTATAATATTTTAAATACCTAAGATTTTTATATAAAATTAAAAACAAATATATTATAATAATTAGTTTTACTTACTTTTAAATAAAATATTTTTAAAAATTTCGTTAAAGTTTATTAAAACTATTTATATATTTTTAAAATAAAATATTAGTTGCTTTATTTAATAAATCTAACTATAAATAAAAAAAAGAATAAAATAAAATAAATAAATAACGCTAATAAAATTTAGTTAAAAAAATATTATTATTTAATTAAAGCACTAGTTTAATAAATAAATTAAACTTATAACTTTAATAAAATAATATATATAGTAAAATTAAACTAGTATTTTTAAAAATACTTTTTTACTTTATTTAAAAACGCGTATATATTAAAAAAATAAAACTATTTATATATATAAGAAAAACTTTTCTTGTTTAAATAATCTTTATTAATCTATTTACGGAGCGTATATAAGTGCGATCCTCCCGATTACGTGAGCAGCGTTGTTGTCCTTTAACAGAACAACTCATTGCTGCTCTCGCAGGCGCACTAATTAATTAGGTGCACTACTACTTATGTGGGTTGCTCCGTTATAATATTTTATTACTACGTTTTTTATTTATATATAATAGTTTTATATTTATAGTTTATAATAATTTATAAGCGCTTGTATATAAAAGTAACGTTATTATTAATATTTTATTTATTTATTTTTTTATTTTATTTTATTATATAAATAAATCGCGTTTTAATTTTTTTAGCTTGTTTAGCTAAGCTATTTTTTTTTTTTTAATAAGTTTAAAAAGTTTAATAAATTAATAATTTTATTAAATAAATATCCTAGTATATAAAAAATATTATTTTTTTTTTTAAAAATTTATAAATAAAATAATTTAAAAATATAATAAACTATATATAAAAACTAATATAAAAATAAATATAAGTATTTAATAATAAATTTATAATATTTAAAAATTATAATAATTTTTAATATTTATATTTTAAAATATTTAAATATTATTAATAAAATTATATTAATTATAAAAAATAATAAAATATTATTAATAAAATTATAATAATTTAATATTTTTATTTAAAAATATTAAAATATTTAAAATATAAAAATATATTATTAAATTTATTTTAATATTATTATTTATTTTAAGTTTTTATAAAATATATTAAAATAAATAAATATATATAAAATAAATTAATAACGCTTGTTATTTTATTAAAACTTATTTTAATTAATTTAATATTATAATATATAAGTTTAAACAATAAATTAACTAATATTTACTTTATTTAATTAATTTTAATAAGTAATTATATTATAAATATATATAATATTAGTTAAAAAAAATAATTTTTAATTTTAAAAAATTAAAAACTATTAAAATTTAATTAGTTTAATTTAATTAGTTTAGTTTAGTTTTTATAATAAAACTATTATAATAAGTATTACTTTAATAAAAATAATTATAAAGTAAAAAAAAATATAGATTTAAAGAAAATACGCGCATATAATTACTAGCGGAGCTAGTAATTATATATACGCGCCGCACTAACGGTTGTGCAGTAACGCGTTACCAGCTGCCTGCGGCAGCAAGCACTAGCAACACGGTGGCTATAGTATTACATACAAGGGCAGACCCCGTAAGGGTCTGTATCATATATATAAAGTTAATACAGCTTTAAATATATAATTAAAAAAGCTTTTAAAAATAATAAAATATAAAGACTAGTAATTTATAACGCTTAGTTTAAAACAGTTAAATAATATTATAAACTTATTAAAAAACATTATTAAAAAAGTTAAACGTTATAAAAACAAACTAAATAAATATTTAAAATCTAAATTTAATTATAAAACAAAGATACATTAATACTATAAAAAAAACAGGCGTAGTATTAGCTGTAGCAGGCCTAACAGTTTAAAAAAACAAGCTAGAAGATCAACTAGTCTACGGCAATTCATTAACACTAACTACATCAGAACATATAAACAAGCAAACAATAATAAGAGATAATAATACAGAAAAACAATTTAGCTAAGCTATTACTCCAAAGTAAATAACAACTCAAACTCAACTTCTAGCACTAGACAGGATAGCAGAAGCTAGAGCTCCAAGGACAGCAGAATATGCTAATACACCAAGCCGAACAGCGTAAGATTGCGCTGCAGCGGCACATCTAAAGCAGAAGATAGTGATGCAAGAGCAACAAAACAGGCTACCAAAAGAAGCCCAACGCCAAAAAAAAAAAAAAAAAAATACTGAACACCAAGAAGGTAAATACAATCAAAGTGAGAGAAGAGCGAGAAAGGCTAAAGCCAAGAAGGCAATGCACGGAGAATACCTCTCATTCCAAAGGTCAAAGTACAGAATTTAAGGCGCGGCAAGCTTTCAAATACTAAGGCAAGGCCCACATAGAAATATCAAAAAGAAACGGTAAGACAGAGTGAGCAGGAAAGCGGCCATGTAATTGTGAATTTCCATTTGTTTTGCTCCAGTTATACCTCCCTAAGCCAAAAACACGGGGGAAAATGACAAATAATACTATCCATTGCCATAATCTATTTATCCAGATACCTAGCACATATTCGCAGTCAACTCTACTGCTTTCTGACCTACATAACAATGTCTCCCATGTCGGCAACTCCGCCCCCGTAGAGTCAAAATTAGCCCACGAAGCATTAGACCTTTTCGTAACAACAGTCAATTAACAGGGGGACTATTTATACATACAAGCTACCGATATCCCGTCTGCCCAAATAAGAACAAGAATTTCATTGCCCCTTTAGATTCCTCGAAGATTACTGCAATTTGAATCTTCTTGCAAAACCTTGACCACAAGCCCTTATTACATCTATTTTGAGACACATCCACCACCTTTAGCCCCTAAGTCCAAAGCAACTCCACTACCACCACGGTGATCACAGGCTTAGCTTCGGGACTTGGATATATCGAACCAGATCAAGTTTACCGATCGGAAGAGACGACACGGAGGCACCGGGTCTTACTTGTAGTGAGGCGGAGCTAAGAGGGGAGTCAGCGTTTCAAATATTATAATGTCAGACAAAAGCTAAAGAGCTGCAATAATTGGGAGAGTAGTGACTCACATATATTTCTAATCCGACAACGTGGAGCAGTAGGGCAATCAGATAAGCCGTTCCAAAACTCGAATCCAAGGCGGCGGCCACCTCCACGCGAGAGGTAAAATGGTTGAATTCAGGGCATACTGCAACACTCTGCCCCAGATTCTCGCCCGAGTAGAAACTTGCGCATTGCGGGTATAGATTCAAAGTTCGGTCACCGAGCATAGAATCGATCTTGTCACAAGGCATGATATAGTCTGGGAAGGCGAATAGAGAGGCTTTGAGGCCAACAATGTGTATTATTCTTCCAGTTACGATACACCCTGCCTGGATATAAGTTAGCTCAACAGAGTAGCACGAGAATATTATGTATTTCACATACCCAAAACCAGGCCCTGAGCATCCATGCCCGATGCTGGCCAATTCGACGATACTTTATACTGGACATAGCCTTAAACAAGGCCCACAGAACTTCAAGACAAGAGTCAGTGCTTTCCTAATTCACGGAGTAGATGAGAGAGCATTGGAGGAAGTGTTTAACCCCCAGGCGGTTCCGGGCGATCCCAGGTAGAAAAGGTAAGGAGTTAAGAAGAAAGATTCAGACATTACTTACAAGCAGTCGAAGAAAGGGCAATGAATACCTGTACATCAAGGCCGCCGCCAAAGCTGCGTGGAAGTATGATCCATATACCTGCAACAGACATAATGCTCAGGATGATCACGATGTAACCAACAATTGCGTGGAGTTTTGGGAACTTATGTCGAATGACCGGGATAAACTGGAGACAGACAAGAAGCGCAGCAGGCAAAGTGCCCGCCAGGTGTAACAGAATTCCGAGCTTGTAGGGTTGCTGGAGTAAGTAGAAACATTCCCCAGGAGCAGCATCTGCAAGATAGCATAGTTAGATATCCAAATTGTTAGTTGATCCTGATAGACTATATAATCTTACTTACGATTATAGCTTGATCTGACAGTAGAGGAACAAAAAACGCCGTGGAAGTCGAGGTATTGCAGACGGGCAAGCGTGAAGAGGAAGAACGCCCCGAGGAAGATGAGCCAGAGCACGAAATTATAGCCTTTGGTGAAACCGACTGTGCTATAGACCCTGCGAGCCATTCCTATGGGGGCGCTCCTGGGGGGAGGACCGACATGAGCCATGTTGTGTAATATGGTGGAATCAAATGGGGAAATTCCTTTCTTTTTTTTTCTTTTTTTTGCACGACAGTATACAGTAGGCGATAGATGTTGTTAGTAAGACAAAGACTTGAGGTAGCGCCTTGTTAGTAGCCAAGGTAGAAAAGGATCAAGTTGAGTAACAGAGATCAACGGGTGAGCTGACTGGGAGCAGAAATGTGAGTACAGATGGCAGAGAGGAGGTATATATAGGCCATCATATACAGCGGGCTAATTCGGAGCTTCCCTCTTGTTTAGTGCGACATATAGTGAATGGGGTGGCGTCTATTGTGGACTAATTAGTGAATAGGGGTAGCTGAAGGTCTCGCCAATAGATTGGACATAACATTCAATTCCTAAGCCTTGACTGCTGAGTGAATGGTGCGCTTGGCTTCTACTGTGGGCCTTGCGCCCATAGATCTGTTTAGAGACAATGCTAGTACAGTGAATTAGAACATTCGGTTATATTGTCCTCTGAGCATCTGAACGCTTTGGTAATAGAATCATATTTGATGATATTACGATATGGAATGATATGCTAAAACCTATTGCAGAATTCATAAATGAATTAAATAGGTTGAAAGACTTAACTATAAGCACAATATGCGTGTGAAGTATACTGAGGTCTTTTATATTATGTATATGATTCTCACCTTTCTACAGCAAAATACAGTTTTATACTTCAGCTAGTACTTGGCGGAATGAGTACTATTATATGGGTAATTAGAATAAATAATTACATTTAAAAGATAAAATAAATTAACCCTACTTGTATACAAGATAGGGTAGCGAGTAGGCTAAGATAGATAGAAATGCCTAACGTTGTGTAAAGCAACCAACTGGCAATATACTTTATAGTCGACTGCACTTCTGTGTCTGCTTCGTTAAGGGATAAATATAGGGAGTGGTCATTAAACTGGGTGGTAAGGACGGCTAGAATAGCTAGAAAAGGAGACCAATATGGGTGAGCTATAATAATGATGAAGAACAAGAATCAGATGGGCGGAGAAAATTAATTACACCATTATGCAAGATTTAGTTCATAAGGAAGTAATTATTTTACAAGAAAACTGAATTTAAATTTCTCTATATATAGATGCAAAGCAGACAAAGAACGTGGAAGTAAAAAATATACAAAAATTAAATAAATGACTAACGGTGCTAACCTCACGATGGATGTTTCACACAAAAAACCATCTACGTAAGAGAGAGGCGGAGAAGCAGCACCTGTAGCACCTCGTGGTATACCACGTGGCCGCTGTTGTCACAAACAACCGCAAAACAATCATAACTTGGGTAACTTGATACCTCGTGAGTATACGGCTGAACTGTGCCGATACGGGTGTTGATACCAAAACAGCTGGATGAAGTTTGCAACTAATTATATATCAACAAAAGGGGGTGGTTTAAAGTTTGTTGCTACGTTGGCTTGAGACTTGTAAAAACGGGTAAAGCAACGCTAAATATTAGGTTAAATGGCTTTTAAGACCCCCAAACTCGCCTTTCCCACGCTTATATATTGCTGAGCAGCTCGTTCGCCAGGGCGAATACTGTGGAAGTTGGTAGTTGGTAGAATAGGAGTGGCAAGGATCGATTGGATATGCTGCTCGCCGAACCGTGAACCCACACGGATCGGGCCGTACGTACCTATTATGGTTAGTTTGTGGCTAGCCGGTGTGGCGTCGCGGCTTGAATCTTACGTAAGTCTGACCCACAAGATCACAGGCACTCAGTAACAGGACGTCAGATCAATCCCCTGACACGTTCTGCGACTGACTTTCGAATGCAGTAAAACATCTGTGCTTTTTTAAAAAGACTGTAATTATCAAATCCGTTCAATCCTTGAGAACGGTAGTAACTCTTGCTGATAGATAACCCCCGCCTAGCGCTTCAACTATCAGCATACCCTTAGCCACTCCTCGCAGGAGGCAGTTGTCGCGTGCGGCTTTGGTCAAAGTAGAGTCTTTCCCCATTTCTACATCGTTTCTTCACATGAAATATCTCCGCGCGCTGTTTAATGAAAACAAAAAAACTCTCGTATTTCGGCTGTGAGCAACCATGGTGGGGGTCCCAGGTCGTTCAAAGGGATGTTCGACTTGCAGGAAGCGAAAGAAAGGGTGCGACAGGGGGCGTCCGACCTGTACTCAATGCTTTAATGCAGGGCTCGAGTGTGGCGGCTACCAAAGGGATATCGTATTCCTCAATCATACCCAGGTGACCAAGGCAGCGGCTGTCCCCGTTGTCTACCGAAAAGAGTCCCCAAAAAGGTCCGGGCATTCGCTTGCTGGCATCACCGATATCGCCCTCCCCAATGGGCTGGCACAGACTGCATATATAGAAAAGTACATCAGCATATTTCTGACGGATTACCTCCCAGAAGGTCGAAGTTTGACAGGCCCATCTCGCGATTGGATTGAGATTGCTCATGGACTCCACACCTCCAGCAAAGCTACCCAGCTTTCCCTTCTCAGTTTGGGCTTATTTGCTGCTGGGGAAACGCAATATGCTCTTCAATCTTATTGTTTTGCCCTTCGAAAGCTCCAAACATCCTTGTCTGTCCCGTGTCAAACCCAGAATGACTCAACTCTGGCTACTTGCCAACTATTGAGTCTCTTTGAGGTGAGCCTACCTGTTTGTGCTGCTGGTACCGGTCATATGCCCAATCGGCATCTCACTTCTCTGTGCTAATAACAATACGAATCAATAGATTTTCCACGGGGCCGATGACAATGTGTTGTTACAGGGACGCAAATGGCATAGCCACTTAAGCGGACTGCTTGCGATCATCCAGGCACGAAGCCCCTCTGCATATCAGTCTGGTGGTGAGTAACTTCAGGAGTCAGTTTCTTCGTATATTAGTAACTTTCAAAATACGAGACTGTGTCTCGAAGCTTCTAAGAATCCCCATAAAGTGGTATCTAAATTGTAATAACTAACTCCAAGTTCTCTAGCGAGCCACCAGCTTTTTGTTGCCGGACGATATCCTCTTGTGAGTTAAATCACTAATCATGTAGTCTTGTAGCCGCTCTGCTAAGGCCAGCCATAGCTCATAGCGGCAATAAAGGAACGACGCCGTTTCCCTTTAAACACACCGGAATGGAGAACAATACCTTGGGAGAAGGAACCTAAATCATACATGGACAAGCTTTATGATATTATGGCTGATATGTGTGAAATCCTAGTTGACACGGATGAAATGCGGTCCTGTGATGACCACATCCAGAAGACAAAATTCCACGCAGAAATCTTGAGAGCGTGTCAGTGCCTAGACGAACGCCTTCAGAACTGGTTTAAAGAAGCAGGCCCTTTAGCAGACTTTCATGACAGCAACGGCATATCTATCAATCCTACCGGCCCCTCTAACTTGCTACTCGCTCATATGACAGTATTATATTGGACAACTTATATAGTTCTTTACTCAACGCTTATTTCGATACATGACCCGCCGCTGTCAGAGGTCCCCGCCGATATCAGCATAGCTCCATACCTCCGGGGCGTAGCCAACGCACTTCCGTACTTCTGGAGCCAGGGTGCTGGATTGTGTGGCGCAAACTTGGCGGCTTCACCATGGGGCCTCTGTCTACATATCGTCTACGGGTCACCGCATAGCTATCCCGAGGAGATGGCTCTTTTGCAACAATTTGCAATAAAGCAAAAGGGGGCGGTTACAGTACTACAATTCCTGGACAGTCTTCAACGATCTACAGCACGGCCAGAGATGGCTAATATAAACGGAATAGAGGGCCGTAAGTAATTCTTTGCCTCATTGTGCTCGGGCTATTTCTATAAGCAGCAAGACTCCTATTCAGCCTACACTATGCCTCCTATACTTCCCATGCCACTAGATAGCGACACATAAGCTTGAAGGGCAATTACTGACTCTAAAATTCTGCAGTGGTCATCAGAGCTCAAAACTGGATGATGGGCAAACGCTAGCAGTGCTGACTGGGTGATCCAGTAAGCTCTTAAGAGGAACCTCTGAAAGCGATACCTAAAATGAGGCCCTATGCTCGTTATACAGAGTATCAGTTATACCAGCTGGGTATGTACAAGCAGACTGTCTTCTTCCTCCTTCTAGCTATTCCATTATATCCACGTGCTCTGACTCCTATCTAATTTGGGGGTTGTTTCCACTCATCACTACATTTGTTAGCTACGTCAATTCGTATCATGCTTTGGTGAGATAGCGGCCTGGTGTGATTAGCTTCATTTATATGTAATCTTTGCTATATATTCTACAGTTTCACGACGATCCTGGTGACTGGCTCTACAAGGCTTTTGACAGCCTATGAATATTCCATTTTCATCCGCTCACTTTATTACACGTGCAGCCTGTCACAACGCAGAGAGATAAAGAAACTCCTGGATGTGTATGTAGCTAGGATAGCCTCACGTAGGTTTAAGACACTCTCTTGCAACAACAAGAGTCTATTGCCTACCGCATGACACACCTTCCAAGTGTCTGGCGTGTTGAAAAACACAACGGTAGCTTTGTGCAACAAGGAAAATTGCTTGCCTTGACATAACACTCTCAACAATCACCACTGTCGACAAGCACTAGCTGGATATTCCACAGGAAACCGAGATGGCAAGAGCCACACCTACGGCATCTCTATCTCTCATTATAATGATGATGCTGCTATCCAAAGGCTAAGGTATCATCGTCGAGGGTTCTTATCTTTCTTCGAAGGCCGAACGAGATGCCTAAGCCTCCCTACCTACCTTCACTACAGCTCAATCAACAAGGCTTCCCCGGTTTTCTTTATTCCGCCACTCTATTTAATGAATCTTTAGCTTCCCTACTTCGTTCTTACATTTTATCTTAGGCCACTCATTCTCATCTCTGCGCACCTGCCACTACTGCTATTTGCTCCAGCGATTTCATAATTACAACACAGGGCTGCTTCCCATACCAACACAAATAGCACGCCCTTCGCTTCAGTGCTTGCGACTCTTCGCCTACTATCATTTCTCCCTCGTCCCTTCTCATTTCACTCGTAGCTCTAGTCGAGTTTCTTTTCACAATAATTCCAACCTTCCCTGCTACAATGGATGAGCCCAAGGAAGGGTGGGATGCCAGCTCTGTTGCAATTTACAAAGCGGCTATGAATCGTCTCGACGACCTTACCATCAGCCCCTGGTACAAAAAGGGCAATGAATCGGATGATGCAGCTCAAACCAGACGCAAGATCGAGATTCTAGAGGCGATGAGTGAGCTCGACGCCATGGAGCTCCTGGGAATATCACGCTCCTGCCACGCGTACAACCCAAACAGTTGCCAAGATAGGGCGAAACAGTCTTGGGCCACAGACCTCGCTGAGGCCCTCGTCGACGAAGCCAACGAGAAGCTTAATCGTATGGAAATTATCGCCGCCAGAATCAGGAACCGTAGTTGCCGGATTGATAGGTTAGAGTGTCTCTTGAAACTACACAGCAACAACCTCGATCCGGCGAGCACTATGTGTCTTAGCAGTAGAAGTGGACATACACCCACAATCGACCGTCTGAATAGCATCACCCCAGTCACCCAGGACCTTCCCAATAACAGCAACAATGACAGTAACAACGACGGCAACAATAACAACAGCGACAACATAAGTATCCAAAACCAGGAGAGAGTCAGACCTATCAATCTCCTCGACTCAGACGTGCCTCTGTTTCTTGACAGCCCCGTTCTCCCACTTACCCGTCCTTCCCCAGTACTACCTACGCTACCTAGACCAGCTCCCGCTCCAACAGCCAACGCCCTTAGAGAGCACTTCACAGGAATCAGAAAGACAACCACAAGCCCGAACCAGGCTCACCTCCCGATCCCGAACGTGCATATCTGGGACAGCGACGAAGAGCGCGAGGCAGCATGTCGCATACACCTGGGCGTATACCGAGGCCACGTTAACTTCAACAGCGAGCGCGTGCCGCTCTTCTTCACAAGAGGGATTAACCACCGACCTTCTCCCAAGACCAACACCGTAAGCTCGCGCATGGTCGTCATCTCCGGCCTGCACCCCGCCACGACCTACAGCGAGCTGCTCGACAAGGTCCGCGGCGGCGCCGTCGCGCGCGTCGCGCGAGCGAACAGCACGACGGCAGCCGTGACTTTCATCTCAGACAGCGACGCGTCGCGCTACGCCAGCTACTCGCAGCGAAACAGGATCACGATCCGGGGCGTCGCGCCGCGCGTAACGCTGGTCGCGACCCCGTCGTACCCGATGCGCGACTCGCTGGCAGCCGCCATCGAGCACGGGGGCGTGACGCGGTGTCTGCTGATCGAGGGCGTCGGGGCGTGGTTCTGCGCGGCTCTCGACGCGTTGTTCGCCGAGGCGAAGCAGTGGGCGCTCACCGAGACGCCGGTGTGTGAGTTCCTCGCCGAGCCTGGGGCCGAGGACGAGCAGTTCGTCTGCGTCTCGTTCCGCGACGTCGGTAGGGCGCAGGACGCGTTTGCCTTCATCGCGAGGAAGTTCCCTGGCTGTCAGCTGCGGTATACGCGGGATCCCTGTGCTGGGCCGCTGGAGGAACTGCATGACTAGATGGACGGGGCGATACAATACGGCTGGCTTGACTTGTGATGATACGGCGAGGAGATGGCTTGCGTCTTGATGAAAGGACGATGATGGGACGGAAGCTGCTCTAGGTCACTGGCCTCGCCGAATGGGACAAGGGGGGTGGTTATGTATAGGATAATAATCTCGTTCAAGATGGAGGAAGAGCGACGCTGGGGATATGATCCGAGATATGATGCATCCCATTCCCCATCTCTGTTTACATATTGTTTCGCGATGCTTTCTATTTAGCCAAATATCCACTCCATTCTAAAAGCAATAATCATTGATTCAATGATCAAATCCTTCGTACTGAATTATATGTTTCTTGTTATTATAAGCTTGTTTCGATATTGAGGCACGGCTTGTAATTTCAATCTTTGGGTCTATCAAGGCCAAAACAGAAGCAGTCGGGACTGTTTGAGATTGAATATAGCAATAGCG
Source organism: Xylaria telfairii (assembly GCA_022495065.1). Lineage (NCBI taxonomy): Eukaryota > Fungi > Ascomycota > Sordariomycetes > Xylariales > Xylariaceae > Xylaria > Xylaria telfairii. The sequence continues at coordinate 11,992 of MU383859.1, forward strand.
CTAAATGAATCGCACGAAATTGTCTTGTTATTATATCTGTCCGCACCTAACCCATGCAGTACCCATTCCCGAGCGCATGAAGGTAGGCATTAAAGCGTTAACCTTAAGAGCGCGTATCGCAATATATACATAAACCATCAGGTCATTTACCGAGTTTCCTGCCCCAATGCCGTCCTAGGATATCCTTTTATGTCTTCCTCACGTTTATGACCTGAAGCTACATGACTTCGAACTTACTCTCGCTCTATGAGCCACAGCTACGAGAAGGACGCTGCAAGCTCTGCAATTAAGGCTGGATTAATTCGAGACTTCCGAAGCGGCGTGTTCTGCCTAGTCTGCTCCGTCACTTGGAAATGCTCGACGTCGTCATCATCTTCATCGTCTTGTGCGTCGCCTGGTAAGCTACTGCTTGGCATTGGCAGCTCGTCATCGCCTTCGAACGCTTCCGCTACGCTCGAATACTTTCTCTTTGAAGCCGGGGTGAGCTTCTCAAATTTTCTAGGCGATGAACCGCTCTGTGCCATCTTCGCCGCCTTATCCTTCAGATACTTCTGCACCAAGTCCTCCGAGATGTATTTCTCAGGCTCCCATGTTGGGTTCTGGCCGGGTGGCCACTTTCCCACCCAGCGAACCTTGAAGTGTTGGATTAATTCGCCGTTAATCTCGATAATTTTGTCATCTTCCAACCGGTCTACTTCCCATGTTAGGTCTTCCTTGGGTTTTGGTTTCTTTTTCTTGCGAGAGCTACCATTTTTCGTAACTGGTGTTGCATTTTTCGACGGGGTACGGCTCTGATTATTAGGTTTGACCTCAGCTCCTGTCGCCCGATTCCTGGGGCTGTGACCAGCGGGGGTCCATTTGTGTGACCTTGTAGTCCCATTGCGAGAAAATGGCGGGGGAGGCGGTACAGGCGTGCAACTAATCTTATGTAGTTTCTTAGAAGGTTCCTGCGGCGGAGGCGGAGGAACAGGGGTGCAAGTAACCCTGCGTGGTTTCTTAGATTCTGGGTTTTTACACGATTCCCCTAACGGTGGATACAGGGGCGGTGGGACTGGAGTTGTGGTAATTCCATGCAATATCTGTGGCCTCTGTATCGAATACACAGGTGCTGATATTGGAGTTACCTTCACCTCACGCGATACTTTCGGTGGTTCTGGCTTTGAACCGGGATATCGCGGCGCTGGTACGGGAGTGACGGATACCGCATGCGCCTGCTCCGGAAGCCTCGCTCTTGCAAGCGGCAATGGAGGCGCTGGGACGGGCGTGATGGTTTTCCCCAACGATACGAACGTCTTCTTCCCCGTTTGTCTAGGGTAGGACGGGACTGGCACAGGAGTGGTGAGCTGGGTCATTCGCCTCGATAATTGATTGTTCTTCGAATTGGGACGCATGAAAGAAATCGGGGCACAGGGGATAAGTTGGGTCGGATCTTGTTGGGTTGATGATGGTAGGTTGGGGGTGAGAAATTCAGCATACCCTGAAGATGAATGGGTAGGTAGGAAGGAGTCTAGCGATGTGAACATAGTGCCGGGGGTTGGCTTCTCTGTCTTGCCTTGCTCGTCTACCTGTCCCGAGCCCTCGCCCACTTCCGATTCGCTGTCACTCCCACTCTCACTACCGCCCTGGAGCTGTTTGGAAATCGCCTCATTAGTGTCGGTTTCCTCCACGTCTATCACCGCTTGAGCCCGATTCTTTTTCGGAGTCGATAACGATGGCCCATTCGTGCTAGCAGGCGGCAAAAGCACGTTTGCGAGTTCGTCCTCCCCAAAGCTTGCTTGTTGTGCGATGTGGCGAGCTAGTACCTCTGCCTTGCTTGGCCGACCGCGCCTCTTCTTCCCGGGCACGCCATTAGCGGGTGTCGATGTGCCCGTCGCGGCCGCATGAGCCTTGGCCCGTTCCTCTTGTTTTCTTCTCTGTGCTATCTCCTCCTTCCCCCGCTCCTTGTCTTTCTCTAACGAGCAATTGTATTCCCAGTCCTCCAATGTCCGGGGAGAAACGTAGTCAAGGATCTTCGTAGCCAAGATGGCGACGCGCGCGACAGGGAGATCGGGCCAGCCGACGACGTAATAAAGCTCTAGCTTGAGCTCGCCATTGACGGGCTCACCGGGGAGGACGCGTTTGTCGACGATGAAGGCGCCCGTATCATCTTCGAGACTCAGGCGAATGGGTGCGAGGGCGGGGCCATCGCCAGGCCTGTAATCTCGGGGCTTCGAGGGAAGATGAATCTCGAGGGGTAGTGCTCGCGATGTTCGTGGCGGAGTTTGCGCCATGGCGGGGTTCTAGAGTAAAAGGCAGGCGCAAGGAGGGAACGCGGTATGTAGGTCGTTTAAGCGCTGCGCGCATCACATGCTGACCTAGCCCCCCAGCGTGACGGCTCTGAGATTCCCCCCAGCACGCAATCAATCTGTGTCTAAAGAAACGGCAGCGATCAAGCAGACCAAGCAAACCGAGCAGCTAAAACCAGTGCTCCCTCCTAACGCATAACGCCTCGAGAGCTAGCAGTGCCCACACAACGTTGGGAACGGAACCGTCACGGTCCTTTGTCCAGGCGCATGGAACAAAACCCACCGCGGCGTGTATGTGGGGTGGCGCGCAGGAGTAGAGATGTTCAAGGTGGTCTAGTAAACTGAAAGTAAGAAATGGAGTTGCCGGACGCGTGACACAGAACAGGAGGTAATTGGAAATCAAGTGCGAAGTAGATTGGCAATGGGGATGAGGAATGGGAGGTAAATATAAGTGAGGTGGGAAAAGGTCGAGGGATTGGAACAGCAATGTGGTACCTGCTACCGCTCATACATACATACGTAACCTGTCACAGGTACTTCAAGCCTCGCAAACGAAATGCTCAGAGGAACCGACTCTGCTGCCGAAACAGCATATCATTGGCCTAATTAATTAAGAAGCACGATGCAAATATTTACGGGCGAACATGAAGGTTGAGACGGCAGCTACCCTACACCCCCCTACCCAGGAGTTGGTGGTAACAGCTGAAGCGCAGGAGTCAAAATTGACCTCGAGGTACTTAGGTACCTTAGCTACCTTAGGTATTTGGATGTACCCTCCGTACAGGTGGGGTATGTGGGGCATGGTGGTTGTGGCTAGGGCGCGAAGCAAGGCTACAAGCTTCAGCCACATCAAGGTACCACCATGCAGTGATGCAACTACGACACGCAGCTCACGCTGCCTGAAGCTCTACTCCCGTACCACCTCCTCGCCTAGACACCTCCCCCTCGGAGCTTCAAACCATTCTACGCCGTCATTTTCCCTCCAAAACCTCCCTTTCTCCAGGCCAATAAATCACGCCAAATCCAGATACATAGCCGTCCACATCTGTGCATAGACGCCCATCATGGTAAGTGAATGCCAAGCTCGATCGAGTAGACAAGACAGAGAGGGAGGGGAGGGGAGCAGAACAATAGACTGACACGGGCCCCGCGGCTCAAACACGCAGACGTCGATAGGAACGGGCTACGATCTCGCCAACTCCATCTTCTCCCCGGACGGCCGCAACTTCCAGGTCGAATATGCAGTCAAGGCGGTAGAGAACGGCGGCACATCGGTCGGCATCCGCTGTAAGGACGGCGTCGTGCTCGCCGTCGAGAAGGTCGTCACCTCGAAGCTGCTGAAGCCCGGCGCCAACAAGCGGATCGCCACCGTCGACAGGCACCTAGGAGTCGTACGTTCCCGTCAAGTCTCCCCGCTCGCACACACGCCCACACCCCGCCGCCCGAGAGCTACTACCGCCGCAACCCCGACTTTGTACGCATGCTAACCTCACCCCCCGCCTGGGAATAGGTATATTCCGGCATGGTCCCCGACGGGCACCACTTCGTGGACCGCGCGCGCGACGAGGCGCGCGCATGGCGGGACACTTTCAAGACGCCCATCTCGACATCCGACCTCGCGAGCCGCATGGGCGGCTACCTCCAAGCATACACGCTATACCAGTCGGTGCGGCCCTTCGGCATCACAGCCATCATCGGCGGATTCGACTCGGAGCTGGAGGCCGCCGTGGACGGCGAGGTGGGATCGGGCCCCTCGGTCGGCGCCGGCGGCAAGGTGGAGGGCAAGCACGGCGGCCCCGGCCTCTACATGATCGAGCCCAGCGGCATGTACTGGGGCTACTACGGTGCCGCGACGGGCAAGGGTCGCCAGGCCGCCAAGGCCGAGCTCGAGAAGCTCAACCTATCCGAGGGCAAGCTCGACCTGAAACAGGCCGTCAAGGAGGCCGCGAGAATCATCTACGTCGCACAGCAGGATAACAAGGACAAGGAGTTTGAGTTGGAGATGAGCTGGATCAGTGGTGCCAATGGTCCAACCAAGGGGCGGCATGTGGAGGTTCCCAAAGACCTCCTGGAAGAGGCCGAGCGGTTAGCAAAGAAGGCCATCTCAGAGGACGATGAGGAAGACGAAGAGGATGATGACGATGAGAAGAAGGACGATGACAAGATGGAAGAATAAAAAAGCTCTATTCTGAAGCTCCGAGTCAGGATGGGAATGTGTATTAATAAAGATGGCGCAGTATTTCATCGGCACGGGAACGTGGGTGATAGATTGATGCATCCGAGAGCTACATCTTTCACAAGTTCTTATTCCTGCTACTCTGCTGAGAAATGAAGTGCCTTACGGTCTGACTAATCCTACAGAGAGTTTCGCCCTACTGATACTCTTCTAGGTAAGCTACCTAAGTTCTTCAGACTAGCCTGTTCATTTCCATTCCTTTTGGAATGAAGACCCAACGCACTCAACTCAGACGATAGCGCACATCCTTCGGCCCTCTCGAGTTCTCCATCGAATCTCGATTCCGCCGACTCGCGCCGCGATTGGTGAAGACGAACAATGCTTCCTTCACCATGAAATATCCGCCATAACCTCACTCTAGGGAGGTGCCCCTAGTCATGGCAGGCATTTCTTGTCTCAGAATGCCACAAACCCATGAGGTCACAATTCTATATACAATGCCTACATATCAAGGGCCATAAACAACCGACAGGATACGTAGCTAGGGGACTTTCTTCAGGAAATAATGAAAGACGAGTGATCGCCGTGTGTTCGAATGTGTTCGAAAAGTGGATAGAATCCGATATCTAATCAGGATCCGGTTCTCAGTATTGATCGTCAAGACTCTTCTGTCAAAAACGCATCAATAACTTATGTGACTCAATAGGAAATCATTCGTCGGGGGGATCGGTAGTCACCAAGAATGGGTGAATTACCAATCATCATGTCCGGAGACGGGCGTCCAACCGCTCGACCAGGCGCCGTGGGGGAGTCAAACATCATGGGCTCGTGGTTTCCAAACGCAAAAGTCTTCGCTCGACCTATGCACTTCCGCTTCTGCTGAAGCTTGCCCAATTCACGCTCGCAAGTGTTGGCATGCTCCTCAGCATCCATCTCAACGTAGGCTTGGGGGTAGCAGCGATTTCTCTCCAGCTTGAAAAACTCACTATAGCCTCCCTCCAAGATGTAGACCTCAGGGTATGTAAGGCGGGGATAAAACTCGACATTGATCGTCCGATCCTCAGCACGAATGTAACGAGCCATTCGAGGAGCACGATGAACTGAGTATTCGCAATGAAATATCAAAATTGTCTTCCCTTCCATGGGCGTCTGAAACAGCTGTCGGGCCAACAGCTCCTTGTCATTGTAATTGACAGCGCCATCAATATGCCCACCTTCGTACTCGTACTCGAAACGGCAATCGATGATAACCTTTTGGTTGAAGGATTCATTGTATTTTCCGTCCATAAGATCGAGGAACGTTTCTCTAGAAACTCTCGGGATACCATCATTTTCACCATCGGGAAAGAAGTGGGGGAGGATTGGTCCCTCCGCTTCCTCGACATCCATGACCGATTGCAGAGTGGTCTGCGGAGCTGGGTCCTCGGTCTTCCCCTTAATCACGTCACCTGGGCTCTCAAACATACTCAGAGATCGACGGTACTGGCGGCGCGGTCGGTTGAATGGGTTGGAAGGGCGGCGTGTATGCGTTGCACAAGGCGACGCAGCGTTTCGGTGATCCCGTGTGCCGGTTAAGCTGGCAAATTGTAGCTGCTTACGAAACGATCCAGGAGCAACAGCAGATGGACTATTTGCTGTCTGCGGTCGTCGATCCTGTGGCGGAGAGTCTTGGAAAAGCTCTCCCGGGGACAGACCAGAAGATCCGGCGCCAAATCGAAACGTCGATACCTGACCCTCAGGGTGAAGTCGAGCCGAGAGATTATTCTGCTCTGCATGCTGGCGAGTTAGCAAACCGCTCGTGGTGTGACCCTTCGTCCGTGTCAAAGACGGCCGCCGCAAACCAAGTCTCTTACGACTACTATCTATTCGTTAGTTGTGTGTCTTCACATCGCTTATGAGACGTTAGTCAGACTTACTCGGTGATTGGTCTCGACGGCTCAAGCATGGCAGAGGACGGTCGTGAGATTATCAGCGGGGACTCGGCCATCATCTCATCATCATCTGGCGACTGGATCGGAGTCGGTGAGGTAATCTCTATCGCGCTGCCGAAGGCCTGCTTCTGTGGCACAGGGGTTATATCCATGGCATCGTGCATTTTCCAGGGTGACGACGATACAGGAGGCGGTGGCGTCGTGATAGAGTCTAGACATAAATATTAACATCTCAACGGACACAAAAAACGCGTGGTTCTTACCTCGATCGACCATGTGAGATGTGAAAAGAGCGCGGCGAGGCGTGGGAAACCGGGGGCTAACCTAGTCAGTATCTAATACCTCCCCTGCTACCCCCCAAGATTTGAAAACATACCTGTATTCGTTGTCGAGACAGAAGTTCTGCGAGAGATCGGCAGCCAAGCTGGCGGAAGGAGATGAGCCACGGATACCTTTGACGTTGAAATAGTCGGGCCTTGTCCGCTGCAGCTGCTCACGAATGGTCGATCGACCCGTCCCAAAAGGGTTTCCAGAGCCAAAGGGGCTGTGGGAAGGACCGTACCACGATGGGGGAGGAGCGGGATGCATGGCCGCTAGTGGTGAAGAAGCCTCCATGTTGGCGGACAATACTGAATCTAAACCGGAGGATGTATGATTATAACCCTACTCCCCAATTGCTATTCGGAGCACAATCAACCATGTATGTTGCTAACGAATCGAAGCCGATACCACAACTACCGAAATGCTCCCTTCTACTATTCCGAATGATGCAGCAGCAATTAAATGACCAATTTTTTACAACTCGTCTAATACTGGCGTCGGAGCGGGTGTATACAAATCTGTAGCACGGCGTGGTACGGGTTGCTTCGGCGCTCTGGGCACGTGTTGCACGGGAGATGTACAATCGCGGGGAAGTTGGGGTTGAATCGAAACAATGTCGTAGAAAATGCTATGGCAAGCGAAACTCCACTCTGGCGTCAACAGCGAGTCGGAATAGTCTTTCTACTCTTGAGCTCTCAACTTTCCACGGGAGAAATTGAATAAAGGGAATTAGAGACACTAGAAGATTAGGTTATGAAGTGGGTATTATTAGGTATGCCTGGCCGTCGACCGTTCTTCTGGTGGTGCTCTCTTGAGCTCGCACGGGTATTCGAAGGAAACTGTTGCAGGAAAAGAAAGAAGAATGAATGACGAGGAGGAATTGGTCGAAGTGCCGCTTCCGTGTCCGATATTGGAGGCCGAATCGTTCTACGGGCGGGCCGTGGTCAACCAACAAGAGCCGATCAAAAAGAGATTGTCCCAGGCAACGCGCCGTCTCTGCTGCTGTTAGTCGAGGGTGATGCCACACGGATGCACGGCTGGAAGGCCAATGGCTTGCAATACCTCTTCAAGGCTCGGTTGAGGTCAGGTAGGATCGGTGTCGGGGTTGCACTGCTGCACCACAATGTGAGAAGCAAGCAGCCGGGTAGCGAGGAGTCTTGGTGAGTGCCCGTGCCTGCGAGGTACGGATGGTGGAGGAGGAGGAGGAGGAGGATTGTCGAGAAGCGGCACCGGATTGCACCTTGGTTGAAGACCAGGCAGGGTCGGACTTCACACGCTCGGCTGCAGGAAGAAGGAGAGGCATGAAAGGAAGCAGAGGGGAGTGAATGGTTTTTGTTCACCGGGCGTGGCACGGTGGAGTTTCACCTTCACTGCAAGCCGGTTGCGAGGGAGATGGAGTGTGTCGAGCGTCGTTGCCCGGCAATTTGGCAGGTGATGGCCGGTACCAGGTACACTACTGCACTACTGCAGCAACCAACTGGGTCCCAGTCGCAACCGGGAAAGCTGCTGATGATCGCTGCTCATTGGGTGCGGGTCCCGCTGCTGTGCTGAATATGGCAGGCAGCTGGGCGAAGTAAATGCTGGGCTTTGTTAGCGCTGTTTCCAGAGCACTGTAACCGCCAGGGTTTGTCCAATTTGTCCAACCAGCACGCCTCGCTCCCATTGGAGAGGACCTGGAGAGGTACTTCTCTCTTCGCTCTTCACAGCAGCATTGAACGAGAGGCGCTAATCCAAAAGCGCTAGGGACTTCCCTTCCAGACGAAGGATTACCTAGTGCACGCCATGTGCGAATGCGAATGATGTTACTCCAGGAAATGTGCACCAGTTACATCATCTAATGCTGAGATTCAGGCGGTGAGCGCCTGTATCTGTTACCCGCAAAACCCTGCCAATGTTAATTCTATGACGGCGTCATAGGGTAACACTGTCTCGACCTGGGCAAATGCAAAACATGATTGCTCCCTATACTGGTACTGTAGATAGGCGAGGCTATTCACATTAATTGCAAGATATCGTGACCTGTGCTTGCCGCTACGTGAAATGAGTGAATAGTAACTGGGAATTGGCCACGCGCAAATCAGACATCAGCAATTGGCCTGCATGTACACGTCAACCACAGGGAAAAGCATATGCATAGTACTATGGAGGTATCCAGACAAACTCATGCCTGGCAAAACCATGTGTGGAAACTGCTGAGACAGGTCATCCCCTCAAAGACAAGTTCATCAGAAAGGGACCAGGCCCCAGAGACACGCTTGGACGTCAAGCACTCTCGAATGCAATCAATGCCCCTAGCACAGCAGTCAGTATTGTACTGTGCTGGTCATTTTTGGTTCTGGTATGCCTACCAATTCCTTCAGTATCGGATAAAATTACAGTAGTATACAGGGTAGGTACTTTGAGGGACGATGGCCTAGCTTCTGCAGTAGGTAATTGAAGCTCAATTGGTTGAGAGCTAGCCAATTGATTATCAATTCCCTATTATGTCCGTGTTTAGGTTGACGATTATGTAGGTTATACGAGTCTTCCATCAGCCCTAGAACAGGACTTAAAGTCCACCACATATCCTGCACAGCATTGTTACACACCATATGCAGCCAAATCCCCAAAACTCCAGACTCCAGTATCGTGTGATTTCTTACGTGAGAACTAACTCTGTGTTCTTGTTCTGGCAACGTGGTAGCCAGGTTCAGACTCCTAAATACAGTATAATCAAGGAGCCGCTGTGAAGGAACCCCCTATCCACTGAATTGTCCTTGTTGTCTGGGGCTCAGAAAGTCCTATAACCATTATTTCCGGCGTATGCCACATTTACTACCAGCAAACTTGATCCAACAGACTGGGCGGCCAAGAAATACAAGGGCGCTGGGAGCTGTACAAGAGCTACTGCTGACGAACGACGAGGCCATTCCAGCTGCGCGGCTATGGCCGGAGGCTGCACGTTTTGCCGTCTAAGGCAAGCCATGTTCTTTGACGAGGCAAGCGAAACTCGGAGTCTCCGCTACGAGGACGATGTTGGCTGGAACAGGCGATTTTGCTAACTTGGGCGGGAATGATACTGTCTCTGCCAAAATTACCGAAACCCGCCGGCCACGTTTAGTCCGTGTACCGAAAGACATTTTGTCTTTAGTTGATACACAGTATCTATCGTTTTTCAGGGTCCAAGCCAGAAAGAAGAGTCTTCTCGAGCACCGTCGGTTTCTAGTGTGAAAGGAGGCCGAGCGCGGCTTGCTGGGGTTGCGTGAGATTGGTTGCTAGGGACATCTCAAGACGGTCAAGACTCCGTTTCCGACAGGGCTGAGAACACAAACAACCTATGCTAGGTAGTTTTGGGTAGAGAAGTCCTGCAGATGCCGAATAGCATGCTCTGGCGAACCCACTTCCAATTCCCCAGACTGATCCCCCATAATTTTCTCCGTACATATTTACACGATTGTTTGAAACTATGCAATTCATGCACTGCAGTACTACGCCAGCGAGCACCGGAATGGTGGCTGGTGCGTAGCTTCACGAGGCTCGCGAGATTCGATGTTTGCCTTATCATGGAGTTCCACTCGTATATACCTCACCAGCTCTAGGTAAGCTTATGTACAGTAGATAGTGGTAAAGTAAACGACATCAAATGCAAGGTGCCAGCAGGTTTGGTGGCAGGGTTTCCTGGTTTGTGCAATAGGGAGGCTTATCGAGCAAGGGACCTGCGGGTGGTGTCGCGACCTCTCTGGATTTCAGCTACCGGTCCGCCCCGAACATTAAAAGCTCTCCCTGCTGCTGAAAACCCAGCAGCCGGGTTGTCACGGGCTGTTACTGCGGCCTGCAACGCCCCGTTACTCGCGGTAACGACCTACCGGGTCTTCCGTGAAATTACGTTTCCCGGCCAATGCTATATATTTAGGGGAGCCCTGTCCAGACCTTGTCACTGGCGGGATACGCCACAGATTTGTGTCCAGCGGTGATTGGGGGTTCGCAAACACAGGCCCCATCGCCCAATTTCAATCAGAAGCTTTTGACATAGCAACAGCAAGCAGACCCCGAGCTATTCTCATCGGGGTCAAGCGGGCCGCATCTATAAGGGATGACGGAGACACCAAAAGAAATTGAATGCTTCCCGGTATTGCGAGAACACGACAAAAAGGGAGAGCTATAATGAATTAGGAGCCGATAAGGAGAAACCTAGAAGAAAAAAATAATTAAAACATATCGGTTACGACGTATACTATGAGACCAGGTATCCGATTTAGGGGCAACCAGATCCGGGTTTCTGATACTTATTTGCTTCTACCAGCGGACTTTTCCCCAAAACGTGATCAAAGGGGCGTCTCGATTTCACTTGAAAGTCCCGATCTAGTGGTTCGTCTCAGACGTCATGCGTCTTAGGAGACCATTAGTGTATTTATATCAATCTCGAATATTGTTTTCGACAATGGCGATCGCGCGCGATCGAGGATGGACGGTTACGACGGAACGGCCATGTCGTCATCGTTCCATTGCTACATTACCTACCTCCCTATCGCGGTGCCGTACAAAATTCCCTCGATCGGCTGGGTGCTCAGCCTCAGTGACCCTCTGTGACCATGCCGTTGCATATGCAAGCAATTGGTGTGAGACGGGAAGCATCTTGTTTTCCTGTTGTGCTATTCTCTTCGCGGTATCGCAGCCGCGTCTGCTGCAGTAGTATGATCCTGCTTCATGATCATGCCTTGCTGACTGCATAAGCCGCCTGCAAAAGTCACCTGCAAAACAGAGGCTTGTCTGCTGTTGGAAGGATTCACACGGCGATCCAATGAGAGCGCACAATTGACCCCGACGCAGAACCGAAGCCACTGTTTGTTCTCTCGCCCTATTAGGTAGCTATCGACGGACTAGCAAATACTTGGTTCTGCCCTTGTCTGGTCTGGTCTCAACTCTCGGCTAATTCATTGTATCATCGGCGCCAACAGTTCCAATCTTGGTTAATGTGTCTACTAGCACATACACAATATCCAATTATAGATGTGTAATACACAACCAATTCGAGTCCAGCAAATCGATACTGGCGAACTGAGTACGTATTGAGAAAGATATTGTAGATAGCACTACGCGCGTGCAACCTCACTAGTGAGTGATATCATGGCTGGCACCGGGGAGATGGTGTAGGGCTGGCTGGCTGGCTGGCTGACAGCCTAGCTGCCGGCTTATCGGACTGTAAATCAATGTACTGTAACTCGGCCAGGTCGCCGTTCTGAGGCTTGGCAAGCAGATCGATCTGTGTTCAGACAGGCCGCGAACTAGGTAGACCAGACCAGACAGACTATTCACCACACTCATACGACTTGATGAAACACGGGAGTTCAATGCAACTCTGGACCGGACATCTTCTTAGTCTCCTTATTCAATGCCGAACGAGGGCGGGTTGAAGCGGAAGACCGAAGGTGATGGTACAGTACAACAGATACAGTAGGTAATCCGAAGGTCGCGGGCCATGCTCATACGTACACTAGGTAGTACTATGCTTCGGTTTTAGCTTGCTTCAAGGTTGCCTCGTCTTGGACCGATGTGCGGAGTTGAGGGGTTATCTGTGCCGTGGTGGTGTACACCACAGACATGGTCGAAAACGGAAATAAGTAAACAAGCGAGGGGAGGCAGAGGAGCGCGTCTCACCTCGCCCGAGTAAACATTGGGCGAGCTGAAAAAGCTGCATTAGAGCCGACAACCCCTCAAAAAAGCTTACGATGACCCTTGCTCTGTCGCGATGTCACGGGGTCTCGTCATCTCAACGGGGCCAATGGCTGCTCGCAGGACATGGATGCCGATAGGCCGACAGGGGAGCACAGGGCAGCACAGGGTAGCACAGGGAGCTTGGGCCTTCCAACCCCGCCGAGGTTTGCATTTTTCTCTGGCGATTCGTAAATCCTTCGCTAGGGCATCACGCCTGCTACCCCACCTTCTGCCCTTTCTGACCCGTCACAGCACCAACCAGCAGCCCCAACCCGCAATCCTGCATAAGGCATAATGAACGATGGAGCCCATGGGCGGTCAGTCAGTCATCGTGCCCCGGTCACAGCAGTGCTGCTCCCAGGCTAGTTAGTCACACACACAGCAAAGGTCCCGTCTGGGCAATGTGGGTACAGTAACGAGCCTGCGAATCCCAGACAACCATCGTAAAAGTATTGTTGGTTCACATCGATTGCTGCCGCTACTGTATTTGAGATCTATCTACTTATCGCTTGATGTTTTCTCGTGTATCAGGACAGAGTATACTATAAGTAGATACTCTACGCGTATACTAACTACGATGTAGCGATTGATGTCTGGACCGTCAAAGAGGATTTATTCACATTCGGTTCCTTTCAGCACCTCACAGGGGTAGAGGTCTAGAGGTCCAGCTGTGTTGCAAGCCAAGTCCACTAACAACAAGAGTACATTAAGTAAGTACTTACTTGCAGTACCAAGATAACAAGGCAATTGCAATTCATCTGTCATCTGGACTCGACCAGACTACACTATCTTTCGGATACACATGCGTAGCAGATAAATGATGACGACCTCCTTGCTGTCCGATTTAGTGTAGTGCGCTACGGAGTACAGTACATTACAGCAACCTTATCGTCATCGTTGTCTCAATACCCGGTCATCATCACCGACACCAACACCAGACCAGAGCATCCATCCCATGCAGCTGTTGAAACAACACCCCTGCGACCGAGCAATATTCCTAAAAATGTCTTCTTACCCATTGAGTGTGCATGTCCAGTCTGGGACGTGTGCAATGCCATAAGCACTCACGGTATCTCGCACACATGGAAGGACTGTGTGGCACCATCTCCCAAACATCCCAATAGCTGGGAGGTAATTAGGACTTAATAATACCAGCAATTAAGCCGTCAGTTTGCTCGCTTGCGAGTTTCGTCTCTTCTTTGAGCTCGACTCCACTCGCCATCGGAGATTTTTCGACCAGGCCAATCATCTTGGTATAGCGACGTAACCTGTCGCTACCGGGAGTACCCCCCGGGAAACCGGACACGTTCGTGAGACTTAGAGGTTTCTCGCGCACGCCAACCACGGACCGCCGGAATGGCAGTGGATTCGTGACAACGCAGCGCAGCACAGCACAGCACAGCACAGCACAGCACAGTGGTAATAAATAAATAGGTCCAGTGTGTCACGATGAATGAACCAGTCCGAGCCCGTTCGTCCACGGCACTTGTCCTGAAACTCCGGGTAATGCTAAGCTCTCGGGTGACGAAAACACCTGATCGCCAAATTGCCGATGCGGCGCGCACGCAACAACCCTCATCCATGTCGCATACCGCACGGGTTATACAGTAGGTAATTGGCAGCATGGTCATAGCTAGAAAAGACCTGTCGAGAAAGTGAGGCGACTCGTACCATCCTCACCGCCTCCTCATAGTACATGTAGGAACGGACCTGCCCAGCCAGATCCCATACTATATATCATGCCGTCGTGTGTTTCTTGTTTTGTTTTACTACTGTTCGACTGCCAAATAGGTATCAGAGTCGCACGGGTGTACTTACCATATTAGATACTAGAGCAACAAAGTAGATTAAAAACGTGCCCTAGCAAGGTAGTAAGTAGGCTCACTCAAGCATCGGGCCTCAACAATCTTTGTTTGTGCAAATGAATACGAAATGGTAGTAGAAGCAGAAAACACATAATCTGCCGGGGTTTCCTTCCGGGACACATAAATTGGCGACAGCAGATTCTGACTCGAATCCAATAGCACTCGGTTGTTATAGGTGACTAATTCCTCACCCGCTCGAGTCTAAAGGGGCTCCTGGGCAATGCATCCCTATACAACCACGGTGATATATCATCCTTCAGAAAAAAAAAAGTAGCTGTTAATTACATAGCTGCCCACCACGTGAGGCACCTGAAGAATATCCGGGCAGTCGTAATATCCAGCTTCAATATACATAATCGCGTCTCGCAATCAGACGAAAGACCAACAAATGTTGCATAAACAACGAATAGGTATGGGATGAGCAACAGCCCTAACGTGATGCCATAGGATGCCAAGGCATAACAACAGGTAGAGTGCCAGACAATATGGGATGCAGAGTGACAGGTATAATAACAAGTAGTAAAATCTAGGTAATCGCATAATCGACTTAATCGCACATGCAGTCAATCAATCCCCAAAGGTCTCTAGCACGAAGGGTATGTTTCCGCCCAACATGGACACTCAACATATGTATTCACGAAGGTCCTTACGCCAGGAAGTCAAGCTCTCCTCGCCCGTGACATGACGGTTTGCTACTGCACGTATTGTTTGTTGTAATGCGACATCACATACTAGGTAGGGGAAAAGAAACAACGTGTATGCAGACAGTGCTCGCTAAGCAGTGCGTATTCTAACACTCTGCGCAACAACAACGATCATTAGAGAGCAAACCTATAATTGGCCGCTCACCGAGATCTTAACACGGTGTTGCCTCTCTCCACGAATCCAAACCTGGGTCGAACTGGCGCAGATAATTAATTCTATACGGTGTCTCTAGACGGTTATGCCTTATATGTTAGTAGGAAATCATTCGAGTCTTGCGCAGCCTACTTAGCTTATCCTCTACTTGACTCCTAATCATGATAAATCATGGATTTCCCGTTAAATTCCACAATCAAGTTGACATGCAGCTTTGCACTCACCGGTGGTTTTTTGCTTCGCTCACGGCGAACCTTCATCCCTTCCTCTGCGTATTTACGATGATATTAGATCTCTTCTTTGGCCCTGAAGACCTATCAAGGAATTAAGTCACTACCAAATTATAACGACTTTCCTCCTAAGTGCGCCGAGTATATAACTCTAATGAAGAGACCGAGGTAGAAAACTTCCATCGCTTATTGTTGAATAATTAATTAATAGCTATAATAGGATTGTTGCTCCTCAGAAACACCCGAGCATAAATTGTGTAAGCAGTTCCTATATGTATATCATATCTTCACCTAATGACTAGGCATGCCAGTCATATAGATATAAGTTAGGTTAGGGGAATTCATGATCAGTATATTTCGTATAACGTAGTACGAGACTGCTTCCTTGGAACAAAGAGCTGCTTAGATTCCCTTTCTAGAGTAACGACGGCGTTCGCCTGCCACATATTCGGCTCGTCAAGTGGGCCTTGAAATCAGGGACAAATTTAAAGCAGAGTTTGAAAAATTTGGGGGGAGGCTTAAAACTTTTAAATCTACCTACCGTCGGCTAGAAATGTTATGAGGGCCAGGCCTTGTTGTTTATCAAAAGACAAACGACTCAGATATTTTCACAAGGGCTTGTGTAGGGTTTGGAATGATAATTATCCAATTAAGAGTAATAATCTTCAATGCAGCCAAGGGGCCAATGTAGATCTCTGGCTCCCTACTTTCGAAGGCGGGCGAATTCCAGTCTTTATGTCTGAATAACCTCACCCAACGTCGGCAACTGCATCGCGGACTTCCTAAAATATCCGACTGCATTTTCGTGGAAGAAAACTGTCTCAGAAGTTCGGAATAAATCAGATCAGACCTTCCGATCTGATTTGATTCACCCGAACCTCGTATCGGCAGTTTGCCGCCACGCATATGATTATTTACATGATATCGGGTGTCCAGAGATCTTCATGAAGAATCATCGTGAAATCTAGTTCATTTTAGTATTAGCAACGAGGCGGCAAACCAAGCAATTAATATTCGGTGGCAGTAAAGACAGATTCTGTTGTCATCTTATTCTTATACTACTTAAAATTCGCCTCTTTGGGGGCTCACAGAACGAAAAGGTCCGTCCAGCGCCGACTCAATAATAGGCCCCAATATTTTTCCTGGCGAAGAAGCAAAATCGGTCTGAAACAAGGTATCCAAATATGAAGAGAGAAGCTTTCCAAGATCCCAATTGCCGTTCCCCTTATAACCAAGGTATAACCAAAGAAGAAAAAGGCACATATTGTCGAAATACGCATATATCTACAGACACTGCGAGTAGTAGTCGTTCTGATACTTGCATGTCGTGCCCGCGGCGCAGCTCCCGCAACCGCTCCAGTTCTTGCCGGCACACTGCCCGTACTTGGCGGTCGAGCAAGTCCCGGGAGGCGAGCCACCCGAGCCACCGCCCGGATTCGAAGGGCCTGTATCAAAAACGACATGTCAGCAAACAGGCGAGAAGACTCGAGCAGCGAAATAAACAAAGGAATCTGAAGAAAAGATGGAAAGGGAGCGAGGTTTTCATACCCTGCGGCTCCTGCACAAGGACAGGAGTGCCTGTTTTCGACGTCTGATCAATAGAGCAGATATTGCCACATATCTGAGGGTTGGTACCGGGGTTCCACCCCCAAGGCGGTTGGACGGGAGGCGTGGTGGCACTGTCGGTGGCGTTGTAGACGAGTTCGATCCATTGGATCTGCAGCTCTGCCGTCGAGTTCACCGTCATGTTCCCGCTCCAGGTCCCGCCGTCGCTCCAGGTGTTGAAGATCACCTGGCTCGGGTCTTTCGGTGCCTGGAACTGAATTGATGACACGAGTTTCCCGTCTGCGAGCCAGCTCGTGGATCCTGGGGTCCACTGATTTATGATGTTAGTATGCTTTTCAGGGGTGGGAGTGTTGTGGTTTTTATGTGCCTGGGAATTATTGTATATTTACTTGAAAATCTATTCTGGGCATGAGGGAAGAAGAGAACTTCACTCACATCCATGCGGTGATACTGCCAGTCACTCCAGCCCAGCTTGGTCGGCAGACTGACGTTTCGCGTGGCCTGGGGCACATTCCCATCTGCGTTCCAACTTGGTTGGTTCGTGTATTGAATATATTGCACAGGATCATTCGTTCTGATTTCCAGGTCTGATTCCTGAACTTTTGCTAGTGTATCGCCATTGCGAAAGGTGAACATTGCAGTGATGGCCCCAGGTGATCCCTTAGTTCGAGCGTACATGCGAATGGACAGGTACCGGTAATTATAAGAGCCGGACTCCATCTCGGCTGCTGACTGAAAGTTCTCGTGGCGCATAGTCCGCATGACGAGGTATGTATTAGAGGTTGGGTTGCGGTCGTCGTTATGCTGGATGTAGATGTTGTTAGGGGAATTGACCATGAACACCGTTGCGTCATTCCCCGTGACATCCGAGTTCCCACCCATTAACGCGCTGTTGTTCCAGTTCTGAATCGACCAAACATTCGTCCATTCCGGTGACTGGAAGTAAGCGCTCGACGCAGGAGCGTCCGCGTTTCCCTGGGCCGTGTCTATTGGGGCGGGTACGCGGGCGTACTGCGATAAAGACCGGAAATCGAAGAACTTGTGGTTTTTGAAATAGTGAGAAGTCGATGTGTTTGTTCGGTAGCAATTGCATCTTGAATCTGTGACGAGGGGATAGTTCTGTGCTATTACGGGGTGAAATGAGAGGCCCACGGCCCCGATCACAGCCCAAATGCCATGAAGGCCCAGCGTCATCGTGGTGTTAGGCGCGCCTCGATTTGCAGTATGTAAATTTTCGTCGAGATTACGAACGAGTTAGCGGAGTGATCACCTTATGGTCATTTGCGAAGAAGAGTTGCTAGCTTGCTAAGTACCGGGAATTGACATTTAATATCTTTCAGTATCTATCCCACCCTGAATGATTCAATGCAGCACCCTGACCGAGATGATAGCACCAAGCTATATTATTACCCCGGAACCATCCAGAAGAAGTTTATTTCATCTCGAAAAGGCCCGGGGCCAAGTCGATCCCAATAGTAGCCAAGGTCGGAAGACCTGGAGACCTAGAACTGCTTGACAGTACAATATGAAGAAGGGCTGCAATAGGTTGCTGGCCGTCCCAGAACTCGCGGCTATGTCCCTTCTTAATGGGAGTTTTTACTTAACTTGAATGATATATCGAGCCTGCCTTGTTATGGGAGGTGGCGGGGAAAGCCAGGCCGGACCGAGCGAAGGGTCGGGTAAATCGAAACGCTAGTCACATCCTCGTAGCCGTCACGGTATACCTCATTCCGGCACTTTATGGTGTCTCTCGCGATATCCTTCGATCTCCTAAGAAGAACAGAAAATATTAGTCACAGAAAGACCAAAATTGAACGTTACGTCTGTCGTCACCGGCCTGGAAGTTGACAGACCTCGACACCGGATTGTGGCGCGATGCTACTGCTACGTAGCGAGCCAGTCATATAAAAGCCGACATCCTGACGAGCTTGAGGAAGTATATTAGACGACCAATCCGGATGCTCTTAAGACCATGACGACAAGGGGACAGGTTGCCTTGGGGTCATGACGGAATCGGTTAAACATCCGGGCGGGTGCTGGCAGGACGGGGTTTCATCGGCATACCAATGGAGGCTGGACTTAAGTAGAGTTGAGAACTAATCATCACGAATCACGCTTGCACTTTTCGGCCTTGCGATTACCGCTTTGTGCTCGACTATACTTCAGGCGCAAAAGACTACTCCTGTAGTAGGTCTAGACCTGGACATATGATGGAGTGCGGGTATCTGCATGACTGAGACCGAGAGAACCAGATGAAAAATGAGAGGACAAAATTGCCTGAGCAAAAGCAGAAGATGCCAAATCAATTAACAACATGACTTTCCTGCTAAGGCGAACGTTGAAGTGTGATGCGTTTGTCATAGACCTGAAGCGGTTGTTGGCTTGGAGCTCTCCGTCTATTAGCTGAGGCGACATCTGTAGCAGCTGCCTGCTGCGACGTCCACTTTGTGTTAGCCACAACGGGGAAATGCATGTGTGGCTTAGGACCTAAATGAATTCTCATGAATTCTCATCGAATCACTTCGCTCAGGAGTTGTAACAATTGTATGTGGCGTTGACGATTGGACCTAGACATGCACAGTATATAATTCTTAGACATACACTGTCCTCCGTACCTGCTCACATCGTCTAATCTTAGGTACCTGCTTAGACTACCTAGGAAAGAAAGGTAGAATACCTATCGGTATCTTGGGTTGTACGTGTAACAGTGTCTTTATAGATGATCTTGTCTTTTACTTTTTACACTGTTGGCTGCCTATCCCCTAATCTTCACCAGATCTGTGATGTAGGTGGATGCTATCAAGATTGGCGAGATGCAATGTACAGCGGAAGATAGGGCCGGTTAACATCTGGATAAGGGGCAGCTTGCTCAGGTTGTGTAGGTACGTATAGGGTCCGGTATAAGTACATTGGTACCTAGGCAGCAATTAATATTAGAATGGGCTATCTTGGTACCGGGTACTTGCCTCCTGTTGTAAGCCAAGGTAGCATTTAAATTGAACTGCATTCAGCGTGGTAGGTAAGTACTTCGACGTGCTTATGTTACCTTACCTACCTACCTTCACTTGACCTATATTTAATCCACAAGATCACCTCACTTATAGACCGCGCAGTACCTGCATGTAGTAAACTACCTACATATATGTCGGTACCTAGGTAGGTACTTTGCCTGGTTCTATTAAGACCTTGGGTTGGCTAGTAGGCATGTATCTCGGTTAGGTAATCGATAAGAGACGAAGGCGCGTTTTGCCATGTCTTTCGCCAGTAGAGCGCGTTACACAGCGCGTCTTGGTATAAGGGATACAAGTTAAGTGCACAGGCAGGTACGTACATGTACAGTTGTACCTCGAAAATTAATGTTAACAGAGCAACTAGAATACCGAAGTATGTGTCCCTCAACTTATTTATTTGCTGCTTGCTCCATCCTCGACTTGACAAGCTGCACCCTCGTTGCTATTCTCCCCACCTCGCACCCCCCAGATTTGGTCGACGACACAACCCCAAGCGCCTCAGTTTTGTGCTCGTTACATCGCCTACTACCACTGTCCTCGATGCGTTAAGCTGTCTGATGTCCAACATGGAGAGTCGTGTAAGCTCGTCGGTGAAGCCCGAGCCTCAGTCTTCCAACAGCCGTATTGTGAAGCCCGAGCCTTCAGACGTATTGCGCCTATCCGATATCCCTTCCCTAAGCACTGCGCAAGACTCGGTTGAGGAGCCGGGCAATGGTGCACCCGATAAGACTGAGACCAGTCACCTCGAGCGACTATGTGCGAAGGAGGATGTGACCCTAGACGCCCTTGAAACCGGCGTCACTGTGGCTACCGACCTTCTCGATCGACTGCTGGACGCCTTACGCTCTCACGAAAACGAAAGCGTCGGCGGTTGCATCAAATCTATCATTGACCTTCAAAAGCGTACAGAGCCTGCGCGCACTGTTGTTGGAGTTGTGGGCAACACGGGAGCAGGCAAAAGTTCTGTCATCAATGCTTTGCTCGACGAGGAAAGGTTTGTTTTATTTTTTTATTCTTCTTTCTTCTCATCATCAGCCCGCCTTACCTTGCATGAAGTAAAAGGCTTGCGATGATAAACTAAAACTCCAACTGTAGCTCTCATTATGCTAATGTATCTTAGACTTCTGCCCACAAACTGCCTGCGGGCATGCACTGCATCTCCGACCGAGATCTCCTTCAATTACTCGGATGACCCTCAGGAGCTTTACCGAGCTGAAATCGAGTTTATCTCTACCGAAGAGTGGGTTAGGGAGCTGCGTGTTTTGTTCAGTGATCTTTTGGACCATAATGGGCAGGTCTCTCGGGAAGCCACTAAGACTGACACCGAGGCTGGTATTGCCTACGCAAAAGTGAGAGCAGTCTACCCACAAAAAACGAGGGATATGATTGCCCAAGCCAATCCTAGTGACCTCGCCAACGAACCTGCTGTCCGTGGCATTCTCGGGACGACAAAGATACTCAAGAAAGAGACAGCCAAACAGCTTTACCAGGGAATGCAACACTATGTTGATAGTAAGGAGAAATCAACTGGCCCCGTCGGACAGAAAAAGAGAGCGGATTCTCCAATGGAGTATTGGCCGCTCATTAAAGTGGTTCGAATATTCACGAAAGCGAACGCCCTTTCTACAGGCGCTGTCATTGTTGACCTGGTATGTTTGACAGATCCTGACCCCCACTTACCCTTGCTTCAACTATATGTCAGATAGCCAGATACCAGTATGCAGCTTTACAGCTCGACTTGAGAATCGCATCTCGCACATAGCCGAGTCTGTATAGAGGTCGACCTGATGCTAACGGAGTACTCTTATTAGCCTGGTGTGCAGGATTCGAACGCGGCTCGAGCGGCTGTGGCAGCCAACTACATGAAGTCTTGTACGGGCCTCTGGATTGTCGCACCGATCACCCGCGCCGTGGATGACAAGACTGCCAAATCTCTATTAGGTGATTCTTTCAAGAGACAGCTCAAGTATGATGGGACTTACTCGTCTGTGAGTTTCATCTGTTCCAAGACAGATGATATCTCGATTACTGAGGCTGCCGAGAGTCTCGGTCTTGAAGCCGAGATCTCAGAATCTTGGGATGCTGCTGAAACGATTAAGGAGACCACGATATCTCTCAAGTCTCAAATTTCTGGCCTGAGGGAGGCTAAAGTGGCATTGGGCCTGGAGCTTGATGAATGTGAGGCGAATACCGATCTGTGGGAAGATCTTCAATCTCAACTATCTAGTGGCAAGACTACATATGCACCATCAACCCACTCGAAGAAGCGAAAGCGAAGAGAGGGACCCTCTGGAGCCCGGAAGGACTTGATGTCTGATGTGGATGCTGAGAATTGGAATGCCTCTGATCCTGGCTCGAGTGATAAGGAAAACTCGCAATTGGAACAAGACCGCAAGCCCCTCACGGAAGATGAAATCGAAGAGCAGATATCAAAACTCCGAGAGCAGCGGAAAAAGATACGAGGAAACAGGCGGTCGCTTGATTCACAAATTTCTGAGATTAGGCAAAAGCTTGAGAGGATCCAGAATGACCGAGAAAAGATGCTCGCAGAGGCTAAGGCTATTTGCATCCAAGGCCGTAATGAATACTCGAGAGGCGCTATCAAGCAGGATTTTGCGATGGGTATCAAAGAGTAAGCTGATTTATAACCTACTCCCACCCCTAAAAACCGGCCGAGCGCATTCTTCAGCCCAAAGGTTCATAACCAGGATCACGGCCTGCTAATTCTCTTTGTTCATTTTTACCTCACCCGCCCATTTCTTTGGACAACTCCGACCTTGCGTTTACTAACAGGGTACTAGACTGGACCAGGAAAATTCTGCAGAAGAAAATGATGCAACTTTCAATCCCGACCAAGACATTCGGGATTACAATGAGGTCGCCCGTAGCCTTCCCGTATTTTGCGTCAGTAGCCGGGCTTACCAGAAGCTCAGTGGAAAGCTCGAGAAGGATGACTTCCAGAGCCATGGCTTTTTATCTCTGGAGGATACTGAAATTCCAAATCTGCAGGAGCACGCGAAGAAGCTAACTGAAGCTGGTCGCACAAGTCATGGCCGCCGTTTTCTCAATGATCTTTCTCGGCTTGTTAACACGCTGAAATTGTGGTCTGCGAACGATGGCAGTGGGCCGCATCTGACGGATGATGAGAAGAGCCGAGAAGAACAGCACTTGAAAAAGTTACTAGGCTATTTAGAAGAGGTATGTTCATCTGTCGTACCCCGGTTCGTTGAGCTGTGATGGCTGGTACGGGTGTCATGGCTGCTTGAAAAAGGAGACACTATTGATGGTACGGCTAAGTCATGTAACTTGAAATCAAGATCAGTAGCCAAACCAGTTCCGAGACAAAAACAGAAGCGTGATTCTAGTGTGAAGTTGCAGCCTGCTGAAACAAAATTAACCTAATACTACAGGCATTCGAATCGTCCCTCAAGCAATCGATAGACCTCATTCAGAAATGCCTTCAGGAGCACATCTTTGATAATATCAGCGCATCTATGCCTTCGGCAATCGAAGATGCCCCTGGTACTGCCTATTCATGGGGTGCTCCTCGAGGTGAGGGTGGCTTATTTTGGTCGACGTACAAGGCTACTGTTCGCCGCCAGGGGGTTTACTCTGGTGCTTCTGGGCCACGAGATTTTAATCAAGAACTATTTGACCCGATTTCCCGTAACCTAGCGACTGGCTGGGAGCGAGCTTTCCAATATCGCCTTCCGACCTTGTTTAAAGGTTTCGCAGATGAGATGACAGTGAAGCTACAACACTTTCACCAAACAGTCAAAGCTCGAGCAGAGCAACATCATACTAATGTTGCTGGCCTTGTTACCCTGTCCAGCCAAATCCTGGCGCATGTGCGGACTTTGCAGGCACTGCCAGCAGCCATAAGTCAGAAAGTCACTGAGCTACAGCGAGAGGCTAACCGAGAATTCACGCCTGTCATACGTCAAGAAATGACCGATGCCTATGATATCTGCGTCAATGAACATGGCACAGGCTCATACGCTCGCATGAAGGATGCAATGATTAATCATGTTGAGGTTGTCCGTGGTACTATGTTCCATAACGCTACTGAAGTTGTGAAAGCGCGACTTGACGAGATGTGTCGCTCCGTAATGGAGGTGAGTACCTCATTCTTCCCCCTGCTCATCTTCTGGATGCGGGCGAAAGCTGCTTCGGGTAGTGAGACCGTTTCTGCTTTCGTTTATGTTCACTTTTACCAAACTGCTATTACCTGATTCTGAATATTACAAATTCTTTCTGATTTATGACAATCCCTTACACTTAACTACTGAGTAGCATATCGAAGAATCGGTGCAAGCTATGTTTGATACTATTTGCATGGACTATACGCGTACTCTAGGTAAGCAAACATTATTTCCCTTCTTTTTAAATTCATCATTGACAGTATTTAAGTGGGTACCGGAATGATTAGCTCGACAAATACATCTGGCGACGAACTAGAGATGCGACATCGCGTCCACAAAATTCTACTCCTTGGAGATGTAATGTTCGCACCTCCACAAGACGAGTCCGCTCCTGTAGAGCAAATGGCCATTGGTAACGCGAATGATATTAAGAATCTCGTTGACGAAGCCGATGAACTCATCCAAGCTCAAATCCGAGAACAGGACTCCGCCGAGGGAGCGGGTGACGACGATCCCTTCGAATCCGATGAGGAATATCCGGATGTGATGGATTTGATCAAAAAGGAACGCCAATCATAGAGTAACATGTGTATTTCTAGGCGGATCGGATGATTGATGTTAGAAACGTGCTCGAACTATTACGAGCTATTATCAGAAACTTGCCTTTGCTCGGAGTTGGGGATAAAAGAGACCAAATCGTGCCCCCAAGGCTAAACTACACTCGACGAGAACATGGTTAGTAGGAGAACCTAGAGTCTCGAAAAAATGGGTGTCCTAACGCCTGCGTACACAAATAGACAGAAGTAAAGGGAACCTACCCGGCTTCGTATGCGATGAATATATTTTATTTCCATGTCACGCCTATCCATTCTATGATTATGATTCATGCGGTTTATTTATACTAACCAAATCTGCCCCTGACGCCTTCCCATCAACCTTGACCCTCTTATATAACATTGGTTTTTGGAACCACAAAGATTCAAATGAGGGTTTATGGTTAGAAAATCTAGAGAGCCCCTTTCTCTCATTACCTCGTTTGCCGACGGCCAATATATTTCGATTCGTTCAACAATAATCCAGGATAGAACCAAGGAGAGTGACCCCTATAACCCCAAACCACTAGTTCCAACAATTTGCTTACTCGAACCCCAGCGTAGGCAAAATTAGACCTGCCCCCGGCGCATCTCGTCTTGCGACGCCGAAATAATCGACACCGTATCGGATCTATCCATGGCCTCCTTGATGTTCTGCATTTCTCCTCTGTCGCCCTGCCGCTGTCGCTGAAGGCGCATGTGTGCCATATGCACCTCGTAATTGGGACCAGGTGTATACGGCGGACTCGGTATTTCCTGCTCAGCAATGGGCACACCAGCAGGATGAGAATACGCCGCGTTGTTCCTATCGTGGAGGACGGAATTGTCTACCCGCGGTGCTGCGGTTCCGGATCCAGCTCCATCGCTGCGTCCGCGTGGTGGCACATACCCACTGTCTTCGGTAATCTTTTCCCGTCTCTCCGAATCCTCCCTGTTTTTCTGGGCGTTGGAGTCTCTCCGTGCCCAGATCAAAGTAGTCAGGACCCAGAGAATCCACATGAAGCCGGAGATGACGGAATACGCTATGACAGGGGCGCCCGTGACGCCCGCGAGAGCGAGCCCGAGACCCCCGTTGATGATGCCGAGGGTGATGCTCAGCCGCCCGGTCCACAGGTGGACGTGGGAGGCCCAGGTGCGTCGGTGCAGTCTCTTGAACCGCCGGTGATGTACGACGCCGAAGACGGGCTGGAAGAGCATGAAGACGAGTAGCACGATCCCGATGATGGGATGCGCGTTGCCCTTGGCTATTTCCAGGAGGCCAGCGCCCGACGGGATCCGCACTATGCTTAGGAGATATAACCCCAAGCCTGCCGCGATGATGTACAGCACCCACGCTATCATCTGGATGACCCAGTGCGAGGGGAACGCCCCCGCTCCCGGGACGGTGCGCAGCAGGATGGCGCCGAGGGGAAATAGGAACCCGAATGCGAGGGCCGCCAAGGCTCCGTGGGCCACGCGGTAGCTTAGTAGGCTCTGGTACTCGAGGCTGTCGTTGAGGCCGTCTAGTCCTGGCCCGAATGACGACGGAGATCCCCCGTACCCGCCGAATCCGTTACCACTGTAGCCGCCGTAGCTACCACCGCCGTAGCTACCACCGCCGTAACTGCCACCGATGTTGCCGCCGTAGCCTCCATTCCCATTATCATTCCCGTTACCGCTGTTTGCTTCATTTCCGCTGTTTCCGCTTGCACTTCCGCTTCCGCTATCGCTGCTGCTGCTGTCGCCGCTGCTGTTACCACTGTTGTCGCTGCCGCTGTCGGTGCTGTTGTGGGGGTCGTCGTCGTTGGGATCGGAGGCGTATGGGTCGCTGCTTCCGGGTGGCCAGGTGGCTAGGCCGCCGAGTGATGGACCTTGAGCATTGACACGCGTTACTACTGGATATAGGTGTCAGTTTTCTGGCTGTCTCTTATGAGGGAACGAGAATAGAGAATAGTATCCGAGCAGGTTTCTTACCTAAGGCGACGAGGTAGACGAGCAGCACTGCTCTGAGTACCACAGTTATTGTTTTCATAATCCCGTTTGTGATCTTTATCAAAAGGGCCGGCTTCTGATTGTTCTATTAATCTCTGCGCGCGAGGCGGTATCGTGAACAAACACTCCTATTGTTGATGACTGACTGCTTTCACCCCCTGAAGCTCAAGTTTGGACGTGACATCGGAATACGAGAGTTTCACTATACGGATATCATCCTGGAGGTGGAGGAGGGAAGCGAGACTTGCTAGGGACATAATAGGGACGACTACCTGCTCGCCGCATGAGACGAAAACAAGATCTATAGGTAGGCAAGGTCCTATCTTCTCACTCGCATGTTCCATTACGCAGCCCGCATCTACCTACCTTGCCGTTCCCTCGCCCCTCGGCCCCCCTCGGCGCACCGCGCCTCAAGGGATATTGTCTCGGACTTAGTTGGGGAACTGCGTCACGTAGCATAGCATAGCATAGCATTCCAACGTCTTACAGGACAGGACAGGACACGCTGCACTCCTCGGGACCGAAGCACGCCCCGAAGTAAGCAGAGCGAAGCACAATGGCTGATGTCGATGTCGAGCATGCTGCTTCTTAATCCCCCATTGGCTGGCTGCGGTCCACCACCACTGCCTACCAATTACATGTGAAGCTTACCGCTGGGACCCCCACTTTATCACTCAGCTCGAAACTCTGTTGCTTGATCTGGGCCTTGATAAATATTTGATCCTCTCGCCCTCGATTGTTAGTTTTCATGCTGCTTTCATTTCTTTCTGTTTCGAATACTTTACACTACGGCCAATGGCGTAATTACCTCACTCTACAGTGCGATTAAGTAAGCATAGTAACAGGTTACTTCAGCATATAGAGTGTGTAGAGACATGGCCATGTTTCCTGCGGCGAGACAGTCTTCTCCCTGAATTGGATTACCGATCAGTGCGTCTTCGGATGACTACAGTAAAGGTATCGATACTTCAACAGGGGGAAATGAAGTAGCTCCCTACAACTCTTGAAATAAGCCAGGAAAACGTAGACTCCTAAAGTTATCTCTAACATATGGCATGTGAACAGATATCAGGTTTCATGATATATGGCTGACCGCGTGCTGTGCGCCTTTTCATGCAGGCTTAGAAGAACCTTCTCACACGACGCAAATCCCTAGAACATTGAGAACTGTTACCTTCAGTGTGAAAAATTCCAAGTCTGCTAATTAGGGTCCAAGCAGGATGAAAGAAAATGAGAAGGACTGGGCTATATAGGGGTGGGAAGTATTGTACACTGCCTAGGAAGGGTCACGTTTACCTATAATATTAGATACATGTCAGAAGACCGGAGAATTCTCGACGGTACGGCCCCTGATGAGGGAAAACGGCCCCAAGGGTTTGCATGAACCACCACAGCAGCATCGTCAAGAGGGTAGCATTTGATTATGACGTTATCTCCGGCTTGCTAACACCGCATAACCTATATACGGCGAGCCGGGATGCGTCGTGATCAGTTTCAGCCGTCTCTTGAGGCTCTCAAGCACTCACAAGAATCTGCTCCCTAAATTGCTAGTTCTACAATGAAAGGGGACAAATCCGTATACTAATACGCAATGCTTCTCCTCGATGCGTATCCATGCTCTCGATGTCAACACGTAGCTATATGTGCCGGAGATGTCTTCATCCCTATCAGAGCGAGTGTAAGAAGGGGGTGACTGTACTGTGTCCACCGATTTTAAACAGAGGCTTGGCAAGTACCCGCGCTTTCGGGGCCCACTATCCTGGGGTTTTTCCGTGCAAGTAACTGAGGATAAGATACCTGTTGCGCTGTGGCTCAGGTTTTAGCGGGGCTAAAGATACCAAGTGGAGTCCCGTTTTACTCCAGCGATGACAGTAATAAGTGTCGCACGGCCGACGCCTGCCAGCCTTATGGCCGGTCATACAGCTAGGAGGCCGTAGCTATTGGTCGACGATGCTCACGAGCCTCATGCAGAAGGCTTACGATCGGAACCTAACCGGAAAAGGCCCCGAGTCGGCTATAAATAGAGGGGAAAAGGCGAGGTTACATCGATGGATGAAATTGGAAACCAAGGACCTTTTAGACCCCCAAAAGAATCACTTGCTGAATATGAGCACTGTTTTAAGTCCTTGAGTGTCTTAGTAAGGTCTTGTCCTGCTATTATGCTACCTAGGTAGATAGAAGGTCTATAGTCTATGTACTCCGAACATTCCGAATAAACTCCCCAACGGTTAATACTGGCACCGCTTTCTCCTGCCTTCCTCGCTGTCGTATAACTATTTCCGATAATTAGAGAATACACGCGTATGCTAGGGGCCGAAGTATGACACTATTTGATGAAGCAGATGAAGGCTTGATACCAGAAAAGAAGATTGCAGTATTTGGAGGAACGTGGCATGAAGATATTAGCGAATAAACGGTAACGGGATGTGCGATTGGTAATTGAGTTTGAATACGTTGGCACTAAACTATATTTCCAGCTCATAGCGGTTCGTTGAAGGGGTTAAACAATATGCTGCCCCTATTCTAGCATCACAAATAATAGCATAGCATCCCTTCCAAGTTTGTGCCTCCAAATATGTAGCCGAAGGTAGCTTTAACTAGGACGTCATGGCCGATTCTGACCAAACTGTTTAAACGCGGCCTTAGGTTCTGCGCCTCAAGGGCTTCAAGGAGGACGAGCAAGACAAGACTTTGAACGAGGTCAACAAAGAATTATTTGACATGGAAGGAACCGGTTCCTTCGCAGTTCATCTGGATTGAATTCACATTTACCTACCTACAGCAAGGTCAAAGATTACTTACTGCATACATGTATACAGTGCCTACTTCCAAGTGACACCTTAGACCGAGTCCATCAATGGCGCAAAACAATCCAAGATTGACACTCATGCATTAACTAGAGGTACTGCTGAATAAACTTCAATAAGCACAAATGGCTCGCCAGAAACGCATTCGCTAGAACCTGTATTTGGGTCCCCATCATAAAATAAAAGGGACATGCCCATGAGACTTGTCCACTTTTTGGCAAGGTCGAGATTCAGATCGGCTGCACAACATCTAGGGCCCAGATCAAAGTCGACCTAGCGCAGCTCCAGCCAGAGGTTACCTCAGCGTACTGTACGAGCAGCCGTCGGTACCGAGCTGAGCCAAACGATGCGTGGCCATGGTTCTCGTCAGCGAGGAGGCGGCTACCCGCTTGCTTTTCCCCATATACCCCCGACAAGTCTAAGCCCAGCTTGCGGAACAGTATAGATATACTCGAGACGGAGCCGGGGGGGTGGGGAGTATCTGGTCGATGCAGACCGAAAGTATCTGACATACCTACCCCCGTGGGGTCTGTTCGAGTACTAATACCTCCAAGGACCCAAGCCGAAAAGTAATCACTAGAAGCTGTTGGCGACCTAAGGCAGGCCACTTCAGCTAGGTACCGAAGCCAAAATCTTAAAAGTTATAACACTTAAAAGTTATAACACAATTGTAGTGTCCTGGGCGTCGCCAGACAACTGCGCCCATGGGCCCGGACTGATGTGCTGCATGTATCGAGGGCAACCTTGGAGGCCGTTATGCGTAGAAGGTGGGATATTTGCTACTGTCTGTCTACCTGGGTGTGAACCTGTCTGCCCGTTAGAAGAGGTGCCTACCTTCTTGCCGTTAGCTTATCGTCCTACCTAGGTACGCAGTATCTACTTACCAGCCGCACCTTGGTTCGCCCGTTGCGGCTACGTGGCCAGAAACCCACTGCTCGAGAGCACCCCGACACTAAACCCATCCATAGAATGAAAAAAACATGTAATGGCCATGAAATGTGAAGTGTCCAAATATTGAGAGAAATTCAATCCCTAGAAATAGTTGTCTTGCGTCTGGCCGTTGTTTTGTTGCCTGTTGTCCGCTCGCTTGATAAGCGCCGAAGAGGATCCTGTGCCGACTTGGAAACTCCCATTCTTCGATACACCGACAGAATGTATAGATTTCCTCGAAATATGTTATACCAGCAATCGTACGATAAATAGTTGTTCTACTTACAACGACTCATTAAACAACACCCTTTGAAATGGTTTTCAGATGGGTTGTTCTTGTCATTGTACACCATACGCAGCTCTAGCTTTAGACATATACCGCCGTGCAAAGCCTGTGAAATCCAATGGAACATTGTCTGGCTGATTGCCAAGCTTGATGCAAAACAACCTAACTGGCACAAGTGGGTTAAGTTATTATAATCACGCAAGCAAGTTATGAGATATTAACTCAGAATGTATTGTTAGGAAAAAACGACCGATCGCGAGGCACAAGTGTGCTAACATCAAACTTGAGTTTGTGGCTTCACCAAGGCCTATCCGAGCATAACCATCTATTCCATGATCCACAACCTCTGAACCGAGGAGCTGCACGAAAACCACCAACCATGTACTTAGTATGCCGACAAGGGTATATTGCAAGGATGCACGAGCCGAGGTGAAGAAGGTGCGACAGATGAGCACATAGCGATGACAACAAGAAGATCTCAGGCCACTATGAGCGGATAGTAGCGGCTCGCATCCGATTTGTGCCATCAATAGGAAAATGGTGCCAGATTGCCTCTAGAAAGACGAGATATCAAGAGGTCCCAGCAGGTCGAGAGAAGAAGGAAATCATAAAAGGAAATCATTGGTGTTTTAAGTGCGATTCACCACTCCACCCATAGCGCCAGCTTTTTTGGTGCAACACGACGTAAATAGGCAACACAACCAGAAGGTACCCGCAATCCAGTGCTTGACGTTGATCGCAATGGCTTGAAAGTCTCATGACCATAAGAACAAATTTCATAGACGGCATCAAGACGTTCCATCGGACCATTCGAAAATCAATGCAGTAAAACCGGAGATATCGATGCATGGGTCAACAGACCAGGCCGTAACGCCAGAAACGCAAGACGCCAGGATGCAAAATGTGCACAGCATGATCACTATTACAACGGGGTTAGATCGATACGAGGGTGGCCATGCCACTGGTAAAATAACATACCTGGGGTCCAAGTGCACCAGGAGGAACCTGATGACCGCTACCACCGAAACCAGGACCGCTAAAAGCACTGGGACCCCCAGGGGCCGGACCGGCAGGACCAGGAGGGCCCGGCGGGCCAGACGGGAAATAATGCGGCGGGGGAGGCGCAGGACGATAGGGGGTGCCGACGCCTGAGTTATTTTGCGATCGACCCCAGGAGAGGCGCACACGAGAGTTCCCGATAGGATAACCCTGCATTTGATTGATCGCCATCTCCGCGGCGTGTCGATGGACAAATTGGACAAACCCGCAACCTTTTCCTGGAGGAATCTTCACATACGTGATTTCTCCGAATCCTTGGAAGAACGAACGCAACTCATCCTCGGTGACGTAACCAGACAAGCCGCCGACGAAGACAGTTGTGTTATTCGGGTCGGTGAACTGGTTCATTGTCATGGGGTTGAACGTGCCGGTGGGTTGGTAACCATAGGCCTGCTGCTGCTGCTGGGGCTGAGCCAACCAGGGAGTGCCACCACCACTCATTCCTCCGTGGTGTGGAGCCTGGGCAGGAGGCGCCATCGGCTGTGCACCACCGTACTGGTTGTAATGATTCGCCTGGTGACCGCTGTGTTCACTGATATTAGTTAGTGGAACTTCTTTGTGGCTTGGAGGACGTACCGATTCTTAGGAGTGGCTGGCGATACACGCATGGGTCTATTACCGCAGTATACGCCTTGCATCTCTGTGAGGGCACGCTGTTGATCTTCTTCATTCGAGAATCGAACAAATCCATAGCCACGCGACTGTCCAGTTTGTTGATCTGTCATGATTTTGGCGGACTTGCAAGATGGGAATCGAGCCTGGAAAAGCGCCACGAGGACGAATTCATTGACTTCGTGTCCTAGGTCACCAACAAAAATAGAGTACTCCGGGCTACGGTCGTCGCGGCGGTCGACCAATCCTCCACCGGACGCCCAATTTAGGCGGAACACACGATCGGTATTGGGAATTGGAGTTCCATTTAGCTGGAGGGCTTTTTGAGCCCCCTCGGGCGTGGTAAACTCCACAAAACAATAACCGGCATTACTATATGGCCGTTAAAAATTCAAGAACGAATTCTAGATAGATGTAAAGCCCCCAGAAAATGAATGGAGGACTGTGGAGGTGAGAAAATAAGACGAGGGTAGCACATACCCAGAGTGTCGATCGCGAATAATCTTTACTTGAACATTCTCGGACATAGAGGTTGTAAAGATGTTACGGACGAAATTTTCGTCCATCCACCCAGCCAGCTCACCCATCCTACAATCAATTAGGAGGAGTCAAAAAATGACCGGAAAAGCAAGCGACTTACCAGAGAGTTTGGCGTGCAGAATCGTTCTGGAAGACCGGAGCGATTTCACCGCCACCTTGTCCGTTCGTGGGCGGAATTGGGAGACCGGCAGGGTTAATACCAGGTGCTCCTTGAGATCCGGTGTCACCTTGGGATCCAGAGCCGTTTGAGGCCGGCTTACCGTTGTAAGGATTAAACCCATCCATGGTCTATGTTCCATGTTAGTGCAAAAATACTCGAATTTCGGGTCATTATATGCTTTGTAAGACTTGAACGTATGCCTCTGTATCATGACTTGGATAGAGATGTGTAGACAGTAGGATACAAGTTCAATGCAATGGGACTTTTCTTACCAACCGGAAACAAATACGAATTGTGGAATTTCGTATACTAAGTCAATTTTGAAGCTGCCAGTAAGATATTAGTGATTGTGGGAACAAGGGAGGAAGTATGAGAACGGGCTGTGGGCGTAATACATGGACTTTATCACGGTCTGATACGTTGGGAATTAGGCAGCTGTCCGTGCGTTTCGCAGAAACCAAGGTTTGACGAGAAGGTTTGCTTAGAGCAAAGGCTTACCTAAAATATGGTACCGCTTATCGAGAAACGAAACTTAGAGGGCGATCGGTACTGGAAGAGTCAGACGACATGCAACGAATTATTAGAGTTGTAATATGGTGGTCGTGGAAAGGATGGACATGGACTAGATGCTCAAGAGATTCGGAGCTTCGCTGACGTTCTCACCCGGCGGCCCGCGTTGAGAGCAGTGTACCGGTGGGTAAGTGGATTTTACGTATGAGCCGCTCTGCTCTATAGCTTTATTGTCTAGATCTCGCAGATTGTTCACGCTTGCGACATCGGGAGGGTGGAATAGCAAGAATAATGAAAAGTGTCTAGGAGGCAGGTAGTTGTGTAGGTTGAATGGCAGACGAATAACCCACCTGGAGTATGCCTCGAGGTAAGCTGGTGTTTGGACAGTGACTTCTTCGGGCTCCGCAACCTATTGAAGCTGGGGACCACAGTTGAAGATAAGCGAAAGCTTTGTAGTTCGCAGGGGAAGGTGCCTGTCGGTAATGGAATGCCTGATTAGCGGGACAAGAGCAAGGACAGATGGTTCCTTTTGCCTGGAAGTGGGCATTTGTTTTAGAGGAGAACCATCGTCTCCGGGGACTAGGACTAGATTTATGGCCGATGCCTGGAGGGAAAAGGAGGGGAGGGTCAAGGCTGAACTTTGAATTCCTAGCCCCGCAGTAGCGATGAACCATATGCTTTGTGTGAAGAAGAAATGGTGAATTTGGGTTGGCTGTCTAGATTGCTTGCTCTCTTTTTGAATATATCAAGGATTCTTGAACAGGGGCAGATATCACGGGTGGAAGGTATGCCACAACAGTACTTGTGCTAAATCATTGGGTTGGTACTGTGGAATTGGCCATTTCCAACGCCATGTGTTCAAGGTGATTGTAAAATGCACTTGCAAGGGACAAACATGGGAAAGAGCATGAAAGACTGAGGAGGCGTCCAGTAGGAAAAAAGGGACACCGAACGGCTCCTCCACAAAGCCAGGTCTCTTTGAATCGATACTTTCGACCCACGTTGTATAGTGTACGCCCCTTGGTGTAGGTTAGGAAATACATGATACCATTAGGCTTGATGGTAGTATTAAGTCAGGCCAGCTGTTTTGGAAACTTTCTGTCTGCAAGTAACCTTGGTTGTAGAAGAGACTGGACACGTAATGCTTCAATGACCAGGGATGGAGGGGTTTGAACAAAGAACTAGGGAAATCAAGACTGATAACGAATGTGTTGTCATGATTGCGAAAGAATGCGAATTGCTTCAACATAAAAAATAGCCCTCGGTTGAGAGAGAGATGAGGTATATGTGAGTAGAAATGTTTCGCACTCACCTTGTGGAAACAGACCAATTGACTGATATCCAGATCGTGCAAATCAGAGACCAGCAATTAACGCCGACGCCCAAAGTCCGAATGCAGGATAAACGCAAACGACAGCAATTGGAGCCGAGTCTAAGGTCTAATGTTTTCCGTTTCGCCAACCAGACGCAAGGGGATATTCGAAGAAGATAAAACCGAGAGGTTAAGCCGACTGAATCTAAGCTGGGATACTGAATAACGCCGAACCTGAAAAATGTATGTAAGCATAGTACATGTGGGTTTTTTGTGCTCAATTGTGTTCAAAATCCAGGCTTAGCGACTGCATTAAAATAGACTCGTCTTTTAGTGGACAATAGAATCGGGAGTATAGAGTTGGGTTGCATGATCGGCAATAACACTCCCTGACTGCGGGTGCTGACAGCTTATGATTTCGTTATACGTTTTTTCGTCATGTATAACCAGCGCCCATTCGTAGCGGTTTCACTTCGTCTTGAGAGTCGGCAAGAGAAGAGGGTGCCTTTTGAGGTAGCTTAACTGCATGGCAAGCGGGATTGCGTGGGCGTTCCCTGCCTCACGCCCGATTGTCGAGAGCCCACTGCGGCGCGTGGCGAGTATTTTCTTCGCAGCGGTGATTTATGTTCTGATCGGGATACCCACCGTCGAAACCTCGGTGTATCCACCATCAGCAAGGTATTCACTCCCCAGCCAGTGAAGACGACTATCGCCTATTCAAAACCTGGTGGCGTGCAGGCTGAGAAGGACTGCCCAAAGACGGTCGAAACAAGACAGCTAGCCTTCACATAGCGAGTAGCGCTACGTCGCCAAGCAACTTGTTCTTCAGACGTCTAACCAAACAGCCAGAGATGAACCCAGCTTGGAAGGCGATTCAGTGCCAAAGTAAGTTTGTAGGCAGGATTCCAGATTAAGCTGCTTTAGTCGCCATCTGCAATGGTATTCGTTTGTACACCGAGCGTTTTTGGGATGGCCGTCGACACAATAGAAGCCGGGTGGTCGATAGATGGGTGGAATCGCAGTCAGATCGCAGGTGGTGGGGCTAAGACGTAAGGCGGGCTCTGCGGACTCTAGTAGTGCGGTCGAGGTTCGCCGAGAAGCGCGAATAGCCAGTGCGGGGCATTGACGAGGAAGTACTGAGTCGCGGCATGCGCACGAAGCGATGCAAGCATCGAGGGTCGACAATAGAGTGACACAGTAGCTGGCGGCCTCGACGGCGCCGGGCGTCACCTCTACACCTGGTGGTGGACATGGGGAATTGGGGCTTCGATGACGCATGTGCTGGGGCCAACGGATCGGTGCCGATCATATCTCCGAGCACACGCGCAATTGGACTCGGCGCCTCAACAATCGGCTGAATTGAGGGCAAGCGCGACAGCGGCATGGGCGGCGGCGGTGCGCTGCCTCGACGGTTGCTTCGGAGCTCGAACACTGAAGAGCTGGGACGGAGGGAGAAGGGCGAGGGGCGAGGGGCAGCAGAAGAAGAGAGCGCGACTTACTTTTGGGCACCAATCGGAACAGAGTGGAAAGCAGCAGGGACGTCGTAGGGCCTGGCACGAACTCCAACGGGTCGAGGTCACAACGCAATTGTGCTCTGGACAGAATAAAACGACTCTCAGAGCTCGAATTGCCTGTGTGGCAATTTGCTAACAACTAGAATGGAAGGACGAGAAAAGCCGGGCGGATCCTGTGTCTGGGCAAAGATGCGACAATTGAAGGATGGAAAACCGAGTTGGCCGCGCACGCGCACACAAAATACAACCAGGCCGGGTGAGAAAGGACGCTTCTTGCCTTGAGAGCGCGCGCAACTGACGAAGCCGAGAAGTGGGTAGGTGGGTGGAGGGGGGGGGGGGTCACTCGTGGGATTAGGGTTGGAGGAAGGGAGAGGAGAGGGAGAAGAGAAAACGGGACCAGTGAGTGTGCGTAAGAGAGAGGAGAATAAAACACGAGCAAGAAACGCAAAAAGCAGAGATAGGACAACGATGGTGCTGGTTTGGTTTGCGGGTTTTGGTGTGGATGTGTAAGTGGGAAAAAAAAGATTGAGGACGTGGACTTTGAGCCGGGTGGGTTGGGGCCAAAGGCTATCCTGCGACCTACTACCTGGTAGCTACCTGCTGTAGCTGAGGTACAGTGCTGGACAGTACAGTGGATTACAGGCAGGCAGGCCAGGTAAGTGGATGTAGGTACTTAAGGTAGGTACAGTACTTGGGTATAGCGGGCATCCTACCAGACGCACGACGGGCGAGGTCTGTGTACCAGAAGTGGGTGGCGTGTGGAGCCCTGGAGCCAGTAACGCTGCGCTGCGCTGCGCTGCGAGTAGAGAAGCTGCTGCCTCTTCTTACGTATTCTAGGTGGGCGGGCTAGGCTGTAGGTACTGGTACCGGTAGGGAGGTACCTATGTAGGTCTACGGCATTCAACGTTGTTTGTTTCCAAGTCCCCAGTCTCCATTTAATTCGCGTACTATTATGTCTTGCTGTAGCCCAAAGTCTAAAAGGGCTGCTGCTGCTGCTGGGAGGCCGTGACCCAGAGAACCCGTCGAAGGGTGCGGGTGGGGATTTCCTGCATTTTGCTGACCTAGGTATTTTACTGGTAGAGCAGATACAGTAGACCAAGATCCAACCGACACAGTACGCACGCACTGTACTACCCACTCACAATAAGATGTCCGCCGGCCTTTGCAGTCCGCAGCTACCGGAGGCATAGCCCGTGCTCAAAGTTCATTACTATTGCCGGCCGGAACACCATAGCTCATGTATATGAAGCCGTCGGCGGTCATGGTTGCCACTTGTTTAGCATCTGGGGGGACGCGTAAATGAGTGTTTAGTGGTACGTTTCCAAGTACGCAGGGTTTCTTCAATCTTGACTTACACGTATGTTCATGGCGAGATGCATATAGATGTGTACCAAAGACAACCTTAGTATTTGGTGCCTCTTTTCGCACCTACCCAAGTTTAGTTAGTAAATATGTACGATCTCACACACACAAGGTAAGGTCATGCATGGAGTGTAGATACTGTAGGCAGAAGGGCTGGGCCGCCTGCTACATACAAAACAAAAACTTGATCTCGGCTGAGGTTTTTTTCACCGAAAGTACTGTATACACGCTATGATGTGGTCTTTGCTCTAAGTTTATTATGTATGACCTTCATGTGTATGTGATTTAACTTATTAGGTATTAGTCATAAGTAGATATTTCTTATGAGAGGCAGTTGAGAGACAGAGGCAGGATCTACCGCGCAGTTCAACGTCCCGTGTCGCGCTCATCCAGCAAACAGTAGTATTGCTGTATGATTGAAGCTCTCGTTGTTGTAATTTGATGGAAACAAACAGGTGCCTCCCATCATTTAGGTATGTCTCACTCTAAAAACGACGGGAATGGGCTCGATTTTGCGTTGGCAGCTGAAGGAGCTTAGCGCTCGGTAATTTCGTTTGCATACGTGTTACCGAACAATGTTAGGTGCTACAAAGTAGGTCTAGATATCTACCTGCGTTTGCATGTATAATCTTGATCAATAATATTTCGTGCCGCTAATGATGTAACCTAGTCAGTTCAACAACGGGTGGCAGTCTCAACATCCAACTGCTGGGTATAGTGTAGTGCCTGGGTAAGAAATCAAAAGGCGTTTTACATCCGTGCGTACCTGCTGAGCGTTTTGCAGGACTCTACAAGCCCCTGTCTAGCGTTTTTCTAGAACTCTAGCATCTTCTACGCTACCTACCTTGTTAGGCTCGAGATGGAGAATTTGATAGTTACCTATTACTTAGTCAGGACAATCTAGGGACGGAGTGAGCGTAATAATATTACCAATATTCGACTTGGCATGTTGAGGTTTTTAGGTATCACAAACCCACCGTACTCGTTGGAAATATAAATATTTTAATTCGTCTAATGAGTTTGGCGAGAAGAACAGAGCGTAGGCTACCAAGGCACGTCTACTTAACGTATCCTCGGGATGGCCTTGTCGATATGACGGAAGTGGGCCTCTTGATTGGCCGGGGGTGAAGGGAATCGATCCAGCTTTTACCTGATCGCGGATAACACATCTATATCCGAGGCTGTACAGCTGTCGTCGCCGCAAATTTTGTGTCCTGTACGTGTACTTAATTTTAGTATTTTTAGCAACTTCGTGTTGAATACCTACACTAATCAAGCCCGAGGACGGGACATTCACAATTTATAACGTCCCGTCTCCTTCTGGCTATGTCTCGGTCAAAGAGGCTATTTCCCCACAATCAATAGGTTATTATCAATTATATAGGTATCTGTGTCATTCTCGGGTTCTTCCTAAGCTCTCGAGACATGAAATTGGTGTTCGCTACTTGTAGAACTAAATTTTAGCGCTAGATAGATGCAGACAGACAAAGCCCTTATGGGTGACCGGGATATTGGGTTGATCGGAGGGCGTTCCTACACTACATCCCGGCTACCGATGTGACAGCTTTTGCGACGATTACCTACTCGGCATACTTCCACGTGTAAGGGAGGGCTGGTAATGGCATTGGCCCCAGTTGTTCGAATTGGAAGCGATTGCTGGGCTCCAGGAAATGCGCTGATCGACATAATCCCTGTCCGGCACGGGTCTGGTTTTTTCTTCACCATGCGTACAGTACTATTATAGGTGGTTGACGTATCACGGGACCATTAGTTCCTAGTCGCCTGAACACAACGGGACTAATAAACGGGCTTGTGATAGCGTAGCGCATTTTTGTAGGGTAGCGAAGACAGAACGCCTACTATAAACCAGTACTAGGCATGTATTCGGAGAAGGTACAAATAGGTACTGGGGATAAAATGGTGGTCCTGATGCAGGACTGTAACTGCGGGCGACTACAGTCTACTTACAGGCACAGTACCACGCAGGCTTGATATTAACAAGGGTCTTGTCATGACCTCGTGCCAATTATTTTCCTATTCTTCGTGGCCGCAAGAGATACCTCGAGTGCACCCATCCTAGCGGATAACGACGTCAAATTATGATCATGTCGTAGCGTTGTAAGGTTATACACAGCTATGCTAGTTTGGTGTCATAGCTACTATGCTACTAATAGTGAGCTCATACCTATTCTTTCTCCGCGTTTCACGAGTCAATGTCTGTTAGCTGACTAGGTGAGGGAATCGTCGACAAGCGGGACAGCACTGGTATCCACAGAGTGCCTACATGTACATAGCTATGTAGGTACGGTGCAACTATGATTTGGTAAGAAAGCCTTGAAACGGAACGTTGTATGAAATGCCGCTCTCGTTGGCATTAAGTCTAGATAGGTAATTGGTGTAGCCCGTTAGGTACCAGGCCGGTCATGGAGTTTCATGGCCACCTCACCTTGTTATCGAGATGGTGGACTGTACTGTATGGAACATGAGAGATAGAGCTCGAACCTGACGCCGGGCAGATTAACGGTAGACAGTACATCTATCTGTCTCTCAGGATAGTTTTAAATTGTCGTCTACACTGTGCCATTACTCGTATTAGTTGTCGTCGTCTAAGTTAAATAGATGCGCTAGAATTAGATGGATACCGAGAGAGAAAGAGAGAGAAACGTTGTCTCGCGCAAAATGTTGGCAATCCCAACAGCTGGTCGCGCCGAGGAGGTGCAGTGGGAGTACTGCCTCAACGGGAGAATAGCGACCCCGGCGAACAACTGTCTACAAGTACCTTAGGTCAGGTAGGTAGGTAGGTAGGTGAGGACATCAAGTAGGACCCCAAACTCTGTCTCACGAGGATACTTAAATTATCGACTCGTTGATTGAAGGTAGCGCCGACTAAATCTACGGTGACAATCATATTGGTAGTGTGCGACTGTGTTATTTCTCCTACTGCGAGGTATAGCAGATTAATAGCAGATCCGATACAACAATCTCGTGATAAATAAGAACGAATTGCATAAGCATCATCAAAAGCTAGGTAGACGTTTACTGTACATCTTCTAGAGTTGGCAATAGGCTTCATGTAAGTACAGTGGCCGAAACGATTCTGGAATGTTTCAAGAAAGAGGGTTGCACCGCCACGATGTGCTCATGTGGCGCCACCCTGCACACCTTCCACCTCTGACAGCAGCGACGGCTGTGTTGGTTGACGTGAGCAACTTGCTGGCTAAAACTGGCCCATGTAAGGGAACTTGGAAGACACAACAAAACCAGCGAGGATCGCCACTTCCAATGCATATTCCCCAAATCGAAATTATAGGCGCATCATGACGTGAATATCTCTACATCTCGTACCATTCGTGCACTTCTTGAACCTCACCGGCACCGACATCTACCTTCTCATCGTGCTGGACCCACTACGAAGCCTTGCATATTGCATCGAGCTACTACAGCCCGCCGGCGTATTTGACCGAGCCCCAGACGATACATCGCGGCAAGACCGGCGCCTCGCCATACTGGCTCGTTAACCTGCTGTAGTAGATGGATAACACAGACAGCGTCCACCCCCGCACGTATTGCAGAACCAATAAGGCACCATGGCTGCATCCACCGAAGCCGCAGAGCTCAAGCTCGTCTCATCAATCAGATATAAGTTCGCCGCTGTGTCTGGCGATGAGAAAAAGCTAAGCGAGGCTCTGAATTCACAGCTAACCTCATTGCTTGAGAAGGCCGGTAGCCGGCACAAAGCCGTCCGCGAAGATGCAAGTGATGGCTGCTCAGACCCTTCCGTGGTATTATCGCTCATGCTTTCTTTAGACTTTCAAGGCTTTCATGAGTGTCAAGAACTTCGCTCAGCCCTCCGGGTAGGTTATTTCCGATCCGAGTGCAGCCCATAGAGCTAACAAAAATGCTAGGGTCGTGCTACCTGTTGCCGCTCTCTTGGAGCAGTACAAGCGGACAACTTCACCAATAGTGAAACAACTTGATCTCGCCTTCATCAGAGAGGGAATGTCTCGTCTCGAGCAGTCGAAACGTCGCGACCTACTTCCAGTCGTGCTGCGCGGTATATCGAATGAGACAAATTCAGCCAGCGCTGCCGGCTTCTTCAACGTGTTTCTTCGTCTACTCCTAGAAATAAAAGTCCCGGGAAGGGGAAGCACTGAAGACCTTGCACTTCGAGAAGCCGTCGGCCTTGCAAATCATTCTGATGCCGAGTATGTAGCACACTGGCTTGGGAAGCTGTTTCTATTGAGGCAGGATATCGCTTTAGTATCCGACGATGAGATGCCGGCTAAGCTGGGTGCTTCACCATCCGGATTAGCAAAGGAAGATGTTGCCTTTCTGCGCAATAAAGATCCAAAGTCGTGGAAACCGAATACCCCAAACAGCCTTAGTCTCCCTGAATGCAAGACAAAAGCTGTTAGCTTCCTCGCGAGCGGTGCATTCAAAGATGACGAACGCTACCTGCCTATCATATGCGCAGCAGGTTCTGCCGACTCGAGGATCTCATCAGTAGCTGATGATGTCCTCAAGCGGGCTAGTGTTGATCTTGAAGACGAGGCCGTGATAAAGTCGCTGTTTGTGGCGCACAGCACACTTCCAGCAGCTCACAGAATACAAATCCTCAGACTATTGTCAAAGTCCATCATCGCGTGTACCCCAAAGCAGCAAGTTGTTGACGCCGTGAAAGAGGACTTCGCCTTGACCACCGGGGAGAACCCCCCAATAGTCGGTCTAGAGGCCTTGAGGCTGCATAAAGCCCTGCTGGGTTTCCTCTCCTGGATCGCACGGAATAGTTCCGAGTCTAAAGCAGTGGATACAAAAGTCGGACCAGCACTCGTGATGATTCTCAAAGATTACATACTCAGGCAGGGTTGGCCAGCGCCGAACCCCCGAAACAACCAATCTCAGACCCAAGACGAACAACGTCTGCGCGCGAATGCCTACGAAACAATTGGCACCTTAGCGAGAGTAAGCAGTCTGGAGTATAAGGCAAAAGACTCTCTGCTCAAGTGGCTATTCGACTCTTTAGTATCTGATCCTAGCCCAGACATTGTTGTCTACATCGAAAGCGCTCTTTCTAGCATGATGAGTCTTTTCAAGTCTACTGATGCTGCCCAACATCGAGATCTTGAGGTACTCCTCCTAGAGTACATGAACGTACCGGAGCGACAAAACGTAAGGACGGCTCGTCACGTAGCTGTGCGATTTGCGAATAATTGTTTGCCATTTAAGAACATCAAAGCACGCTGGATAAGCATACTGGCTCTTGCTGCTGGCCCCTCAGAGCGAAGAGATATTTTGGAGGAAGGGCAACGAGGACTAGACCCTTGGTGGGCCACGAAATTGCATCCCGAAGAAGCGCTGCAGCTACCTGACTGGGCAGAGCTATCAAAATATCTCTTCGACTCTACAACTCGCCAGGTTGAAGAGCATGAAATGGTCGTCGACCAGACCTCCAAATACGCGCTTTACTCCAATGATCGCCTTCAAGCTTTTCCAATGGCCATCCGCTTTGTTAAACAAATATTCTTCCTCACCGCCCTCGGCGAGAGCAGTGTCGAGATAGACTGGGAGTCGCAGCTAGATAGACGGATTCGGAATGATCTCATGGTTCGTCGTTCTATCAGAGAGTACATTAATGCAGTAGACCCAAATTCGATTTTACCTCTCTTGAATGCAGCTCTCGACGGTGTTCGAGACCATCCGGATGTGGGCGGAGAGGACTATGTCGCCTGTTTAGCTGATATCCTGTCATTCTCCCCGTCAGAGACCATCATCTTGACCCTTTCTACAAGGACGCATGAGCTGCTATCTTTGCGTGGGTCTAATAACCAAAAGGTTAGGCAATTGGTTTCTAAAATATTTGGAATCCTTGCACCTTGGGATGGCCGGGCTCCTCTTGATGTTGTCCAACTACGGGAACTCCTGTCGTCTACTGATGAGCCGCCAGCGTCTCTATCAGCGCAGTATCAATGCTCACTCACTTGTTTCGCTAGCTATCTCTCTAGAGCAGCATTGTATGGTCGGATGTCCTCTGCAGAGATGTCTGATAACATCCAGTTCATCATTGAACGCTCTCTGTTAGGCCTGAAGGGAAGTGACGTGGGTATTCAAAACGCTGCTATGGACTCACTTGCCCAGCTGTGGACTACCGGTATCGGGTGGCCTCCAAGAGAAGACGATTTGAATACCGTCATTAACCGTCTTACATCTCTCGCTGAACAAGGTAACGAGAAGTCTATCTACACGCTTGGTAGACTTGCTATTCCCAAGCTAAGCGAATTATCCAATGACGGCGAGACGCCGGCCAGCAAGGTATTACAGAAACTGTTCGGCCTTTCGGAAATTAAACGAACAGAAGTTCACTTTGCGGTTGGTGAAGCAATTGCTGCAGCGATAGCTCGGTGGGACTCAGATTCGGTCCAGCTTAGCATTGATATCCAGCCGGCTGGACACGGTGAAGACATAGGCAGGGATCTCCGCAAGAAGCCAGAACAAGTCAATGCAACTCTCGACAAGCTCTTCAATGACTGCAAGGCAACAAAGCCGTCACTCATAAAAGCATCGGGTATATGGTTGT
Organism: Xylaria telfairii; assembly: GCA_022495065.1. NCBI lineage: Eukaryota > Fungi > Ascomycota > Sordariomycetes > Xylariales > Xylariaceae > Xylaria > Xylaria telfairii. The sequence goes on from MU383859.1 coordinate 56,301, forward strand.
TTTGCATCATTCAATATTGTTCCAGTTTGCCAGACATTCAATCGCGACTCCGGAATTGTCAAGTAGCTTTCATGCGGCTATTGACGGCTCGTGACGAGCTTGTACAAGAAACTGCTTCTCGAGGTCTTGCCTTAGTATATGAGAAGGGTGACGAGTCACTAAAGGATGACCTTGTTAAGGATCTCGTTGGCAGTTTTACTGGCACGAATACGCAGCTTAAGGTTGACGAAGACACTGAACTTTTTGATGCGGGAGCGCTGCCTACCGGTGACGGTAAATCAATCACCTCATACAAAGACATCATCAACCTAGCCAATGAGGTCGGAGATCAAAGCCTTATCTATAAATTCATGGCCCTCGCAACCAATGCTGCCACGTGGACCGCCCGCTCGGCTTTTGGGAGGTTCGGCTTGAGTAGTATTCTATCCGAGGCCGAGCTGGATCCTAAAATCTACCCAAAGCTCTATCGATATAGATTCGATCCGAACCCCAACGTTAGGAGATCGATGGATGACATTTGGAAGGCTGTTGTCAAAGACCAGACGGTTACGATCGATAGATATTTTGATGCTATCATGTCCGACTTACTTAAGAGCGTTCTTGACGGTCGGGAGTGGCGTGTCAGAGAGGCCAGTTGCGCTGCTATCGCTGATCTTATCTATGGACAGCCTTATCTTAAGTATGAGAAATACTATGTAGATATCTGGCGAGTTACACTAAGGGTCCTGGACGACCAGAAAGGGTCTGTTAGAGAGGCAGCAATGAAACTCTGCATGGGTCTCTCGAAAACTCTCGTGACACAGCTGAAAGAAAACAACTCTTCCTCTTCGGCCCAGGCAATGATTGCCCAAGTTCTCCCGTTCTTGCTATCCGACAAGGGTATCGAGAACTCCGTGCAAGAGGTCAAATTCATGGCCATCAGCACGGTCCTAGATGTCGTAAAGAATGGTGGCGATGCTTTGAAGCCTTTCATCCCCACGATTACTACACATGCGCTCGGACTACTCAGTACAGTTGAGCCAGCTCAAGTTAACTATTACTATCAAAGAGTCAGCGAGGAGGATCGTGAAGGACTTGACAAGCTACGGAGTACTGTAGCCACTCGATCCCCATTATTTGAGTGTATAGTTAACTGTCTTCGGTTTACCGACGAAACTGTCATGTCGCAGCTAGCTCCTCAGCTAGTTGCAACGATCAAGACGGCACTTGGCATGCAAACGAAGATTGGCTGTAGCGAGGTGCTTAGCACCTTAGCTCTCCGCCACAGTATCTTCCTTGCACCTTATAATGCGATGTTGGTGAAAAGCCTTCACACGCAGATCTTGGACCGCAACAATGAAGTTAGCAAAGCATATTCGAAGAGCGCTGCTTATCTACTTCGATCTGCGTCTCCAGAAACTCGAGCCCGGTACACGACAAGACTAGTGGACTTGTATTTCGCCGCTGAGGAGGATGAGCGGCGACAGAAGGTAGCAGATGCTGTCCTTGCAATTGCCAAGGTGTCACCTGATGCCTTCACCGATTTAGAAACTCAGCTCTTACCCTTCGCATATTTCGGTAAGTTCGACACCGATGAATATGTTTCGGAAGTCTGCGACGCAGCCTGGAATCAGCATGCCGGAGGAAACCACACAGTAAAACGCTATGTTAATGAGATTGTGAGTCTCATATCAAAGGGCCTAGAAACTTCGAAATGGGCTTTACAGCATGGTGCCGCATTTACTGTCTCCTCGATGATAACTGCTTTGAGTGATGCCGCTGGAAAAGGCGGCCAGTTTAGCGAATCAACCCTTCAGCAGATATGGCCAGTGTTGGACAAGGCACTTTCATTAAAAACATTCAAAGGCAAGGAAAAGCTGGTGACTGCGTATCCTATTTTTATCAGTCACGCCAAGAACCTTTGGGAGAGCGACTCGGTAGCCTCGACACAAACTATGAAGATTGCGATCCGGGAGGCTAAGCGGAGCAATGACGAGTATAGACCCTATGCTTTTGAAGCACTGGCCGACTATGCTGCAGCACGAGAGGATACAGACATGTATGCCGAAGTCGTGACTCTTGTATCGGAATATCTAACCCCAGATGGTGAAGCTCATAAGCTCACGGAGTTGGAGCGAAAAACCACCGATGCGGCACTGAAGGCAGCCATGATAGCGTATAACCATCCTCGAATGCGATCGGCACCAGCCGGTGTCCTGGGCGACATAGCCGCCACAATCGAGGGCGCGAAACAGTCTGTCTATATTGCTAAAGACGTGTTGTTCACCAACGCTCTCGACCTTCTAGACCAAGCAACCGAGTCAGGAGCTGCAACAAACACCGACGAAAGCCTGCTGGCTACAAGATGGTTTACAATACTGCTCCTGGACGAGGCAAGTGTTGTGCTAGAGAGCCAGAGGACGGCTAGAGCGAAGACGCTACTGGCCCTTGCGACGGCATGGAAGAAAGGTGTGTTTGGTATCGTAGATGGGCAGCGCTCTTTTGAGCAAGACATGCAGCAGAAATTAACGCAGATGAAGACCATGGAAAGATCGCTAGACGTACAGAGGCTCCTAGATCAGACATTACAGAAACTCAGAGGCTGAGACTTCAAAGCCGAGCTACCTATGTAGCTACCTATTTAGAATAGCTTTCCTTTTTCCAAACGAATGAATGAATGAAGAATTTCTAATGTTGCTTCAGCAGCAGTAGCGTACCTAGCAGGTGATTATTCTTATACCGGGGCCCTCAATATTCCAGTACTGTATTAGGTATTCATCACTCGGGAGATCCAATCCTAACCCAGAAGGTTCTAATCCAACCAAGTCTTAGGTACTTCATAGCCGGAAACAGCGACCTGCATCTTCGTATCTAAGTCGTTAAGCAATTCTCACCAACGATATCTATCGACTTCATCTAGAAAGAGAGCCTTTTATGCATTGCATTTAAACTACTATATCGGGGGATACCTCTAGAATGCGCCCCGGGGACAGCTCATTGCATCATGCCCCGTGTTCTGCCCTGGAAGCGCCGTGAACAGGGATCGTCTCAGACCTCGGCGTCAGCGCGCTCCAGTCCCCTTCAACGTGTGAAGCGCGAGGATGCTGGGCGAGCTCGAGACGAGGCAGATCTGGTGCTCTCTTCAGATGCAGCGAGCACCACAAAAAGGACATTGAAGCGATCCAGTAGGCCACTCAGGTCAATAAAATGCAACTACTCTCTAACTGGCACATCAGGTCGACCCGCATCAACACCTCCACCATCAGGGCCGCCACAAGAGAAGTGTGTCCGTTTTCATGCACGAATAAGACATTGGACTAAGATATGAGCAGATTCATGGTTGAGGGTATTGATGGTGACGATCGTTATCGAATGGTCGAGGACGAATTCTTTGCTACCGCTCAACGGTTTACAGCTTATCTCCATAAAGCCGAATATGAGCGTCTTAAGGCAGCTTCCGAGCTCGAGAACGCCCAGATGATTAAGAACATCTCGCGACCCGTCGTAGGGCAGGTGGCTGATATCGTGAAGCTCAAGCAGGAAAGGAAGGCTCTTATACAGAAACAGCGGCTTGCAACACGAAAGCTTCGCAGAGACGGTAGCGGCGATGAAAGTGCTGGGACTGACGACCTCAACGACTCATGGCAGAAACAATCTCTTTCCGGTTTAATGGAGAGCCCGGGTAGACGGGCTAAAGGACTGGGTAGACTACCGTCAGCCCCTTCAGTGACTCGTGCGGCGGCTGGATTTAACAGACAGCCATCTGACGTCGTTTTTCCGAGCCAGCCTAAGCCGAGGCCACCTATTGATGCTGCGCGCTACCACACACACGCGACCGAAGATTTTATGGACATCGCGAGTGACCATCGTCTCGCGCATCGAATCCCACGGCCAGCACCTGAGTCTTCTAGGGAGAGAGAGTCCATTCCCCGAGAGTTTAAACAGCCAGCACTCAATAACTCATACATGACCACGGAAAATCCACAAAATTATCATCCCAAGGCAGTAGAGAAAAGTGTAGTCTCGGATGACGACGACATGGATTTCATCACGCGTCTGAAAAAAAGACAAGAGGAACGTAGACGGAGCCGAGGACAAAGAAAGTCAATGGTTAGCAAGGCCAAGCCAGATTCGGATGATATTCTACCCGACTTCCTGTGAATTAATTTACAAATGGGGTCTCAAAGGGACGCTCGGCTTGTGGTGTGATACGCGCCAGATGCCGTCGCTGCCCATTCTTCCAATCCAACAATGCCGAGTGCTGAGTAACACGGTTGTCCCATACGACTACGGTCCCCTCTTCCCACTTAACCCGGGTATGGAAGTCGGCCCCAAAAGCGATATGATCGTACAAAAATTTGAGTATAGCATCACTCTCTTCTTTCTTCAACCCAACAATACGGCGAGTGACTGGATCAACGAGTCAGTATTCACGAACCTACGTTTATTCTGGGTATAACCACTCACATTGCGGATTCACATATAGGGCCTTCTCTCCCGTGGCAGGATGGGTACGAACAATGGGGTGGGCATTAGTAACCGGTTCTCGCCTGTTGATGCTTCCTCGGGAATGCGCGACCGCGACCTGTTCCACACCAGAATGGGTGGCCTTTAGACCGTGTAGTCTCTCCTTGAACAGAGGGCTTAGGCGATTGTATGCCTCTACAGCATTGGCGAAAAGTGTATCGCCGCCAGTCTCGGGCGTGTCAAGGATATACAGGAAAGTCGTTCCGGGAGGTTGCTGCTCATACTATAGCTCGCTGGAGTCAGTAATTACTCTTTTAGGGAAGATCGGCATAGGTGTTGGGAGTTCTGCATGCTCCCGAGACACGACTATTTCTCTAACGGGAAATTTTTGACTCCGCGAGCGGCCAGAACAGGAAGAAAATGACTCCAGGGGTTACGCACCGAGACGTCGGAATGCCATGCCACCGAACTTACGCGGTCCGCGAAATATTCATCAGACTTTGTGTCGCCAGCACCACGATGTACGAGATGAATCTCCGGGTGGCCTTCGGGTGCGCCAGACTACAATTCAGGGTTAGTGATTACTATCTTGTGCGAGCCGCAAGTATAACTTGAATAAAGAAAACTGAAGATATGCCAGAAATTACTTACTGTGGGATGGATGTGGTGACGTCCGAAATAGCCACCAAACTTCAGAGCATCGGAAATGGATAGGTCCTTTAAATCCTGGTTCCTGAATGCCACAACCTTTCTCTCGGCAACGAAGCGCGCGAGCTGGTCCTTACCGGCATCACTGAGAGAGCTTAACTGAACGCCGCGGACTTCGGTTCCGATGGTTGGCGTTAGATGGGTTACCTGAGCGGCTGCGGGAAGGAGTTCTGGAAACGAAGTGTCTGCATCTTTGCCGTGCTCGTAGTGCTCAAACGGTTCAAGGGGCGGATACTTTAGACTCTTATCCCATGTGGGCAGATAGTGAGGGTACTTCGCCGCCTCGAAGCCATCTACCTTGCCTTCCTCGGTCTCTTTCGAGAAGTAGTACGTTTGAAATTCCTTGTACAGAGTCTCGAGGTTAGGATTCCTCCCCTGCTGTGGCGCGCTCTCCGTCTCAGTAACGGTCGTTGTAGCAGAGGGAGCCATGGTTTCAAAACTGGTTTATGATGGTGACTTGATTTGAGCGTGGTCGGAGGGGGTTGGTCCAGGGAATAGTTGGAGGCGGACATGGTTATTTTATGTAGCATCATCGCGCAGAGCCCCCCGATATCGTAGCATGTATAGGAACTGATGTGCGAGCAACACACAATTGCGCAAAACACTAGTCATCCAATGGAATACCGCGTACCTTGCGTTTACCCCCGAGATCCTGCTCCAATCCCCCCTTCACGCTCGTATCATTATCGGAGCCGAACATATCGATACACTGCCTCTTTCGGAATGACCCCGCGCTCGTGAGAGCGGACGTTGATGGGTGGTTGATGTTGCTAGCGTGGAGTTCGATCACGCAATCTGATCATCGAGCACAACTCCAACCGGACTTGTTCCGGGTGCCCGGCATTGACCTTCGCCAACGACAAAGCATGATAACCTCGGGTTTCCAAAAGGAAAAAGGATCGGATAAGGATGGTCTGTCATTTGCCGGGATCCTAGTTGTATGTGAATATCATAGTCATGCTGGTTGGATAATTGGAGGGCAGAGACTCTTCACAACAAGCTTGATACCATAAAACAATTGTCAAGCCGTGTCGGTTGAAATCATCTCGGAGAGTGAGGAGCACGTCTTATTAGAGCATCGCTCTAGGCGTGTAGATCTGGCGTGCATACACACGTCGTATATATAGACAGGTGGACACTCGTGAGACGGTTACTTATCTATGGGCCGCCCAACTCCGATCTGGCGCCGGCGTGTCCTATTTTGAAACATGATGGTATTCTAGAGGATAAAAAAGAAAACGAGAGAAATACGGTAGGAAAACAGGTAAAGATATGATCGCAAAATGAGTAGATGCAACGGAGGATTCGCTAGCTGTACATCACCAACTCAACTGCTAATCCGGCGGCTAATTATAGGACTTGGATCACGACGCAGGGATATCAGCGGTTTTGCTACGAAGTTTGCTTTCGACACCCTGAGCAGCGTGAGCTGTGGTTGAGGACCCAATGTGCAGACGTATAGTCGTAGGATTACAGGTAGTGATGAAGACCAACGACCCGCTTGCCATGGCGCATATTTAGGTCCTATCGCCGGTTGACGGCCCGGCGCCCAGCTTGAACTGAGACCGGAAAATGAGACATCTGCTCGATCTATAGAAAGATTACAAATCAAGTGTCTCTGTTTAATTCCTCAGCGTCGTCACAGTTACCATAAGCTAACCAGGGCGTTGAGTGGTACCTCCTATACAGGTACATACATGGAACATTGCTCAGGTACCGCCTGGATATAACTTCCGGTTTTGGTAATGCTTATAAAATTCACTCCCACGAAATATCTGCTAAGCAAGTCGCATTGGATTTTTTATTTGGGTTCAAAAGTGATTGAGTTGTAGTAAAGTTTGGTATGTGCACAACGGAGTACTCGGTATACCCAGGCTTTTCTTATCCCCCAGTGAGGCAACCATAAGGATAGGGTTGGTATCTATGGTCGTTAAGTATGCAGCCCTGACTGTATATACGAGAAGAGGAATATTGTATATAGGTTCCCTGGCCATAGGTTTGAAAGGACCATTTATGTATCGGTAACGAATGAATGGCCGCAATGTGGACCATGCGGACCATGCTGTTGATGAGTTGATGGTGCTGCTGGCCCGGGAGAAGGGGCTTGGATTATGTAATCCAGCGTGGAAGCACGTTGCGTCCAGGGTACCCCACATCGATAGATAAATATAGCAGTGGCGGCGGCCAGTTTACCGTTTGAAGCCACAGATAGATAAGCTTATCAATCAGAACGAGGGGCAACATTTTTTGAACCCCCGCCACTATCGTGGTGATTAGGTACCTAACCTACTATCGCGGTTCTTATAATCAACCAACTTCTGTCCCAAACATACTCGACCGATAGCATTCTGAAATAGCCCGACAACCCCTCTCTGTCCTTCGAAACTATCGATCACCATGTCGATGGATCTGGATGCGCCGATGCCCTTCGCGGCTCCGGCGCAGACGCAGGTCATCACCGCAACGTACGTCACGGTTCTTCACCTGTGTCCTCCATGTCCGTGTACATCTCGTGCGCGCTTGATGGCGACGAGCCGGTCGCCCTCTCTTCTCTATAGACGCTTAGCCTACGCAGCCGGCGTATATCTCTGTGGTTAACACGGCTAACCACTATTCCAGTATCCTCTGTGCGGACTGCGGAGCGCCCATCGATGGAATGACAGCGATCGACGCCAAGTGCTACGACTGCTTCAAGCTCACCAAAGATATTTCCCAAGGAATCCAGCGGGAGGCGACGCTACATTTTTGCAGAGACTGCGACAGATGGCTTCAACGGTACGTATAAGCTGCGCTTGTTTCCAACCCTTATGCCTAAATCCAATATCCATGCTAACTATTTCGTAGTAAGTAGACTAGCCCAGCTTTTCGACCAAGAATATTGTCCCCCGCTATCGAATATCTCTGTCCTAAACGAAATATAACGCTGACACGACCTTTTCCAACGTTGTAGCGCCCACCAGTTGGGTGACCGCCGCACCAGAGAGTCGCGAACTCCTTGCACTATGCCTCAAAAAACTAAGTCTCAACAAGACGAGAATAATAGATGCTTCATTCATTTGGACCGAGCCCCACAGTCGGCGAGTTAGGGTCAAATTGGTGGTGCAAGCGGCTGTCGCAGAAGATAAAGTTATGCAGCAGGCTCTCGAAGTTATTTATGGTACGTCGCGCTCTCTTCTCTCCTTGCTGTGTCATTTAGAGTATTCCAATATCCTATCCAAGGCTTGAATGCTACCGAAGTCGCTTTTTTTCCTTCAGTAGAAGAAGTATTTGTTGACTCAAGTCTTAGTCGTTGCCTACCAGCAATGTCCTGAGTGTGCCAAGTCATACACTGCCAACGTGTGGAGGGCAAACGTCCAGGTGCGGCAGGTGAGTAATGCGCTAAGAACCCCCATTACCCCAGTGAAAGTATGAAGAACTAACCGGTGCTGTAGAAAGTTCTCCACGTAAGCGCAACCTAGCTCGAAGCTCGATCTCATCCCGAATTTGCGGATGGAGGTTTGACCGATATCGATATAGTGCTAACGACTACATGACAGAAACGTACATTCCTGTTCCTTGAACAGCTCATATTAAAACATGGAGCACATCGGGATACAATCAACATCAAGGAGGCCAAGGATGGGATTGACTTCTTTTATAGCGCAAGAAACCAGGCGGAGAAGGTATGCTGCATGTCTAGTCTTTCACAACTCGTCCACTAACGAGTTCCCAGTTTGTCGACTTCCTCACCTCAGTCGTTCCAGTGCGGGTCAAGAAGTCATCAGAACTCATCTCGCAGGACAGCCATACTGCTAAAAAGAGTTTCAAATTCACCTTTTCGGTAGAATTAATCCCGATATGCAAGGATGATTTGGTCGCGATTCCGTTATCACTGGCAAAGCAGGCCGGAAACATCTCACCCCTATCAATATGTTATAAGATTGGTACCTCGGTCTATTTACTAGATCCTTCTACCCTCCAAACGGCGGATATAAGTTCGCCGGTATATTGGCGAGCTCCATTTGGGGCGTTAGCAGAAGCAAAGGAGTTGGTGGAGTTCATCGTAATGGACTGCGAATTAGCTGGGTACGTATATCCGCTTCCTTTCGTTTTAGAAGATCAATTGCGTTTTAAACTTTTGATACCCCTTTCATCCTCGTTAACGTCCTCGGGTCTCCTCGTTCTTTGCTTCTCACCCATCGTCAGTATTTTGGGTGTCCTTTTACACCTCTAAACGGAATTTCATATCCTTTGTCCATCTTCTGATTGCTAACAATTCTGAAGTCCTACGAAGGGCAAATGGGTTCTAGCCGAGGTTGAGGTGGCAAGGGCTACGGACCTAGGAACGAACAACAAGACATACTGGGCACGAACTCATTTGGGCGGCCTTCTGCATGCGGGCGATTCCGTTATGGGCTATATGCTATCGGGCGCCGTCTTTAACAACCCAGAGTTTGAGGCTATTGAACAGTCTCACACATACTCTTCTAGGATACCCGATGTAATTATCGTCAAGAAGCACTACCCGAACCGCAGAAGGACCAGGAAGAGGCAGTGGAAGGTCAAGCGCATGGCAAAGGACGAGGGTGAGCTGCTACCAAAGAAGGCCGACCAGGAGCGCATGGATCGCGAGTTCGAGCAATTCTTACAGGATATCGAACAAGACGAAGATTTTCGGGCTGGAGTACAACTGTACAAACAGCCGAAGAGGCAACCACATCCGGATGAGATGTCGGTGGCCACGACGGATGATGGGGATGACGATGGACCGCAGGTCAATATGGATGAATTACTGGATGACTTTGACGAGCTTACGATGGAAGATGGCGCCTAGGTTTATGGGGGAAATAGTCGATCTCAATAAAATTATGAATCGTAGCTTCATATTCACTACCTTTGCACGTGAGATGGTGCGTTTGTTGTATAGTACGAGCCTCAGCGAAGAAGTTGCAAATGCAAATGCGGAGTCCGGAGAAGGCGAGGTCAGTTATCCAGGTGTCGTCGTATCTAATAGGCGGAAGAATATGGTCATGCGCCTCTTTACTCATTACACCAAAGGGCTTCAGGTTTCTTGAATATGGGTATCATTGCTGAGGAAAGTGTGTTTAAAAAAGTTGGCTGAGGACCCTCTTCGCAGCCTCCGAAGCCTTCTCTGGTCCTTTCTTGCCCACAGAAGCCTGTTTGAACTTGCGTAGACTCTTCGACTCGGCCTCCGGCGCCGTCTCCGCATCAGGCGCATCTCTGGTCTTCTTCGCCGCTGCTTTGGATTGTATGCCTTCGAGCTCCTTCGCCTTCTGTATGTTACGGACGAACTCCTTGTTTTCCTTGGCCGCCTTGCTGATCTCGGCGCGCATTCGGGATTGCCTCTCTGCTGTCTCGGCCGCTATTTGCTCGGTGAGGTTATCTGGAAAACGTCTAGTTAGAATCGATATCATGCGAGGATGAGAATCTTGTCCTAGGGTCGCGCTTTTACGGCTCTCGGAACTGTTCAGTGCTGGAAAGGTAGGTGGAAAGATGACAGGAATACGCACGCCACTTGAATCCTTTTAGATACCGCAGACTGAGAGAGGATTAGCCTTGAGACGCCACGAACTAGGGCGCGCGAAGGGTCTCACCTCCAGATGTCGTCGCGATAATAGCTCCCCTTCTTCGCCATGCCTACCTCGGCCAACGTCGTGCCATTGAGTAATTCAACAGCCGTCTTCGCGTCGGCTTTCTGTATGAACTCCAACCACCCCTCATTGAAGTTCTTCTTCCGGTTCTGGCCTTGTTGGATCCTTCGAGCTCGGACCTGCGGGTCCTCGGGGGATAGATAGACTCTGTTGATCTTTCCGAATCGCTCGAAGATAGACCGTACCGTGCCGGGTTTCACTGTTTGGGTTGCAATTAGTAGGTGCTCTCGAGCAAGAGAGTGAGGACCCGCGCGTACTAAACGGTGGTATGCGAGAAATATAAATCACGCCGCTTCTTTTCACTGCCTTTTCTGTGGCTACGAGGTTCTTTTTCGACAGCGGCCGCGATGTGTCTGGTAGAGTTGAAATGTCCTTAGATGTTGATTTTTCTCTGCCTGGTGACTTTTCGCGCTCTTCGCTCGGTATCCTCTCTTGTTCGTCATCGGTGGCATCTCCTAGATCCTCATCGGCGCTCAATTCGTCGTCTTCGTCGGTGCCGTCGTCTTGATTGAGTTTGCGACGCTTGGATGTGCCCTTCCGGAGCGGTTCGGCGTCTGAATCGTAGCCTTGGCTGCCGCGGTCGTCGTCATCGCTCTCGTCGATGTCGAGGAAATGGTTCCGTTTCTCCGCCGGCATTTTAGACTTCGCGGTGAATTTGGGTATATTTGTAGTGGATTGGTAAAGTAACGCGGTCTTGGGATCGTAAAGTTGACCATTGTCGCCGAGATGCGCAGCAGCAATTGAAAATAGATGAAAGCTACGATAAGACTTGATAAGATTGTAAAGGGGTTATTGATTGACCGGGATATTTGGCGGGGTCTTAAGGTCGGCCAGTGTGCAGCTAGGTACCTAGGTACCTTACCCCTCCATCCCGGTCATCGGTGACGTCTATCTTCTGCTATTTAATTATCCCTTAATCACAACTCATAGACGCGGGCCCGGATTGTCGTCCAGATTTTAGAGCTGGCAGAGGCCATCAACTCCTAATATTCCTAATCATCAGTTTCTTGTCCTCGACCAAAGTCAAAATGTCTGTTGAAACCATCACCACGATTTCGCCGACAACCAACGAACCGATCCTGACGCGCAATGGAGTTAGCGCATCGGAGCTGGAAGAGATCCCCAAGGTCGCAGCCGAGGCTTTCAAGACATGGCGAGAGACTTCACTAACAGACCGCACAATCATCGTCAAGAAGGCATTGGGGCTTCTAGAAAAGCAGAAGGACCAGCTAGCGGAGGAGCTCACAGTGCAAATGGGACGTCCCATCACCTACACTGGAGGTGAAAGTAAGGAAGAAGTCTATTACTTAGCTATAATCGCGCTCTAGCTCATTAATCACTAGTTGCAACGGCCATTAAGCGTGCCAACTACCTGATAAAAATCAGTGAAGAGACGTTAAAGGACACAGAGGGTGAAGCCGAGAAGGGGTTTAAGCGATTTATTCGCAAGGTTCCTGTCGGACCTGTTCTAGTCATCTTCGCGTGGAATGTGAGGCGCTCCTCATCCTAATAGCCAGCTACGATTGTTTCTAACTAACTTTTCTAGTATCCATATCTAATCTTAGTCAACTCGCTCATTCCAGCTCTTCTTGCGGGCAACACGGTCATTTTGAAGCCATCACCACAGACCCCTACGATTGCTGAGCATGTCACCAAGATATTCGCTGAAGCTGGCCTACCGGCTGGCGTTCTTCAATACTTCCACTGTGGTTCTCCCTCGATCATGGAATCCATGGTGCGAGATCCCAAGGTCTCATTGATTTGCTTCACGGGTTCTGTTGCCGGCGGCTTAGCTGTCCAGAAGGCTGCTTCTGATAGGATAGTCAATGTTGGGCTGGAGCTTGGTGGCAACGACCCCGCCTATGTCCGAGATGATGTCGACCTAGATTGGGCAGCAGCTGAAATCGTCGACGGCTCTATCTTCAATTCTGGCCAGAGTTGCTGCGCGATTGAGAGAGTCTATGTTCACGAGAATATATACTTAAACTTTATCAAAGCCGCGCAGAAGGTCCTCGAGGGTTACAAAGTCGGTGATCCTCTCGAGAAGGATACCCAGATAGGGCCTGTCATCTCGAAGCGATCCAAAGAGACAATCGAGGCTCATATTAAAGATGCCCTAGAGAAAAACGCTAAGGATGTGACACCGGAAAAACTAGCATCTAGCACCCTCCCTTCGCGAGGCAACTTTGTCATACCCGCTCTATTGGTTGATACCAACCATAGCATGAGGATCATGACTGAAGAAACGTTCGGCCCTGTGGTCTGTGTGAGCATGGTCCATGATGATGATGAAGCAATTAAGAAGATGAATGATAGCGAGTTCGGGTTGACTGCTAGCATTTGGACGAAAGACACAGAGAAAGGCTACGAGCTCGCTCAGCGAGTTGAGGCCGGCACCGTTTTTGTCAACCGTGCCGATTTCCCGAGCCCGGACCTGGCCTGGACTGGTTGGAAGAATTCCGGCAAGGGTGTCACGCTGAGTAGATATGGATTCGACCAATTTGTAAAGCTTAAAAGTTTCCATTTAAAGGACTACCCCAAATAGATGAGCGACGGCGACGTCAGCTTTCAGGTGAGACAGGGGTAGAGTTACATTTGGAATGTGGGTCATTATCCCTTCACAGGCATCCCGAGGGAATGGAATATCTAAATATTGACCAGATTCGGCAGATGTAAGATGTCTCACTAGCCTCAACACGTCTGATGTGGCGTAAGCATGAAGTCGTGGTATTGGTGCGATCTCATTCCTAACAGGCTGACACAATGCTGTCATACGAAATCGCATCAGATCTACTGTAGATCAGTAAATTCCACGGTCCGTCCCGTCATCAGGGCGTCGCTATCTTGACAATACTATCAGTTTATCTACATTCACATGCCGGTTCCAACTAGCCAGCTGCTTTCAAGCCTCACTAACGCAGTAGGTAGTCACGCCCGTTCTCGCTCCTTTGTAATGCATCCACTCCGCTGGAACATACTGTAGGCGAAACACCTCGGCCCTGGACTTTTATTTTATCCCCTTCCTTCTTTCTTTCTTCTCTTGGCGACTTACCATGATGCTATGCATCACCGACACATCTCCGATCAACCGCCCACATTCCTTTGTCTGTTCTCGGTGCTGTTCGTTGTTAATCGGGCCTACGATCCAAAAGCGCTTGGCGGTTCTGAAATCTGGGCTCTTGGTTCTTGGCTCTTACGAATTCGTAAAGCGTCAGTCATACCAACTCATCTAAAATCTTTTTGATACTTGAATTCGCACATAAAGATTCGTGGCCCTCCGGCGTCGATAATCCCCATAAGCGAGTAGACGGCTATGACATCTCTGTTCGGCCCCCCCGGAGAAAAATACATTCCTTTCACCACTATAAAAGTGTATAAGCTTGATTATTGAGTCACTAGCCTGGTTCTACCTACTCCTACAACCACGGACTTGCCGTTTAAGCAGCCACTTCTTACTAGTTGACATAAGACATTTTGACAGTTTACTACTTTTTTTTTCGCTGTTTCTATCTCGATTGGAAATTTCGCAAGTGCGCTACCGACACGCACACCGAAATCGTTTGACACATCGTTTGTGTTTAGACAAGGTCTAGCGACGCTACCATAGGCAACGCAACTTGTCGCCCTGATCAATTGTCGCAATTTGCAACGCCTAAGCCCTGAGCTGAGCTGAATTGTGTGTGCATTTGCGCTCCTGGTTTGCAGCAAACAGCAGGCGCCTCAAAGCAACCGTCGCCAATTTCTCTTCCTACCTCAGCTACTTAGTTCCTTATCCACCTAAATCGAAGTTCCAGTTTCAACCTACACCTTTGTTAGATACCCCTCTAGCCTAACATCAGCGGGCAAGCGAGCAACCTCTTTCATCTCAATTCTCCGATCCGATCCCATTCTGCTCTGCAGCCCAAGCAACCAACCCTGTTGGCCAACTCGTCCTTTATTTAAACATCTTGGACGCGGCACGCTCACTACCTGCCCCTCTTGTCGATCAACAACCTATTTCACCTACAACCATGACTTGCATGGTGCTCCCCACCTTCGCCGCGAGACTGCACCGTCTCGTCGGTTCGAAGTCCAAAGCCGCTGCAGCTGCAGCAAAGGAGAAGCGCAACTCGCAGATTCTCCAAATTGTAAGATTTACGTTCTTTTTCAGTCTTCATCTCTGCCGTTGCTCAACTTTTAGCTCGCATAAGCTGTACTTCTCGGATACAACAATACTGACACCATTCTCTCTACTCTGCAGTCTGCGCCATTCAACTTTAAGCACGAGAGCATCAGTCTCCCCGGTCTTTCCGAAGATGAGTAAGTTCCCCATCAGATCAGCATTCCAGCTCGCTCTTGCACCTCGCCCGCCCACGTTTCCTTGTCCTGGGGCCCCCAACTCAGCCGCGCCACCTCAGCGCCGCTTGCCCCCCCAGCTTGTCTTGGCTTTCTCTTTGTCCCGTTTCGCCCCTCGAGTGTCGCTTAGTCTTCAATCTACCAACACGAGAAAAATTAATCATTACTGCATGTTCTAATGCGACTAACACCGCTTCCCCATTTATTAGCATCGCCACACTGAAGGAAAAGGCCGCTGCCGCGCGTCTCGGCGTCGGTGACGACCATAACGACGACGACTCTTCCGCTTTCGGCAGCCCCCGCAAGGCGCCCCCGGCTCCACTCTCGCCGGCACGACCCGCCGCCCCCGCGGTCCTTGTAAGTCTCGCCCCAATATGTCTGATCTGATCTGATCTCGTTTTATCGTGACGATGTTCCATTGTCCGTCCTTAATTTCGTTTCCCCGATTTCTCGGCAATCGTAGACAATACGTTGAGCAATCTGTCACAGATTGATAAGGTTCTAATCAGTCTCTAACGCTGAGTTGTTCAGGTCACTCCCGGCACACCCCTGTCCCCGGAGGAGGGTAATGCCTTTTAAGCTCACGCGGCTAAACGCTGTGTCATGAAGTATATCTTTCTCGACGTTGTCATTGCCATGTCATCAGGCTTGCTACTGCAGGCCATGTCCCGTAGCAGAAAGACAGCTACAGTGGCACTTATCTATGACATACCACGCATACCTATACCCCCTTGATCGAAGATGTTGAGCAAAAGAGGCTCTAGTGTACACTAGTTTCTTATTACCTATTCTCAGGCGTCGGCTCCTTCGGTATACCCTTCGGGACACAACATTGATCCCGTTATTGGAATTGGCTCTGTTCTGGTGGTGGAGGAGTTTTGCGGTTGTCTTGTCCCGTCTCCTAGTTCTGGACCATTGGCGTCCTGTGGAGGTGCAGTTAACAAGACTGATGGGCCGGCAATATCATGCACATTCAACTCATGGGCTTGTTCTTACATATGCCGCTTCTCATACATGCGTTGAATAAAATAAAAAAAGAATTGGTCCATTGACTCTTGCATTCCCTTGTCCCATGTTTCTATCTCTAGCTTAGGGACGATATCTACTGGCCCATGCCGAATCGCGAGCTCAATAGACTCCACTCCCGCTCAACGCTTTAACCAGCACCGACGGAAACAAACCCCTACAGCACCGTCGCAGCTAAGTCGGCAAATGTTGTACAGACAGCGGTGAATTGTATCTTACCTTCATACATACCGTATATAATCATATAAGCGACAAGATACTAATTTAGATCGCTCCTACGAACTAATTGATGTTTTAAGACAGATTGTTGCGAGATTCTCGTAACCGGCGATTTGGACGAGCCTATTCAGACATAAAATGTTGTACCTAATTAGCCCGCCTAGCTGATTATGAGGGCTAGATCTACATTATAGCTCTTGACTGTATAGAATATTATTTTATATATTGTCACAGGAAAGAGGACCATATATATCGGGTAGGCCCGATCCAAGATGATCCTCTGTATGAGTAGGCAGACTAGAATACCCGATCAACCATGAAGTTCCGAGCCGCAGAGAAAATTAGTAAGAAAATTCTTCCAGAAAGCAAAGCCAGATCCAACTAAGTCCTACAGTGGAACCTCGAGGTTTAGGCCGGCTCCCCTTCGACCAATCTGGGAGTTTTGTTCGCCGTGTTCTACAGCATTTGGTTAGCAGATCTATTGCGGCACAAAGCGGGTCAAAGCTAATGAAAGCACGTCAGGGAACTCAGGGTTGGGCAAATCTGGCGAAGAGCCGTGCAACCTTGGAATCCCAGGGCTAGTTAAATATATAGAGCAAGGCATCGCAGCCTCGGAAGCTCGGGGCTTCCCAAATCTCCAGAACGCCAGTGAAACCAGGAAGGCCCAAAGCTTGTAAGAGAGAGGGCCGGATAGCTTTTCCCTTTTCTCGAGATCTAACTTGAATCTTAGATCTTCTGAATACACTCCCGGTGATCGCTACTAGGGATTGCATTGGTTCACTTCTATTTACCTGGCAGGTGCCTCTCACCACCGCGAGATATAAATATCCTTCCGAGGTCTTGAATATAAGACCTTAATATACATTGCCGCCGGGATGATGTCCCAACTCAAGGGATAATCCTGCGGTTGGAACCTCGAAATGAGTTCGCAGTACTGGCATAGGAGCGGCCACTGTGTCTACCACTCGAACACCAAAAGCCAGTGACAGCTCCAACATCTGGCAATATATATTTTTATTTATTACATGGGGGAGCTCCGATACTGAGTATTATGGAAGTTGATTTACCTGCACATACTTAAGTACTCAGAATCAGAAATAAGTATAGGTTCTGGCCTACGCTGAATATGGGCTATAATCTAGAGAGGAGCAATATGATTAGCGAGCCAAAACTCTTGCCTCACACCTTTTACATGCTCGTTATCTAACTCTTTAATTATAAGCGCATTACATCTGTTGTAATCCATATATATGTATGCTTCCTTAAGTCTCTTGAGTTTGATTTAGATCCTAGCTGGGTTGCTTTAACTATCCCCCCTTATTACTATATAACTACCCATTACTTACAATAGTTGCCAGGCTTTGTCTATTGCTTAAAGCTAGCTTTGACTTATTACTCTTGATAACGAAGCATGGCCTGTAACGCAGCTGAGAACAACAATGGCCCAGTACATGGTTCCCTCATGATACTATATTAATTCGTACCGCTCCTGTTCGAGGCTATACCCATATTCCCAATTCCGCTTAGCGCCATATATGTCAGGATGTTTGGTTATTCGGCCTTTCATAGCTATTATTCGACAGACAGACAGAAGGGTAAAGAATACCTAGGTACACCGGACGCGACAGCATTATATAACATGGCAACTGCCCTTGAACATGTCCTACGTCCTCCCATACAAGACGCACGGACCTCCTAGCGTTGTTTGCTATATTCACTCAGTTCAGCTCTCAAGTCATTAGGGGCAGGTGCAGCGTGCATCTCATTTATTAGAGGAGTGAGTGTTGTTACCATAGTGATGAGTCCTGGCTTTCACAAGGCGACGTGCTTCGCGATTTCTCTATAAATAATACCTCTCGTGCGGCGATTCTCCTTCTCGTCCCTTCCTCTCTCACCCTTCAGAGATCACTCCTCTGCTTCTTATCCTTTGGAGCCCACTCAACTTCGATCATTAGTTTTGTTCGCCACCGACCTTGGACCATCTTCCAAAGTACTGAGGCTTGAGCTTTGGCATCGACATTCCATCATCTATAACAGAAGCTTACAAAGAGCATCTGTGCATCTTCCAGTAAGTTCATATCGAAGTTTGAACACACTACAAGCGACCGGTTAGTAATTGTTAACGCGTGCAGCTCAACGCTTGTCTTCCTTCATATACCCATAACATTATCACTTTACCATCACCCAATCCTGAGCCATCGAAGCCATGCCAGGAAAAGGACCCGTGCAGCGTCGCTTGCTCGAGGTCAGTGGCCCTTTCAGTCACCTGGGTCCTCGGGGTGCTCACGACGCCTCCATGAACGCCCTTCGCCGTGCAGCGAGAGTTGCCGCCTCTGTTGTGCAGGACGCTATTAATGGTCGCCAGCCAAGTGAGTCATCGGTCACTTCAGAAGACAGCGTTGAGGACTTCGTGGAAGACCTTACGGAGGATGATTCCGCGGAGGAAGAGACGTCAGACGGCGAAGGTTCGGGCTCCGAAGCCAGCACCGACCAGGAAATTCAAGACAATGAGGCTGAGGATGACAATGAGGGCAACAACAACAATGAGGGCTACAACGCCGATGAGGGCTACAACGCCGATGAGGGCTACAACGCCGATGAGGGCTACAACGCCGATGAGGGCTACAACGCCGATGAGGGCTACAACAATGATGAGGGCTACAACAATGATGAGGGCTACAACGACGACGAGACTGCGCAATATGACACTCAAGTCGTCTATTATTACGCTCCTACTCCTCTCCCGGCTTCCTCTCCCCCTTCCTCGCCCGCTCCCGCCGCCACCAGCACCGCCGTCGCCACTGCCACTACCGTAGCTCCTGCCGCCACTGTGGCCACCGGTCTCGTCGCTCTCGCCGGCAACAACGCACTCAACTGCCCACACTGCGGCAAGCAGTTCAACAAGGTGGTTGCCCAACAGTGCCACGTGCGCGACCGACACGTCGGCACAACCTGTTACTGGCCCGACTGCCTCACAATCACCGCCACAGAGGAGGAGCTCATCCAGCACTTCCACGAGCACCAGAAGAGCGCGGTTGAGCGTGGATGGAACCGGTTGTGCTGCTCTTGGCCCAACTGCGGCAAGGAGTTCAGCCGCGCCTATACCGTGCAGCGCTGCTTCAAGAAGCACAACCTCAAGGCTTCGCGGGGTTAGGTGGAATAAATGTGTAATTAAACAGAGTTAAAACGGAGTTAAAACAGGGTTAAAACGGACCGAAACGGACTAAAACAGAATAAAACAGGTTTAAACAGGTTAATAGCTTTTCACGGCTTTATAATAAAAACCTCACAAGAAATGGAATAATGAAATTTTCTGCTCTGTATAAGACTGGGATTTATAAACTATGTGACTTCTTACTTCTAAGTTATCTGTGTACCTTGTTTAATTTTTATTCTTTCCTTATGATTTTGGCTAAATCATAACTACCAGACTCATCAATCACTGGGAGAGGTCCATCGTTAAATGCGATATCGAGGTTGCGAGAACGGTGCGGTCAAGGTTAGGTACGTGGTGAAGGAGAATGCCAGCCTCAAGGACTGTGTGTGGTAATACAGCAGGTATCGAGGACACAGTTGTGTGCCCACATCTCTGGGAAAGTCTACAGTTATCTCTGGATTTGATGACGATGAGCTGGAGATCACTGGTAGTGGAAGCAAGACTATTGAGGTCAAGGACAATGAGGCAATAGATGATCAACTGGAGGATTTCGATTAGAAGATGTTCATATATGCACAGATCAGATTATTTACATCTAAAAAGGTTATTGTCACAAGGCATAGAGACAAAGAGACTCCTGTATATGTATCCAGATTAGCCTCACGTAGCCTTAAGACCCCTCGTGCAACAACAAAAGTCTATTGCCTACCCTATGCTAGACCCTAGTTTGTGGCAGTTATGTTATATAAAGCACCCGTGGGAAGGTACAAGGGAACAGTGTATATAAAACCCGGTAGCGCCAACAAGTTATCCCTAAAATGAAAAGCTTTGCCGGCGAAGCTCCATTTTAAATACGCTGTAAATCAAAGTGTAAAGCACTTCGATTTAAGTTATAGTTAAAGGTGGTTGTATTTTTATACCAGGGGGAGACCCCCTGGGACCCCCTTTTCGCCTGCGGCAGCTTTCTCTTTACTAAAACTCTAAGGGAGTACCGGTATTAATTTGAGCCACATGTGGCGCTAAATTATGGTTGATTCTTTATCGGAGAGTTGACCAATAGATAAGCTGCAGACACTGAATCAACCAATCAAAGAGCACGAAATAAAACTGGGACTTTTGGGGTTCCGGATATGATTAAAGGGGGCGGCGTTATAGAGGAGAGGGGGTATGGAATTTAATATGGAAAGCAAGCTTTCCAATGATGACCCCGCACAGGTCCTTCATGTCAATTATCTCCATTCCTTTTACAACCCACTATTCCAGACTGCCAAAATCAACAATTACACACCCTGCTTAAAAAAAGGTCAATGGAAAATTGTCTATGGCTGTAGGTTGTCTGCATTACAGAGTAGGTAATGAAGCAGAAAACCTAACATTAAGTACTATTATCGAAGGGGAGCTTGTGGGAGGCATCAAATGCGTGTATTAGTCTTTGCAGGTTATCTAAGGTCGACACTACTGGGAGGTTTGTCTAAATTGGGAACTATGACCAACTATCATGGAACTAGACCTAATGAAATAACAGCTCATATTGTATGGACAAGAAGGCCATGGTATGCAAGGGGCCTGTACAACTTTGCTAGTATAGATAAAATCTCCTCGTCAAAAAATGACAATAATTACTCAATGCTAGGGTTAGTAGCAATCAGAATTGTTACTTCTATATAACCTTGTCTTTAACAGGACGTAAGAAGATGCTGCACTATGCGCGACTTATCGGGAAAATCTTCCCCCAAATATAATTAGCCACTAATTATATCAAAAACATCTTACGACTGGTGATAAGTCGTCCCTGCTCAGTTCGTGCGCTATGTCTCTAGAGCTGCCGAGAAGACTTTTAGTCAATACATATCTATCGGCTGTGGGTATTTAAACGACTAATTATGCTTACATTAAGCACAACCTAGAGAATGGTCCAGTCTCGGGGTTTGTGAAGTAATACTCGTGGACTGCCCTGCCGGTTAGAGACTAAGAATAATCAGAATCTCACTCCTGACAATTATGAAAACACAATTGGGAAGAAGATTTTTTTTTTCCTTCAATGGATTCTTAAGTTGAATTAAAGGATAAAGTTATGAAGCGTGGCAAGAAAGGCAATGCCAAGGATGGGCTCTATCAATGACGCGCGATGGGACTGCACACCACACTTGGAGAAACGTACCCAACATTCGCCACTACATTCAAAAGCAATCAGTTTATGCAGCTCTTCTGCAATTGCTCCGTACCAGGCTGCCTCAGAGAGAGCCATCTCGGTGAGACGTCACCTCATTGGCCTAGCCAACGTTTCACTGCGTGGGTGGCATGGCCCCTCGGCTGCGGCCGAAAGTGAGGCTCAGCTTACTCCTCCTAAAAACACATCCTGAAGTATCGATCAGCACCTCCAAATCCTTTACAACTACGCCGACAACTCTACTCAAATCCTCCATCCTTCCCATCTTGAATCTCACAACGCCATTACGGAAAAAACTGCGCGGCATCCATCATGTCTAACGCCGCTGTTCTTAAAGAGATCGTGTCTACAGCGGCTGTGGCTACCGTCCAGCAGTCGAAAGTGGCAGCGTCGGCGAGCATGCGCCTCGTGGCCGACAACGGAGGAAAGGCCACGGAATGGGTGGTAGCCAACCCGGGAATGACGGCCGCGTTGGGCGTGGCGGGCGCCGGGGCTGTCTTGATTGCTGCTCCGATGGCGGCGGCGGCACCGCTGCTGGGAGCCGCCGGGTTTGGCGCAAACGGGATCGTGGCTGGTACGTTGTAGCCCTGAATCTAGATGCGCACATACTTCAATCCGAACGGAAATAGCTAATATCGCCTGACACCTTCCAGGATCTGCTGCCGCAGGCATACAGAGCGGTATCGGTAGCGTCTTAGCGCCTTCCGTTTTTGCTACGCTGCAGAGCGCCGCGGCTGGCGGATATGGCGTCGCTGCAGTGTCTGCGGGGGTTCAGGGTTTCGGTGCCGTAGTCGCCTCGTCTGGAGTTATGTCGATGTTAAGAAAGAGAAAGGAGGAGGGACATGAAGATGCGGCCATCCCGCAAAACGAAGAGAGCGCACTACTAGCTGAGGAGGTTGATCAGGGGAAAGGTCTTATCAATAATGAGGAAAGCAAAATTGATAAAGCGAATCTTTAGGAGGAGTGTCGCCTTTAAGGGCTGACACTAGTCACTGGTATATTGCTGGTCTGACACGCCTAGTTGAAAGCATGTTTGGGTAATATAGGATGTACCTCTTATCCATTACTTCGTAGCTATCGTTGACCTTCTCCCTGGAACTTCGGGTCCCCGGGGACAAGAAAGATAACGTGCCAAGCTATTTTAAGGCACAAATAATGAATCCATCCTGCTCCCCTTATTCACTCCCTGGTTGCCTTCCTAAAGTCAAGTGACTACGAATCATGGATACTAAACATCAAATTAGATTAAGAGGTGCAAATGCGGGCAGAAATTGATTCACGGCGCGTTCAATCATATCGGGAAGATGACGGATTAAAGGCAATATCAATGGCATATAAAATTTATAAGGAATTGGAACAACCAGCAAGAGTACAGGACGCAAAGGTAGAGAGAAAAAAAAAAAAAAAAAAAGAATGATTGACGAACTCAACTGCGCCCAGCTACACGTAGCTCAATACCACCCTCGGACTTCGCACCAGACCCTATCGACGGGGTCCATCACCCAAGCCCGCAAATACCGCCACCACCTGCGAACCGTAGCCGCCACCTCCCCCTCGGCATCGACATCAGCAACCGGGTAGAACTCATCGTCCACCAGCCGATATTTGGCGTGCCACAGCCACTTGTCCAACTTATTCGGTCTCTCGCGCAGAATCTCAGTATGCTCCACGACAACCCCATCCCGGAACCTCCAGAACCCCTGGAAATGCAGCGCCAGGTCCTGCAGGTGAGGCTGCCGCGCGCGCAGTAGCCCGTGCACGACGCCCATGTGCTCGGTGGCGAACGCGCTCTCCACGTCCATGAAGAGCGTGCCGCCGGTGGCGGCCTTGAGGAGCTCGACGCGCCTCTGCGCGGCGGCGATGCCCCGGAGGGCTGTGTGTCGGCCGTCGGCGACGTGCCACACGATGTCCGGAGCGGCGATTTGCGACAGCCGTGTGATGTCTTGGTAGAACCAGCGCAAGAGCTCTACGTTGTCTTTGAAACACGGGAGTTTCTCCGGAGTTACCATGGCTGAGAAATAGGCTGGTGTGTGTTCGATCACGTCTGAATCTGAAGTGCCGAGCTGCTCACTGGCAACTGGGAACGGTAGAAGGGGGTGTTGCGTGCCGCCCTGATTGATAGTAGCGTAGATTACGCGGCCTGCAGATCGATAGGCCTGGCGAAACGAAAGCGTCTAGAACCCTCTCGGCGAAAACGACGAGTGTTCTAGATTTACCGATGCTTTGGATTGTATTAGGACTATTGAGGGTCTCTGACATGGAGAGTATTGGTCAGACCTTCCGAGCGGTTTCGCGGGAGGAGTCCTCTTATACTATCACAGCCTTGGTAAACTGACCAAGTGGTTAAATTTCCGATATTCAAGGACATTTAAACTCAGAGGGCATCCGTCGGGGCTTGCTGGACAAGCCCGGCCCTTTTAAGTTTTAAAAACGTGCCCGGCACAGACTTAAGGATCTTCTGGCTATACATAGAGTGCCTCTGAATGCGGTTCTAGGTTTATCTTATGATTCTTGAGATAGCTCGTCTTTATGCGTATCGCGGTCGAAATCTATGTGACTTCTGTTGTTATCGCTCAATAAAAGTGCGATAAAATTCTTATTAGAGAATTAGACAACGAAGGATATTAAGCCTTTAAATGAGAATGAATGCGCTGAATTAAGGAAACTGAGCTAGCGCAACCTTTGGCGAGAACACTTTGTTGGGGAAAGACGAGAGGTGATAAATACCACTTACGATATTCTTCATAAGGGGTGTTAGACTCCCGGATCGTTGACATCGTCGGATATCGATTCGCCCCCTCGCCCGACAGCCCAATTGCAAACTCGCAGGATTTCGGTGCGGGGTTGGGATCATAAGTTTATTCAACTTGGTTTTGATTTTCACACTGTTATATCCTACTAAGTGCTGCTTGACAAAATAGTAGACGTCATTCAACCATATATACCGGCATATCTGCACGACTGCTTACGTGTCACGAAACCCACCCGGCGTATTCCTTGATATTCTCTTTCCTGACGCCCTCCATTTCTCCCTTGACATCCAAGAGTTTGACTTGTCCGCCCTTCTCCTTGCTCCACTGAGCCACGAAGTCCTTCACGCGTTTTTCGGTGGCCTCGTCGTCCTTCATCAGCAGCGCAACCGCGTCGTACCCGCCAGCTCCGGGAACAACACCGTTGTAGACTCCCTCGACTCCCATCAATGCGTCCAAGAGGCTTGTCTGGCTCTCGGGCTCGATGGGGACGTCGCTTTGGGTGCCCATGGCACGGATGAGCTCGCGGATGTCTGCGACGGCGGGTCTGATCTCCTCGAGCTTTCCCTCGCTAAGGATACTGCCTAGCTTAACGTTGCGTTGCTGCAGCTCATCCCAGAGCTTCTTGGATTCCGCGGGGTTGGATTCGCGCCACTGTAGAACCTTCTTCACCATCCCGACTGTCTGGCTGCCGCAGTCGACATCGCACATTCGTAGGGCAGTTCCCGGAGGAACGCTAACGCCATCCTTTTGTATATCCGTGTCCCATGTCGTCCCGTCGATCAATTTGGTCAGTGCAGGGCTGAACCCTGGCGCGCCGGCCTCCGGTATGCTCTTAAGAACGGACGGTGAAAATCGCCGGTACCGGCAGCTACCATAAACAGCGGTAGCAATATCAAATCCCGAGCCGACTTTTCCTTGGGCCGCGCAGTGGGCAGCTTGGGCGAGGTTGTGCAGCGTGCGCTTGCCCTCGGCAGTAGTGAGGTCAAAATCGGATTCAGGCAGATAATGCGTCAGGAGAGCGGCTGTGAGGGACGTGACGAGGGCGGCGGATGAGCCGAGGCCAGTCTTGTTGGCGCCCCTGAGTGTCGTCGGGAACTTGGCGAAGCGAGTAGGGTTCTTTTCTGTGCCGGTCATGGAATGAGGTTGTGAGTAGTAATCATTGTCGGCCAGGATAGTGAACTGAGCTGGATCAAAAGCGTGCGACGACCGGCGGGACGCCTTGCCCGCAATGTAGCTGAGCGCATAGCTAAGAGTAACCTCTACAAAGGGGTTGGTGTTGATAACCTCGCCGCTGGTTTCACGTAAGTATATAGAACCATAGAATGTGTAATTGACTGACCTGTGTAGCTGTGTCACTTTAATGCCACCATCTTCGGGGGCAAGGTGATAGCCGTAGCGCCACTGGGCGTCCTGGAATTGAGGGCTATCGACTACGATCTCGCTCAGCTGAACGCCGGGGCTGGTCTTAATCTCGCGGGCGACAATGCTGATGCGAGCGCTCAGACCGAACACGAGCGCGGTGTACTCTCGGTCGAGCACCAGGTAGCCGCCAGCCAAGAAGACCTTTCCCGGTGCCGAGACGGCGATAGGGGTTGTGCTCGGCATTGGATGGACTGGATTAGACGGGACCGGACGGGAGAGGACCTTTGCCTTGGTGATTGATAGCCGAGACGCACGCGACCCGGATCGGACTGGGCTCAATTGGATTGGATTGGGCTGGATTGAGCTGCGCAAGGAACGGGAACCGAACCCAGTGATCCTAGGTACGATAGATGACAGACTCGCAGCGGGCGGTTGGTGGAGGGGAAGACGATCGGATCGACAGGGGTGGTTGATAAACCAGCCAACTTAGATAGAACGGCCGCAAAAAAGACCTGTCTGGATATAGATATACGTTTTATATATGTCCAACGCCAGGACCGTGTGGAGGAATAAGATGTCCAAGAGTTTATGCACCTTTGTTGCAAGACGGCGATTTGAGTTGAAGAGTAAGGTGAAATAAAGTTACAGGTGCTCCGGCGGTTTGATCAACTGTCTGCGGGGTAGCTCAAAAGAGCTATCCCCGAGATGCTTGTGCTGCCTGATAGGGGCTGGTGCGGGGTTTCTGTGCTAATAATAATACGCAGTCATCCCTATATGGTTTAGCGCTGCTCCCAGTTCTTCGATCCTTCATCGGAGCGAGATTGCACTACTGCTGTGGTTTAGCCTAGCACCACCTATAAAAGATGAATACCAGTATCACAGAACTGTGGCAGTAAGAACTCCTCCAAGATTCAATTGACAAATCGGAGTGCACGATTTGTCAAAATATGGTGTGGAGTCGACACTGATTTCTCCAATTCCTCACATTTTGAAACAGAGGTACTCGATTTGGTTAAACGTTGTTAGATGCAACTCATAAGCCACATAGCCGGCTGACATTCTTCATGCAGAGGTTTGCCAGTAATTGTATCGTCACAATGACAAAGTTCTGTTCTTGGCTAACTTCACCCGTACATGATTGCCTCGTGTTATGAAGCTGAAACGTGGAGTGTTAGTGTCTACATTGTGCATATGTGAGCTTCAAGAATCACGGAGTATGCCCTACGTATGGATGCATTACAACTCAGAATTCTGACATCATCTATTATAATAGCCCGAGAATCTTCCAGCCAGGTACATTGCGTACAGATACGACGGTAAATCATAACTTGACATCAAAAAAGGCCATCATGCTTGGTTTCAAACAATCATGATGGTTTTCTGATTGTGTAAAACTACCACTGTTATATCTACCGTCTTCACGTCGAACGCATAAGTTCCTGGTCACCAGCCGCCGATTGTATCTAAATTTGATTCTGAGCTGGGAAGGCAGGGGTTCGTCTGCCTTCAGTAGGCGCCTAAGTATTCAGCCAAAGGGCCGCGCCCGAGTAAATTTCCCTTCCCGACGAGCGAATCATGTCGCGATGTTAACTAGAACAGTGTACTGTTGTATTCAATCATGAGATATGGCAGACCAAGATATTGCCAGCTCAGCCAGCGTATATCCTACCCTGGTCAGAATGCCGCTCCTAGCAATGATCTGCTGTTGCAGACTTGGTATAATTAGAGCAACATGAAGGACAAAGTCATCGGTTGATGATTTCTTTCAGTAACACAATTGGTATATGCATTTCGGCAACCAGTAAGAGACGCACTGTTTGCGAAAGGAGAGGTTGCTGATTTATTCAATGTCTGGGCTAGGCCGACAAACCAATCCGAGTCTGGTACACAACCTCGGAAAGGGTAATGGTTCCTATATTCTGCTGCAGAATCCGGACCATAACCATTTCTTGCGCTGTCAGTAAGAGCCTCCAAGCTGGTATTTAAGGTGTCGATTTCACACCCACCTGTATGGTTGGAAACGAAGTGCGGACGCAATCATAGAGCCTCTCCTTCATCTTCAGCTTTCGTCTAGGGCAATTAGCGATGAGTCGGGTCACAACACCCCAGGTAGATTCTCAGGACAGGCCAAAACCGTAGGCCACAGGGATAAGCAACTCTTTCGTCCCGATGCAACCCATGCCGCCGACTACTCCGAGATCATTAATAAGATGTCTTAATTTCACCTGATCATTGATGATGAAGCCTTTTTGGGGGCAACTTCTTGAAAATCGTACCTTGGGAAAACGTCATCGTAGAGATGATTCGCTCCTGGATATTGAATTTATGTTCTTTCGACTTCTGGGTTTGGCGACATTGTAATATTGGGTGAAGTACGAGAATGGTGGTTCTAAGTAATCTATTTAGCTTGCACCCCCATCATATCGTGCCAAGTTGTGCGGGGGGAGAGTCCCAGTGACAGAAACCTAGGGTCGACAAGAAACGCCGTGCAGCTCGGAACGTTGAACCGTTGGTTAGTAAAGGCTGAGACCGCGGAACGCAGACGTCATCGAGATCGCATGCCAGCAGTTGAAGGATCTTCAAACGACCCCAGCATGAAAATGACAATCTCGCATGGAAGAAGTCGCCTTGCCACGTATGCCACTCACTCTGACCCCGAGTTATCCGCATCGTAGGCCGAGCCAGAAAGCCATGAGATTGGCCCATTCCAGTTCGATCAGGCAATCCACGAAGGCAAGAAAACGCCAACACACACCGAAATATGTCCCCAAGTAGATCGCGTAAAGGAGCCAATCGGCCAGTGGTGCTCCTGAACTTCTGTGAACCGAGGGTCCCGTTCGATATTGGTATTTGATGTGTTGGCCTCCCTCTGATGCGCGAAGATCGAGTCACGATTGATTAAAGGTAGCCTCTCTGACAGCCGGATGGATTGCGTCGCACGCCGCATGTGGCCTCTTCCTTCACGCAATTGATGATGTATCCAAAGTACCTCGGTTCTAGCTAGAATCACATGTGCCATATGATTTAGGGGCGGAATCTGGAGTGTTCTATAATACGCCACGACGACAGTACCCCGCGTAAATACCTGTCCGAAAGGTATATATGTACTGTACTTAATGCTACTTGGTAGCTCACTTTATAAAAAAGACCTTACACAATCAGTTAAGAACAGCAATTTCTGGATCGCAAACTTATATTATAGGAGCTTGAGATTAGAATTGAATTGTTGATCCCATTGCACCGGAAAAGATGGTGTAATGCTACAATTTATTTCCTTATCTGGGAGGCTAAAGAGTAGGACTGTTTTTCAATCACAACCGACACCCGGAAACATCAGTCTATTGTCATGAGGCCATTTTCATCTGAGATGGCGGTGGTAGGGTTCGTCTTCCTTTATGCAGAAAGAAGGAGGGAAGTACGTATGCCAGGCTGTGTGTTGGGAGTGGATGGACTACCTAATTATATGTCCTGATGATGGAGGTGGCATTGACCAATGATAAACGAAGTAGGTGCCATTGATATCGTCATCTTAACACCTACTCACAACGAATTGTTCAACTATTGCTTAACTTGTCGTCGGTTAGCTCAAGGGGTATGAATTGGTTGCTCCTAAAAGAACGGGTATTACAGTAGGTAAGTAATAAGAATGAAAACAATAAAATTTGGCCTCAACAGTTAGTTAAAGTTGACGATGTATTTAAGAATCTATACAAAAGTAAGGCTATGTTTGCCAAGCGGCTTGCGTTTCCAACGTGAGGCCATTTTTCAGTCCTAATAATCGCGCATTCCGCAGCCATCGGGAAAGAATCGACAAGGGAAAGACTAATATGCGTCGGCGTGGTTGCTGAAGTGTAAAATGGCCTCCCCCACGGTTGTATTGCTCCCCGCAGTGCGCTAGTACTATTTAGGTTAGGCCACGCCGGACACGCGCTAGAGCTGATAGGATTCGGTCTGTCGACACTGTCGCTATCGTGGTATTAAACCCCGGCTGGGGTCGGTGTGCCTGCAACACCTTGAGGTGATGCATCTGCACGTAATTTTACACTTTCGTTGAAGTCGGTCTAAACATGATGATTGGTTGTTGGGCGGGCAGGACTTCAAGATGCATTACCCCGACAGGAGGCCATTGTTTCCATGGCGCACGCAAAAACCAACGAAGCACTCCGAAGTATGTATCAACACCCATCGCATTGAGCCGCATGGCATGCTGTGTGCTGTCAACAACAGAGAGTATATAGCCCAAATGTCCATCTCGCTTGGAACCGCGACTTCCCGGCACCACCACCAAGTCAACAAACCTTGGAGCTACTAGGGTCGAGCACCCACAGCACCACGTATATAATCCACGGAAGTCCAGCCTGCACAATTCTTATTTCGGAAACTGAGAAGTTATCGCTCAGCCCACAGGGCAAGAGAAGGTGTGTTTCCTTCCCCCTCGCTTCCCCTGCACATGTTTTTTCGAGACAGGACGGAGACACGTTCCTTGCTTCACGACATATCCTTGGTGTTGCCATATCTTCTTGCTTTTTTCTATTTCAACTGGCCGTCCCCCCTATGTCAATCAGGCCTGGGCAGGCTTCCGTTCTCCTATTCGACCGGTGCGTCCTACCGGAACGTTACTCTCATATCGGGCCATCACGAACGTTACAACTTGCCTTATTACCTGTGGACTACTACCTGGCCAACAATTACCATCTTGATGGACCATTACCCGCGCTTGCTGCCAACCATAGGTTACAGCCCAGGCTATGGGCTATTGTCAGCTTGATGGAATATTACCCGGGTTTCTTTTGTTACCTCAGGATATTGCTGGCCTTCTAGATTATCACCTCCGCTGCTTCGATTACCAACGTTTTCTAATGGACGATTCTCAGCTTCATGGATTATTACCCGGTTTTTTCTTTCTTTCTTTCTCGTTATTAATGAATTACTGCCCGGTTACCAATGGACCTTTACCAGCTTCACGGGTTACCATGTGTCTTTCTCTGCGAACCTAACGGATTACAACCCAGGTCATTACCTACATTCCGTTTGTCACCGACCTCAAGGATAGCGACCCAATGGAATATTCCAAACTTTACGGATTCCTACCGGGTGAGGCGGGGCGCCTCTGCATGCTTGCGATTACCAATGCCGCTGGGAACCGGACTTAATCCCATGGTAGTCCATGACTCAACTCATCCCCTGTCTAGGATTGCGCACTCCCGCGCTCCGTTAAATTGCCGTCCTTCGGATCTCTATCCAGGTGTAGGACTTCCCTTTTCAACGGGCTCTAACGGACTCCCGTCCAACTGGACGGTATATCAAAACCCCCTACAGGACACCCTTTTGGCAACGGGCACCAAAATAAACCGAGGGCTTAACCACTACGACCATCGCGTGGTTCGACTCCTTGTAGCACAGAACCACCAAGCGACGCGCATTACCTCCACCGACCAGGACTGGCACTAGTCGGACCTAAACCCCATGATAATTAGCCCTTACCAGGCTGGTATTATTCCCCAGGATATGACCACCTTCAATGGCCACAACGCTCCGGGATATTTTTAAAGGTGCCAATGAAGCCATATATTCACCTGGAACATGGCCAGAAGCATGGACCTTTATCTTTACACTGGAATATTATGAATTACCTCACAGGTGAGATAACGAACGAATAATAATAGCGTTGTTAGGAATCGAACTCAATCGTTACAGATTCTCAACTCTCGTGAGTTGTTATAACTAACCTGAATCAATCGGTGGACAAAGGACTTTCATCGATGCCCTGGAATATGATCATGACTGAGGACTATCCCTGACGCCACGGAATACTACTCGAGGATGGAATTTTACATATGCCCTGGAATTTGTCACAATAATGGACCTTGATATCTACCGTGGAATATTACATACCATATGGACGGTTATCCTATCAGTTCCGTGGGACATGGCCACTGCTATCGATTACGGCCGACACTGCAGGTTTTTCTTATATCTCTTGCTATCCTTAATATTACGAAATGCTATCACTGCTCTCACTTATGGCCAATAACCTGGATTCTTGTCCGTCCCTTGTTGTCACTATTCCCCCACAATGTTACCAACGTTTCCTTTCACCTACCCTATGGATCTAACTTTCCTAAACTAGATTACTCGACAAGGATTATCCACCCCTTGAGGATACCGCTTCTATCATTTCCCAAGATAAACATTTGCTACTCTGTCTGCCATTGCGCGCGGGTGCGTGACAAGTGAAGGCTTCCTGCCTGTAATGTCAGGTCAAGACGCACATGAGCTGGTGTCGGGACCTGCTCATGGGATACCAGAAAGTAGTCCCCCCCCGTGTTTTACAACAGATGAACGCCATTTCAGGGGAGTGGATGTCCCTAACACCGCAGACGCAGGTTTGGCTACTTCTTTTGAAGATGGCGGTCCATGGCATCCCTGGCCGCGCCCAGGCTTGAACCCAGCGATATATTTTAGGGATACTGACAATATTTCCTTGGACAATATCCACCCGCGTGAGGCAAACCAGACCTTGGAACAATGGTATCACTGCCCCAATATTCCGGAAGCCACAGTGAGTGCTCGCTGTTTTATTTATTGATAGGGCACAGTTGTCAAATTAATAACAAAGAAGGGGCATGTGCCTCAGGTTGCAGCGGACTCAGTGTTCGATATAAACCAGGATATGGGACGGAGCTTCTTAGAGAGTTCCCATCCCAGCATTATGAATCAAGCCCCAATGGTACGAGGAATTGGCCACACCCATACGAGAGGTCATCTAAGGGGTTCTAATGATGCGTTATAGACTACTACCAATTTTTTACAACTTCAATACATCGACCAAGCTTCACAGGAGAATCCACTATCACCAACTTCCCTAAGTCCTAGATTCACGGATACGGCCATTTATACTGGCAACGTACGCAATTCAGGGACTTCCATGTTCCAGAGTCCACGGGTGTCCAACAACGCACTTGATATCAGTCAAGAATGTTCATGGCTCCTTCCCCCAGCCTCTGGTCTTGTTTCTATTCCACTTTCTTCTGTCAATGGACCTTGTGAACCAATGCCTGGATTCATACCTAGAGGCTCACTCGTCAACGGCTCGGTCAGGAACCACTTATCTACAAGGCTTGAAGATAGCTCAAACATGAATCCGTATTCCAGAGGAGCCAGAAAGGGAGCAAAGCCCAAATCCAGGTAAGTTCAAATCCAAACGTCATCGCTCGAAACCTATAAGACATCCTCTTAACACTGGGGCCCAGGACCAGGGGGGCGGGGGTGGAGAAGATCAAGGTATTTGCCTGTCACCTCGACAGCTGCGGCGGCTTCGAAGCGAAGTCGAAAAAAGATCTTCTCCGCCACTTGCAATCAGATAAGCACCGGAAAGGTCACGTAGATACCTCGCCTCCTGGAGACAGATCCTACTGTGAAATTCCCGAGTGCGGGTTCGCAGATGTGGGGTTCTCCCGCCGAGATAATATGATGCGTCACATGTCTACGATGCATGACATTGAAATTGATAGGGAGAAAGCAGGTCGCAAGAGAAGCCGTGACGAACAAGACGGCGAGCCGCCTAGCGAGCCCAATACCCCTTTATAAAGGGGCGTCTTTCGTCATAGACACCTCGCGACGATTTCTCTCCTCTCCAACTCACTTTCTTACTCTAACGGTCGTGATTTGTGATTGCCGGCGAGGTCGCAACTATTACCGGGGGTCGTTCGTCTCCCTCAATTCCTATATTCCAAGGAGCTCCCGTCGCCGGGCCGGCAAGTTGCGCGCGAGCTACGGTAGTATCTACCACTTTCTCTACTCCCTGCAACGGAATAACAGCACAATTTGGCATGACCATGAGTGGCTTCTAGACCTAATTCGCAGCTACTAGCCTTACCAACTAGGGCTTAGAGCAGCGTATGGTCCCTCGGTCCAAAGTGTTCCCAGAGCCACATCTACCTCTTATCTAATAACCCCCCTTTTCCAAACCCTGAGGGACAAAATATGTATCAACGACAGTGATGTGACATCATTGATGTATTGAATTTTGGGCTGGGAAATTGGCGAAACCGGCGAGACAGGCGTTTTCTACCTCCACCGTGAGCGGTGAAGAGGACTTTTGTATCATGGTTTACGTACCTTCCCCTTTTTCTTTCGTCGGGCGTTATTCCACCCTTATTCTCTTTTTCTCCCCGGGGTATTGCCACCCAATGAGTGGTATACTCTATAAACAACAGGAACCGTCGTACACCTACGGGCTACAGACTACAGACTACAGACTACAGACTACAGACTGCACAACAGATAGACTTCTATATATAGTCAGATCAGTCCACGAAGGGAGTCACAGGACCTTCGCGCGACAACAAGTGTCTAATGTTACCTCCTACGCGTACAGGGTTTCCGACGCGCATTCTCATATCTACTTATTTAACTGCTCTTGCTCAAGTATGCGCCTAAGGTATCCGTTTGTTATCTAAATGGAGAGATGACCTGGGCCGAATAATACAGGAATATGGAACACTCGGTTCTAAGTGGACGTAACTGTCCAGCCCAGAACTGGTCCTTTTAAAATAGTCCATGCTAATCTGTTTCTAAGCAATGACTATCTATCTTGGCTACACTCCTAAATTCCTCTGCCGTCAATTGATTCGTTCCTGCTTCTCCTCTAGAGCAGAACAAAACTCCATTTCCTTCTCATTCACGTGGAGAATCCTGACTCATGGGGATATATTTAGCGGAGAGCTATTGGCCTCAATATCGGCACACGGTTGGGGTCTGGGATGTTTGTCGTTCGCCTTTGACCACTTTTTGCCACGGACTTCTCTGATATGGAGGTTAAGGTTAGCGATTATGTCTAGCTAAAGCCTGAGAGCGTCATGGCCCACGACAATTCCTAGACAAGCCATCAAGTTCATGCAAATTGGGACCCCCAAAACCCATGATAACCACAAGGTCATTATGATGAGTCTTGTCAGGATCTCTGTGGTAGGGGGTATGTAACGACTTCTATTGTTGCGCAGGGGTTCTAATCTGGTGAGGCTACGCAATATCGGTCTATATACACACATGCCCTTTGTTCTCGATCAAGGATCCTGACAAGTCTATATGTATTCACTAAGA
This sequence comes from Xylaria telfairii, assembly GCA_022495065.1. Classification (NCBI taxonomy): domain Eukaryota; kingdom Fungi; phylum Ascomycota; class Sordariomycetes; order Xylariales; family Xylariaceae; genus Xylaria; species Xylaria telfairii. The sequence goes on from MU383859.1 coordinate 91,233, forward strand.
TTACCTGATGAAATTACCCAGGTGGATAGCCGCCATTCGATCTAGGATTAATAAACACTGGCTAGTCTCGTAAGTGTATTGATCACGATGTGGGAAACGGATCACCTGTAAATCTTAGGTAGGGTCGGTCCTTTCTCGTCACTAATTCCCCCCTTCCTCTTTTTGGACATCCCTTATGAGCACTGCTTCATAGACACACTCTTAAACACAGTTGTATACCGTAATTATTGACCAGAACTTGTAGCGGAGGAGTTTACTGGCCGGCGTGGTGTTTAGTTGTAAGTGTTCTCTCACTAACGAGTGTTATTTGTCAAATGTAGTGGAGACACATACAGGTGTAGCAGATAAGTGGTTGTATTCAGGATGAAGAGAGGAAGAGAAAGGGCCCGAAGGGCTAGGGAACCTATCGGTACTTATATATACAGGAGATGGGAGTGTACCTCACTCCCTTATTTCAACATTATTTAAGGCGACGGTTTAATATGTCGTGAGGTTGGGCCAGCACAGGATTACTATGCCTAGACAAAGCTGACAATCAGTGGTAGGGGTGAAATCTGATAGAAGAAGCTACATGCCAGGCAAGGTGAATTAATTTATGTCCCAAGAACGTTAATTACCTAGGTAGTTAACGTGCCTCTTGGGTGTAGCAATGTGAATAGAAAGTCCCGTAAACTTTCTTGCTAAGCCGAAAGGTGCCACACGTACGCGTACCCGAGGGGTTGGGACACCCGATATCATGTAAATAGTCATACGCGCAGGGCAGACTGCTGAACCTCGTATTGACAGTTTGCTGCCACGATAAGCGCAGTCGGCAGCTTCAGGCAAGGCTATTCAATCATATATACTGGAATCCGCCCGCCCTGTAGAAGGGGAGCCAGAAATCTGCATGGCCCCCTTGGCTGCATTGAAGATTATTATACGGTATGAATGTTCTTCCAAGCCCTTGAACACAAGCCCTTGTGACAAAAGGTAAGTAATAGTGGCTATCCTCAACTCATTGTATAGCTAGCTTAGGTAATAAAGCTGAAATTTGAAAGCCATGTTTGGCGTGAATCCTCGCCCACTGACCCCCGGCGGCCTGGGGCTGAGCTCATCAGGTCGGCTGGATTGAAACTCCTCAATTGTTGGGGAGGCCATATAGGTAGCCCCTAAGCAGACGGAGACGTGTCGCATCTCTATCGACATGCTCGCGCCACCCTCTCGGTGACCGATGCAAGTTCAATCCGCGGCTGGTTGCAAGACAGGGCATCTATGCAAGCAGGCCTGTATTCGGTTGTGTGGCGTATCGACTAAGACGCCTTTTAAACGATTGGCGTCCCGAAGCCAAGTCTTAATACGTGCCTAGACTGTCACATCGGCCTACAATTAATTTCTTCTCAGCTTGCTCGGAGAGTGCAGCATATTCCGAACATAGAGACAAGTCTTCCGATGGTGGCGTTGGTTAATCCAGTAATGGAGACACTACCAGACCTTGGCTAGCTCGAGGCCATGCAAGAGCAAGGAATTAAATTCAGCGAGACCTGTGATCTAAAATACCTAAGAACTTGGGTAGGTAGCGAGGCGGCATGGGTGGCAAGGAGAAAAGAAGAGGACGGGTGGAAGGGGGGTATTACTAATACCTTTTTATTTATATAGACATGGGTATATATAAAGGGTGGACTTAGGGGTGGAAGTAGAGGCGTATTGCAGACGATGCCCCACTTGTAGGAAGCATCATGCGTTTTATTGTTTTATTTCTTTTCTCTTATTTTCTGAGGAGAAGGGGCTATATTATTGCGTTCCTTAATTACATTAGGGATATTTATAAAATTTCTATGCACAAGGCCTACCTACCTCCATTCCTTGGATCGCGGACCAGATTCTAACAGCCCAGACTGAGTTAAAAGGCAGCCCTGGAATGAAAGACTCAATATACGTCATGGCTCTGGGAAACAGGTATCAAGTTGACAGACGTTGAATATTTGCATACTAGTCTAAGATGTGTAGAAAAACCAACCACGGGATGCTTACCTCATTAAAATGCTCAGCATCAGTCCCATGCTGGCCTTACTAGTAGTGTTGTTTATTCTTTATTTCTTTTAATCGGCTAAACCTTGCATATTATAATATATTAACGGCTATTACTATATCGCTTGTGGTAATCATCTTAAACGTGATGTCAATACCCTTTGGGGTATAATTCAAGCGCGTGCGTTCTCGGGATACAGTTGGGAATATGGACGAAAGTGGGGGAGGTGGGTGGAAACGAATGTAACATGCTACTGAGGGTATAGACAAACCTTAATCTACAACCCCTTCATTACAAGCTCGCAGATGGCTCATACATCTTTCCCCTTTTGTGACTACTAAATTAGCAATTTTAATTTTCACTTCTATGATTCTAGAACTTGAACGGGTTATCCGTTATCGCGGAATCGGTGCCCTGATCATCTAGAAGGCCGTGGAAGGCCACTTAATTAGGTAACCGATGCTTTCTTTAATCGGGCCGTATATCTTAGACAACATCTGGTATAGACCATGTGGGGTCCCCATTCAACGTCTGGGTACCAGAAACGATTCAATCCTAACGCTTTCAAATTTTTGAATGCTAGCTCGACGTCCTGTCAAGGTCGACACTTTTAAACTACAGATGTCCTTACTATCATTTCTCTCGCACTTACAGAATTGAAGTTTGAACTCGTGGGGAACGATTGGATTAAGATGAAACAGACCCAGCTTTTAGCATGGGGGTTGCTGGAATCTTTTTATTGACATACGGTGATATTGAGACAGCACTGCCTTTCCTTTCAGAGGACAGAGCAATTGCCGATTCGAGGTTGGAATAAATCATCAGCGATGCAAAACACAATGGAAAACCAAGTCTCAATATGTGATGATATATACCTAAGTATAGCAACATGCCGGGCAAACCCGGATAGTAACGTATTTGTGTAAATTTATACCACAACCTTTAAATAGATATCCCTCTATTTCTTTATGCTCATCACAATTTATTTGCGACTGCTTTGTATTGGATCGTCTAAAGTTATCCGCACTTAGCGCCAGAGCGTGTGATCTTCTAAATGCCCCTTCTGTATGTGCCTCTCCTTTAAGCATAACGGTCTTAGGTGAGCAGTCTTGGCCGCATGGCACACTACCTTTGCCGTAGTGTTACTTTATCTCGATGCTTTTAAACGCTCTTGATCATTAATATAATTATTAAGATGGCTGGGAATTCCGACCTACCGTTTTCTCCTACATCTGTGATATACACATCTACATCTTAAACTATCAGTGTCTTGGATTTAGATGAACTGTCTTGCCCAACCACCTACCTATGGATTGTAATTACCCTTCTGCTGTCAGCCATGGGAGAATAGGGGCTCTAAAGACTCCGGATTGGCCATTGTCATCCACACCGTCTGGGATGGCTTAGACTTCACCGTGGCACATTTAAATCATCAAGTTAAAATCATGACTCCCGATATCCCGCCATCAACTTCAAAATGTTTACGAATACGTGCGCTCGCATGAATACCACAAACCCCGCAATCAGAGACTGGGTTGCATGCAATTTCTGTCATGTGGCAATAACAATAATACCACCCAACACTTTGGTTTCTTTTCTATTTCTCGACACAAATCGCCCACCGCGCATGATTATGCAGTCATCGATATACACACCGGTACCCCGAGATCTCATATAAATACAACAAGCGAACAAGAGCTGATGGTTGCAAAACCGAGACCGGTCAGTGAAATACTCGAGAAATCGTGACACAAGAAGATGGTATGCGTCTGCAATCCTACCGGCTCGAGCCAGTCGGAGTTGAACGATTTCACACGTAGAATATCGTCCGATGTGGAATGGGATAGCATGGCCTCGATGTCTAGAGTATAGATCATAGACATGGAGCATGTACAGGAAGGGCACACAATGAGCCCGTTTGTGTATATATTGAGGGGTTCTACTGCCTGTAACATGTTCCGATAGATAGTCACCCAAGTCTCGATCAAGTCTGGCATTCCATCCATTCCAGCACTTGGATCCAAGCCGACGAAACTTGATCCTTTATCTCTGAGCTTATGCCCTTCGGTGAGCTGTTGCCCATATGAAAAAGCTCTTCATCAGAAGCTAGGCTGTGACATAATAGTCTCCATTGCCAGCTTATGCCCCAAACTTTAGAACTAACTGGCGCAATGTTTTGCTCTTTAGGATAATATATCTGCTCCAAAGAATCATGGCAAGCAACGCAAACGACAAAGTCCGTGGCCAGAATACTGGTCAAATCGGTCAGAGTGCCGTTGAACCAGACTACATCGATGCGGTTACGGTTATCAAGGGCGACAGCGATGTCAAGCCGCCACAAGGGTACACCAAGGTCGGGGTTGACTTGAACGCCGGTGCCGGGGGTGACTATATCTATCTCTGCTACCACAAGGTACACCCTGAATCCAACAAACAGGCCGTCGTTGGTCTGCAAGTCATCTGGGACCATGAATCCACGCCCCAAGGCTACGAGAGGATTGAGGAAGACCTGAACGCCGGCGCGGGTGGGAAGTATATTTATCTGTGCTATAAAACAGACTATTACGCTCCCCAAACGGCGATTTTGGATGTCGTGTCATACAGCACCGATGACCCTGACCTTGCTGCACCCTACGGCTATATCAAGATCGACCGTGATCTGAACGCCGGCGCAGGCGGCAAATATGTCTTCATCGCCTACAAGACGGCAGACAGCGCGAAGTAACATGGCACTTGGTGTTGCGTTGTAAGCGCTTTCGGGCGTAGGGAGGTACGGGACATTTCGGCAGTCGAGAATTGTAGCGGGTTGTCGGAACGCGAGGAGACCTAGGATTCGGGTGAATGAACATCTACTAAGATCGTTACACTCTCATTACCACGCAGGCGAGGTTCGAACCATACTGGCATCATGAGTTGGATACTGTCCTTCAGTTTGCCTTTCGCATCCTTCCACTCATTCTGAGCAATTTTACTTCACAGATATTGTTGCTAGAATTAACATGTTGCTGGCAAGGTTGATTTCTGTGTGGTTTGCAGCGTGATACGCGCCGACAAGGCTGCTACTCCTGACCCCTTATCTCAACTATTAAAAAGTTTTACTTTTTTAATTCATTATTTTAAAATCGATTAGTAACTACCACGAACCGTAGTATGTCGGCAATAGACTCTTTTTGTTGCACAAGAGTCCTGAAACCTACGTGAGGCTATTTTAACTTTGTACAGAGGTCTCTTTCCCTGCCATGGAACGATACAGAACAACCCCCGAACCTAGGAGTATTAGGCATGAGCCCACAACCAGATCCGTATATACAAATAGCATAGATTCTGCCCAGTAAATAGAAGTTTACTCCTCGCAAGTCAATACTAAAAACACCAGCAGTGTGAACTATGACCTCTCTATGCCTTATGACAGTCCGGTTTAATTATTAATATTTTCGCATGTTACTGATAGTGTCGGTTGCCAAAACAAGAATCCCATTAATATTTATAAACAAAATATTGAATATATGAAGGGAAGAGGATTTATTCATTTACGGAAATGGTGGTGGCCGAAAACGATCTCGAAATATCCCACTTGCTACTATATCTCAACGCATGGCTGCAGTTATATGCAGCAACTCAATCAGTAGATACGGCAGCTCATGGACTACAGAAAAGAGGGAAATTTGACAGCCTTGATTATGGTGTCATACTTGATCGGTCTAGCAAGAGAAAGCCCAGATTGCTTGATTCTAAGCAGGAGGCCTATACGCTGCTACTTTCGCAGGGTTTTCTAAGCCCCCTCAGACTTTTTCCTCCAATCACTCTACTCTTGTACTGTCTTATGTTGACGAATGACTACGCGTAATGCCTACTATGATGCGACGATAAAAACGCCTAGCCCCGCACAGCCTGCTTCTACCCCTCGGATGCTACTCGACTAAAAAGTCTTCAACCAATTAAGTACTTTCTCTAGCCATGCCTGTAGCAACATCATAAAGGATGGTGTACTGCGCCACCGACTCAGTTGTTGCAGTGCTTCAATTTTTCTTAATATGAAAATGCCTCCTCACCGTTCTTTTTTCTTCTTTAATATAATCTCAACAATTAATCAATCGCCATGCCGGAGCCCCTGGCTTTTGACCTAAATGGTCAGCAAAGGTCGCGTGCTGCAGATATGTTTCTGGGACAACAGTCCTCAAATAGTGAGCAATTGTCTCATGCTACACATGCTCCATTGGGTCCAGAAGCCGCCTTGCTTCCTGGTCAGGTAGACTGGACCCACGCCCACTGGACCCCACCCCAATTCGATGCAGATGCAGCGTCGGCAAGTTTAGCGGCCTATGGTGGACCGCTACAACAAAAGATGCCCACAGAGCAACCCGTGCATAAAGACGATACAATTGAAAGGCTCTGTAAGTCGAAGAATTCAACAATACGGTTCGAGAAAGCGTCTGACTGTTTCTAGCTGATCTTTCACCACTGAGAACACCATCACAACACCCCCATGGATCAGGATCGTCCCAGAATATCACCGTAATAGGCCACCGGGACTATAACCTACAAGAGGCCGGTACTACGAAAAGAGAACAAGATGGACTGGCAAATCTCTCACAGGGATCAACAGGCATAATGCCGTATCCCGTCAATCCTGAAAATCCCATCGTCCGAGGATTGGCAGACCATGAAATCCAATTTCGAGACCAAGGTATCACGAAGACGGCGCAGAAACGTCTTGTCACATTTCAATGCACACTTTGCCCCTTGAAGTTTACTCGTGCTTATAACCTCCGGTCTCATCTCCGCACACATACCGATGAGAGACCATTTCTCTGCGGAATATGTGGAAAGGCCTTCACGCGTCAGCACGATAGAACGCAACATGAGAGACTCCACACGCAGGAAAAGGATTTCGTATGCCGCGGCAATTTGAGCAACGGAAACCCATGGGGTTGCGGTCGACGGTTCAACAGGGTTGATGCTCTCAAACGCCATTTCCAATCGGAAGCTGGCCGCGTCTGCCTCAAGCCATTACGCGATGATGATAGGTCCCAATGCAACCAGGAAGGAGGGGCGCAGGAGCATGTAGCCGGTTTAGAGTCGTATTCACCTCGGGATGAGGGTTTCACACTACCAGCTCCTCTAGTTGCTCAGTATCCCGCTCTTGCACAAACTAACTTGGAGGAGTTATGGCTAAGTCTTACAAGTGGGGTAGACGAGTTAAGCCGTGATTCTGGGTACAGTTCCGACCCTGCGACTGGTTTCACGGTATCCGGTCATAATAAAGAGTTGCCTCTTATATATCAGCCTTCGGATACGCTTACCGAGATCCCGGCAAGAAAATCTGCTAGATACTTTGCTCGGTGTCTCGCATCCAGAAGTGGTGCTCACATTTGGGGCGAGTCGGTTCTGGCAATGCTAGGCCATGAAACTTTCATTTTCCATCTCAATGCTCTTTTAACGAAATATCTATCTGCTTCATTGCGGATGACAGCTGTTACTTCTCATGTGTCTTTCAAGCAAGCTATCAAACAAATAAATGAATTCATCTGTCGTCATTTCAATGCAGAAATGAAGTCGGACCACTCGAGCCCTGAAGTGGCGCTGACCTACGTCGGAGCTATGGAACCACCGACGGGACAAAACAAGGCAATCTCTGGAGAATTCAGTAAGAGGAGGTTACGAGTTGTCGTGGAGATACCCGACTGGCCTGTTTCTGATCCAAGCTTCGATTCGCTATCTCTACTCGTCAGAAATCTATACTCAGATCCCAGACGCTCTATGGACCATGTTGAAAAAGTCTTACAAATCGCTAGTAACGACAAAGCCGGCACTGATTTCTCGCGTTGTATCCCGGAAAGAATAGCCATTGCTGTCTCAGATTCGATTGAATTTGTTGTTGAAACTGACCTTCCTCTCCTCGATTACATCAAGCAAAACTTCTCCAATGAAAGGGTTGAATTGTCAACATTAATTACACTAACAGGCACTGCGTTCTATGCTTATGCCACGACATGTCTTGATTACCTTAAATGGACATGGCCTGACACAGGGGAGATCTTACTTGCCATCTTGCAGGAAGCAATCCAGGAAGTTCTCGATCGGCCACACGCAACAGCCAAAATCGTCAAGGGTATGTAATCTATTACAGCGTATCAGCTTAGGTGCAGTGATGTTACTGACAGTCACGTAATTAGAGTATAACCAGTTAGGTACACTCTCTATCGAGCTATGCTACGATGGAGCGCTGAATTTACGAGCCAAAGGCTCAAAGACCTTCGCCGTCGACGCCATGCAGCAGCTTTGCTGGCTTACCGCAACGTTTTCCACCCCGCCACCGAGCGAGGAAAACATTTGCTATTGCGCGCCAAGGATCGAGCATATTTGTGATTCATTCCCAGCCCAGCCGACCTTCAGACTGGAAACCTGCGTCACCAAGCTGCATGCCAGCGAACGAAATTCATGCTGGCTCTCACTTTTTTCAAACGCAGTCATTGCACACGGATTCCCCATTCCGGAGAGAGCTGACGGCATGGGTTTGGAAATGTCCGTGAAACTTATGGCAGGTATTATAGGAGCGCGCCACGCGGCTACGTTTGATGGCGGCGTCGTTATCAAAGGATTCTCGTCAATGTTTGTACCAGTGATGCGAACTAGAGATGGGATACAGTGGCACTACGTGACGAACGGGGACCCTGAGATGCAGCTCACCTACGAGGAAGGGGTCAAGAAATGCCCGAATCGTTTACTAGACTTAGATCTAGCTTCTTTAATGGAAGCCCGTAATTTCATCGGTTGGAATAGCATGGTGGAGGTCCGAGTGGGGGACGAAACGAACGATTTTGATAATATCGAGTTCTCAGACGCGGCGGAAGTGAAAGCGGCCTTACAGATCCCCGGCGGAAGCGTTGGTTTCCAGCAGTTTGGATTGGCCCAAATCGACGTAACATTTGGCAAACGAGATGGAAAATGTCACTTTCAACGCAATTCATCGTACCGCAGAATCGTTTGCGCCGCTGAGAAGATGTTTGTAGCCCTTTTCGATACAGGAGAGCGTCGCAGCTGTCTTGTGCCCGCGTCGGGGCTGTTGCTGCACATTCTGCGTCATCGCCTATCTTCAGGGTTGGGTGGAGTTCCCGCGAGCAAGATCAAGATTTCATCCACAGGGAGTTTCACTGAAACGTTGCTTAGCAACGCAAAGATGCGGCTTACGTCCGAGGAAGATGAGCCGCTCTTCGTAGACGATGTTGTTTCGGAGATTTGGTCCGTCCTCGAGCTGTTGCAGGCCCAGAGCATCTCTACGGAAAAGAATAGCAAGCTCGAGATTCATGCGACGTGGCAAGAACGCTTGCTGGGGTATGAATACAAGGCCGTAGTTGAAGACTGGTCACCTATGCCGCTCAAGGAGTTGGAAGTTCGCAAGACCTGTGGAGGCTGGCCAAGACTTGTACGCGATGTCAATGCGTTAGTTCTACTTGCCAATGGATTCGGAGACCTGATACGACCGATTGGCGACCAGACGGGTCTCTGTCATCAATGGAAAACGCTTCCGCGGGGTAAGGATTATATGGCCGTGCCGGTCAAAGTTCTTCTCGGTCTCTATTCTTTAGCTGGCTGCCGCGAGTCGAAGAAGCGGCTCACGGCGACCAGCCTGGCACTCCATAGCCGCGGCGCGTCTTTGTTCCAGCCGTGTCCTATCCCAACAGAGTGGCAGTGTTCGTGCGATAGATTGCAACAAGTAGTTAGCATCTCGTCGTTTGGAGATATCTGTGTGCCAGACCTGGGTGAAGGTAACGGCGCGGTGATCATTGGCGAATCCGGTAGCCTGCTGAAGCGTCTCACAAAGAGGAACATGCCGAAAATAACCGGCATACTCGACAGCCATTCAAAGGCCGCGTTCGATCGCGAGAGATCCCTCAGCTGCAACATAGATACGTCCACATCATCTACCGGGTCAGAGTCCAGCGATTTCCGCCCTAGCAATACAAGCTCGCCTGCTAGCTCAGTCGCCGATAATATTGAAGCTTCCCCAAAGAATCCCGATAAGATAGGAACAGGATTATCCAATTTCTGCTGTCGAGGGAAGCGCGGCCTATCGGAGATAGCTAGCTCTATCTCTACTATCTCCCCATACTCACCAGTCGATTCTGCCAGACTGGCAAAGCAACCGTGCCTAGGCAAGTTGCCATGTCGCGAGAACTTACTAGCGGATGGGTCTAGGTCATGACTCGTGCCTGGATAGGGTGGGAGTCCTAGGCACTCAGCCCTAATTTATTATACTTAGAGGTAGATCGAATCTACACTTCCAAGGCAGTTTGGTTTATCGTAAGACTCAAGGAGATAATTAATTGATCATGAGTAGTATGTGTGTAAATCAACAAGAATTCCCTAACTATTTTTCATGTACGTCTTTGAAAATCGTCGCGTATTCCTATAAATACAGAAATCAGCCAGGTATCGGTGGCGCATATGAAAGAGAAGTATTATGTTACATAGTGTTTTCTAGCAGCGAGACAACTACTGTACGTGATGACGGGATTGGAGCTAGTTTGAAAAGGATCGCCCTAAATGCCTAGAGACCTACCTACTCAAGTGGTTTAATTGTACCGAGACGGCCTGTGACAAGGCACAGAGACAAAGATAGACTTCTGTATATGTACTAGGATAGCCTCACGTAGCTTTGAGACCCCTGTGCGACAACAAGAGTCTATTGCCGACCGTATACTTTATACTTGGGTTCGTGACACAACCCTAGCGTACCCCAAAGATCAGCCTGAGGGGTCAACAAGTGAAAAATATACTTTAGAGGCGTACCGACACTACACGAGGAATTCAAGATCCAAGGACTCTCCTACGAACGCGTAATGGGCCTTGACTTCTTCGACTGTGAGCGATATCGAACACTCAGCTCACTCAGCATTGGTGATGCGACAATCTTACCAGTTTTACACTTCGTTATGGATCGAGGGACCTTTATTATATGACTGCATCAATGGTATGGCAAGGAACGATTATCCAAGACCACAACTTTAGGCACCCCTTCTGTATTCCAGGGGTTGTAAACCTCCATCTCAGTCGCGTGTTTCCGTTCAAAACTACTATCTGTTCACGCGCCGTAGTTAGTAATTACCGAAAAGAGTAAAGTTTCAGCTCATCTTTCGAGGGTATGCAGGAGTAATAAGACCCGAAACCTGCCAAAAAGGGGAAATGATGACTCCAGGGGACTAACACGGTGGTTCCCACTGGGGGTATCTTCGAAGAGTCTCTCCGGTCTTGAGAACGAGCACGCTCAATTTCGACGAGGATCGCCACTTGAAAAACTGCCCTCCCACGTCTTTGGCAGAGTCCTCGTTCAAGATGGGCTGTATGTATACGGTTTTCTCCTTCTCCGGGCCTATAAATCCCCTCACAGTCCTAATCCCTAGCTCGAGATGAAGTGTCAATCTTCGGAGGTTCCCGAATCCCGTTGCGAGGGCTTTGAGAAATTCCTCAGGCTGTGATAGCACCGCGTTAGCCGGCTCTCCAATTCTGGAGTTTTTGAGTCTGCTTACCCATTTGCCGTCCCGGTAGAGGTCGAGCTCCAGTGTCTCGAGACGAGGGCACCTCTTGTCAAGCTCTTTGAGCTGCTCAACGCTAAGGGTCGGCCTCTGACTGTCCCCCCGCACAGGCTCAAATGCGTGCAGGCACAAATTCTTCAGGTCCGGGTGATTTCCTATCGTCCCTACTGGGAGGTGATACCCCCGGACTGTCAGACTTTCCAGGGAGGTGAAAGTCTTCAGAAAACTTTTCAACGGCGGACAGTTGAGCCTCCCGGCGGCATCATCATACACCTTCACCTCGAGGTCCCGTAGGGACTCGGCGTAGCCTGCAGCAACATCCAAGAAGTCGACCGTATAGAGAGGCCCAAGGGTGAGCGATCTCAATTTCGACCACTGGAACCTTTCCTGCCAATGCCACTCTTCATCTTCGGTACGCTTGTACCCGCTGAGCGACAACTCTTCCAAGGGCGGGAAAACCTCATCGCCGGAAAACTGAAATGAGCGTATCCTTGGAAAACGGGCCGGCCTTCTTACACATCCGCCATAGCCCCCAACAATTTTGAGGGAAAACGATGTTAGGTTAGGACAGGCGAACATGAGTTTCTGGATGCCTAGAACATCCCGATTCGGCCCGTCGTGGTCCAGGGTCGGATTTACTTGGGCTGCGAGAACGGCAACATTTGGCAAATCGTTTTCGACAGGCCGCTTGCCATCTTCGCCGAGTAAGTGAAGTGATATTCGTTTACCATGCCTAGTAAGATCTTCGAAGAGTTTCTGTCTCGGGGTGCTCCTGAGCCTACGATGATAATCTTATTAGCGTGACACACCTCGACTACGAAACAAGGCCGTTGATCATTCGTACTTGACCCGCCGTAGATTCGGAAGGGAATCGACCAGGGCCACCAATTGCGTCTCCATGAAACCTAAATCCTCATCCTCTTCGTCCCTGAAGAGGCCGAAATCTAATTCATGCACCGCGTTCCTTAATTGTTCATTTTTCGTGTCCAGCAGCCTGGATATCAGGGGACGGACGAACACTAGCGGATCATCCTCAACCTCCCAATCAATTATTTCGTGGGGCTGCAAGGGAATGATCCTGTATAAATGGGTGATGGCCATCGCGGACCAGGCGCGCGATGTGAGGCAGACATTGCAAAGATCTTGGCGGCTGTCTATCTATCACGTATTCGTTAGATGTAGCAAAATGTAAGTTGGGGTGACGTTCCGTACTTGATCAAAAATGAGGTGCCATACATCACGATTCATGGGAATCGAGGTCTCGTCGGTGATGGCGCCGGTTTCGAGGTTGTTCAAGGCCATAGTAATTGCACACCAGTGATTTCGTAGGCTCCTTCTGCTATTGTTGTTCTACTTTATCACGATCGAGAATCGGTCCTATGAAGGCTAACGAATGCACTTCTCGAAACGTCCGGTCCAGGGGGGTGTCGGCTTTTTATATACGTTAATTATTGTGGCTACCTGAGTCATCATATAGGCTGGATCACCATGTCTGCCTACCTAGGTGCAACACCAGCAGGTCACAGCCAACGGCTGGCGAGACGAGTGGCCTGCATGACACCATCCATGTCGCCAAGGGTGATCCGCCTACCTATTAGAGTAACACGACTACGCCTCAGTTCGCTTATCTTGACCAGATGGCTCAAACTACTTGTTTAGGTTTGTGGTGGACATTAACTATTTGGTAGGGTTGTTATATGTCTGTATCTAAATATACTTGTATATGATGACTGCTGCTAAGCAGAAGGTTTTAAAACAATGTTGTCAATTAATCGAACAGCAGGGCCGTTACTATGGCCTAGATCCTCTCCAGGTTGCGGCGACTCCACGGGAAGCATTTTGACTGCGCCGCTTAGTATACCGCCGACTTTGGGGTCGATCTCAGTCACCTCCTCCATGGTCAAAGGGTCAGCTAGAGATATATAGTCAACTTCGTACTTAACCCGCTGCTCAGGGCCAAGAGCCAGCTGTTCATTCAAAATGTCCACAGTCACAGCATTGGCAGCTTGGAGGATAGTCTCCCTGTGAAGCATGCCTTTCAGATACTGCTCCTCGGCAGCTCGAAGAGCACGATTCAGCACTGTTGCGACCTTACGACGCCGCTCACCAAGGTAGACGTTGCGCGAACTCAGGGCAAGGCCATCTGGTTCCCTGCTCGTCGGGCAGATGACAACGTCTATCGGGAGTATGAAGTCCCTGACCAAGTTGCGGATCACGACAGTCTGCTGCACGTCCTTCTGGCCAAAATACACCTTCTCGGGCTGTACAATGTTGAAGAGCTTCATGCACACGGTCGCGACACCGCGGAAGAAGGTCGGGCGCGTACGGCCCTCGAGCAACTCGCTGACGGGGGTCATGACAACAAAGCTGCCTTTTGAATCTACCTCCTGGCCCGGGAACCCAGAAGGGTACATATCGCCGGTCGTGGGGGCGAAAACGGCACTGATGCGTCCCAAGTTCCCGCCGTCATCCGCCAGCTCTCGATCCAGCTCAGCCAGAATCTTGCAGTCGCTGTCCCATGTCACCGGGTACGAGGCCAGATCCTCCTTGATGCCGAACTGGGCGGGGTTCACGTAGATGCTGACGACAACGTGGTGCGACTCACGAGCCGCGGCGCGGATGAGAGACAGGTGACCGTTGTGGAGGGCGCCCATGGTAGGGACGAGGCTAACAATTCGGTGGTCGAGGACCTGCGGCTTCCGCCATTTTCGCACGGCGTCGACAGTTCTTAGGACTTTGATGGGCGTCGAAGGGATGGTCTCAAGAGCTTGCCGTCGCGCCGAGGCCATGGTGCGGGCCAGGGGAGGGTTCCAGGCACGCGAGCCCGCGAAGGGGCGCATTATGCGCGAAATCATGATCGCAATGCTGGCGTGGGAGTTCATGGGGATTTGACGGCCGCGGATTTACAAGATGCGGTATTTCCTGGCCCAGAAGGAGCCATTGTGGTGGCTCAATGGCGGGTTGACCAAGGTAAGCGAGCAACCGGTCGTGACGCTTTCTGCCGCGGACATTTGAGGATGCATCGTTTTGACGGGGAGTTGTAGATAAGAATGATAGAGGAATGCGCTAGGTAGTTTCAGATACATATGTACCTAGGTAGGTACTTAGGTACTCTCTGGCGGGCAACGTCACGCCCACCTCGCGACGTCATCGCCTGCATTTTCAGGGACCAATTCCACGAACACTACTTTACTGATGGTGGCCCTTGGCATTCACTTTTCGGGGTGTGCCTGATGCAACAATGCCCCGCTGCCCTTATCCGGGCGGCTACGTACCACTATCTAACCGTTCGATCATGGACATATTTCAAGGTCTATCCATGCCTCTATGTCTTGATATCTAGTCCCTACCTCTCACCTGTTGTCCGAATGGGCCTGCCGGACAAGGCACATGTCGAGCGAGAGTGAGTGACTGCGAGTAGATGCAGCTGGACTTATGCGCTCTCTCCACGCCGACGCGTACCACCAGCATTTCACCGCACGCTCGTAGTCCGTTCGGCGACCTGTCGATCCCGCACACGCGAAGATGGCAGCAGCCTCGATTCGCGCGCTGCTGATACTTGCCGCCTCATTCCCACCACACGCTTTTGCGGCGAACCCGGCCCGCTATGGGCAGGAGCAAATTGCGCTGAACGACGACACCAACTTCCAAGAAGCCTGTCCAGACTACACGCAGTATTCGGCCTATCCCCAGTGAGTCCCCTCTGTCCTGCCGTTGGCAATTGGTGCACTGCTTGTCTCAGGGGCTTTCAATTGACCTGCTCCCGGTATGTGATAGCCGCCCCTTAAGCGAAGGGCCCCTCGAGCTGCCGTACCAGAGACCGCACCCGAACTGCCGTACGTTCAACTCGGATGTTATAGAGAAGGTGATTGAGGATGTGGTTTCGCGCATGAAGGATCCCGACCTTGCGCGGCTGTTCGAAAATACATTCCCAGTAAGCTCATGACCGGCTTGTCCCTATCCAAACCGTCGTCGGTTGGCATGCAATGGGCTATGATCCAACTGACATGCCTTCGCCTGTATAGTCTACGACCGACACCACCGTCAAGTTCCATACCACTGGATCAGCGGATACGAAGCGGAACAAGGTCAATACAGGAATTGATGATGAGGGTCAATGGGAAGGGCCGCACTCATTCATTATTACTGGTAATGCTGCTTTGTTCCGCCCATCTGACTGATCACCGTAGTGTTCCCTAGCTCACACGCCCCCACAGGAGATATCATCGCCGAATGGCTCCGAGACTCGACGAACCAATTGTCGCCTTACCAAGCCCTCGCCAAAAAGGACCCCAAGATATATCAGTTGATTCTCGGCGCCGTCAACACCCAATCCGAGTTCGTCATCGAGTCACCCTATTGCAACGCCTTTCAACCTCCGCCTATCAGCAATTTGCCCATCACCAATAACGGCCAGGACGACGTTGTGCATCCTGCATACGAACCGACATTTGTCTTTGAGTGCAAGTATGAGCTGGACTCTCTCGCCCACTTTCTTGCCTTAGGCAATGACTTCAATGAGCATACCGGTTCTAAAGAATTTCTTACGCCAAGATGGTATCAAGCATTGCACACACTATTGATTGTGCTGGAGGAGCAGTCAAAATCAACCTTTAACCCAGAGACAGGCCGGTTCCGTAGGAATACATATACCTTTAGCCGCAACACGAACACAGGGACAGAGACACTGAACCTCAACGGTGTGGGCAATCCCCTCAACAGCGGAACCGGCTTAGTACGTTCCGCATTTAGGCCAAGCGACGATGCCACGATTTTGGGTTTCTTCATCCCCGCTAATGCCCAGATGGCCATGGAGTTGAAACGAACAGCTAAGATCCTGGAGGATGTTGGCAAAAGCTCACTGGCGCAAAAGCTAGACGAGTGGAGTCAGAAGATAACAAAGGGTATCTGGGAGTATGGCGTTGTCGAACACCGCCAGTTTGGGAAAGTCTTTGCTTACGAAGTGGACGGTTACGGATCATCCATCCTCATGGACGATGCGAATTACCCGTCTCTTCTAGCGCTGCCGCTCATGGGCTTCGTGGACGCGAGCGACGAGACCTACCAGAACACAAGACGGATGCTACTTTCAAAGTCTTCGAATCCGTACTATCTCACGGGAAGGGATTTCCATGGAATAGGGGGTAAGTTGTTCATTTACCATTCAATCGACGTATTCGCCGCTAACATTACCGTAGGGCCCCATATTGGCCTCATGAATGCTTGGCCTATGAGTTTGCTCGTCCAAGCCCGGACATCCGACAATGATGCAGAGATAGTAGAGTGTATCGATCTTGTTCTACGTTCCAGCAAGCTCGGCTTGATTCACGAAAGTGTTGACGTGAATATACTGAGCTCGTATACAAGTTAGTAAACCCATTTCTAGCTCCAAACCAGAGTGCTAACACGAGATGTAGGAAGTTGGTTCGCATGTAAGCTGCAAAATTCGGAATCAATCCGCAATTGCTGGGTTTGAATTTGCTGACATTTTTCATAGGGGCTAACGGTGTCTTCGCTTCAACGATCCTCGATCTTGCAAAGCGTAAACCGCATTTGATATTTACTGACCCAACACCGTATGATGTTTCAAGCATATAAATGAGGGCTAGGATCAATAACGTAGTGATGTTAAAGTGGCTAGCAAATCATGAGCACACACGGCTCGGTATTATACCTGCCGAGAAAGAAAGAAGACCTATTGCTTATATTTAAAAAAAATATAGACTACTGCTACAAATACCAATAGTGTGCTGCGTGTCTCACTATAACGCCCTTTGAGTTTTGATTAGTCATTAAATCCTATCAATTACGCCCTTTCATCTACATTGCAGCGGTTAGTGTAACTTGGAGTCCCTGTCGTACATGAACTTGATAATAAACTGATAGAAACCGACGGCTCACAAGCACAATCAAGCTTATTACATTCATATAAGCCCGTCAATGCTAAGGCCATACACCGTCCGTGCAAATCAGAGCAACCGAAACGTGATAGGTTACATCGCATTGGGCAGACCCCACCAACTCATTCCCACCCCACGTCGCAGCGGCACAGCGAGGATGGTTGCCGGACAATCCACATCGGCCCTAACGGAGGGGAGGCAAGGGAACGGCGAAGGATCACGCACGAAAACCAACACAGCTCAGATCGGATCTGGCGAGAAGAAAAGCATCAACCTCCTCCGCGGCTGGCCTTCTGCATCCCTGCTCCCAGCAGCAGCCCTCCGCGCAGCGTCGCAGACGGCCCTCACGGATCCGAAGATCTGGGCGCCGGGTCTCGAGTATGCCCCGGACCCGGGGTACCAGCCGCTCCGCGAAGCTCTTGCGCGCTGGCTGGGGCGATTCTACAGGGACGTAATCCCCGCCGCCCCCACGGCACAAGAAGAGGACGCAGACGGCATCACCATCACAGGCGGGGCGTCGCAGAGCCTAGCATGTCTGCTGCAGTCGTTCACGGACCCGGGGCGCACGCTCGCCGTCTGGGTCGTGGCGCCGTGCTACTTCCTGGCGTGTCCCATCTTCGCCGACGCGGGCTTCGCGGGGCGCATGCGCGCCGTGCCCGAGGACGACGAGGGCGTGGACATGGCTGTTCTGGAGCGCGAGATGCGTGCCCTGGAGGAGACGGAGGGAGAAGATGATGATGGCGCGAGACGATTTAAAGATCCCGCTCCCCATAGGAAGATCTACCGCCACGTCATCTACTGCGTGCCCGCGTTCGCGAACCCGAGCGGCCGCACGACGACGCTCGCGCGGCGGGAGGCGCTCGTCGACCTTGCGCGACGGCACGACGCGCTGGTCGTCTGCGACGACGTCTATGACATGCTGCAGTGGCGCGCGCTATCTTCCTCCTCCCCTTCTTTAAAAGACACCGATTTCCACACGGCGCTGCTCCCGCGCGTGGTGGACCTCGACCTCGCTAGGGGTCGCTCGCCACACGACCCGCCGGGCAAGTGGTTCGGGCACGCCGTGTCGAACGGGTCGTTCAGCAAGCTCGTGGGACCCGGGACGCGGACGGGGTGGACGTATTCGACGGCCGACTTCGCGTTCGGCAACTCGCAGACAGGGTCGACGCGCTCCGGCGGCGCCGCGAGCCAGCTTGCTGCCATCATCGTCTGCGAGCTGCTGCTGTTGAAGGGCGGAGAAGAAGAATGCCGGCTCGACACCCACATCCGACGGACCCTCCTCCCGTCATACGCGCGCCGCCACGCGGTCCTGATGCGCGCCGTCCGCGCCGAGCTCGTGCCGCTCGGCGTGCGCGTGCACGAGGACAGTCTGCGGGGCCACGAGGGTGTGTATGGGGGGTATTTCGTGTGGATGACGCTGCCTACCTCGAGCACGGCTACATCTACAGGCACGGCTACGAAAACATGGCCCACAGCCAAAGCCATCGCGGATCGCTGCCGCGCCGACGAGGCTCTGATGATTGGCAACGGGGAGCTGTTCGCAGTGCACGGTGACGAGGAGGCGGTGTGCTTTGACAACACCGTTAGGCTGTGCTTTGCGTGGGAGGACGAGGACGACATGGTCGATGGTGTCGAGAGGCTCGGGCGCGTGATACGGAAGATGCTGGACGAGGGACCGGAAAGCTGGACGACGAATTCTACGGGGCTGGGGGGTATGGATCAAGCAAAGTAAATCTCACATTTGAGACTAGTCTTTCGAAGCGTCACGGATACACAAAAATTGGGGATTACAATCTACGGTGGGATAGAAAATTCATCTTATAAAGAGTTTTTTCTGTGCATTGATGAGTTGTGGGTATCTAATATGAAGCGCAACATTCGCTCGCTCGCTCGCTCTTTTAATGATACAATGGCAGCAATACGAATAAACCCACCGAAAGCTGGTCATAGTACAAACCCAAAGCCGTCGATTACCAGCCCCATGTGCGCGTGGATGCCGTGAAGACGGGAGGTTTCCATTGGAGGTTTTCAGGTAATAGGTACCGCTTCTTCTTCGACTTGGCCTTCTCACGTTGCAGGGTCATGGACTCTGGTATGACGAGCTTGTGCTCCCCCTTATGGTACACTTGCATCTTGAGCGCTTGCAGAGTATGTTCGACGTCCTGCGTGGTCATCGCGAGCGCGCTCGAGATGCTCTCGATACTCGACTTCTCGTCGCGGTCATTTAACTCAAGCAGGAGGTCTATAATATTCTCTGACCAGTACTGCCGGTAGCTGAGAAGTCCCAGATCGGACAGGGGCTTCTCGGGAGACCCGAGTTTCCCCTCCACCTTGGAAAGTTCGTAGGAGAACTGGATGAGTAATCGACCGAATCCCTTTCTTTGGTACTGAGGGAGGGTCAGGATGCAGGCGACGTTATATCCATCCGCGCTCTCTTTCTCCTTGGAGAAGTATCCGACGAGATGGTGCCCTTTCTCGCTCTTTTGTGTCATCACGTAGAATAAGAAAGGATCCACGTCGTAGTATAGAGTTTTGTGATCAAGGAACATCTTGGAGAGCAGGCATAAGTTTCGGCACCACGTCCGCTGCCGGCGGCCATCAATCTCGAAAAACGACACGTAGTCATCGCGATAGATCTCGTTTCCTGGCGGATGTTGCAAGGTACACTTTTCGCGGTGCCTTGTGAAAGATTTCGTGTCTCCATAATAGCTCAGACAGAACTCACATATGAAAATGACGTCCTCCTGGGTAAAGGATTCCGGATAGGGCGAGAAGTACCATGGAAACAGATCATACTGGCCGAACTGCACTTTCGATATGTTTCGTATTCGAGCGAGTTCGGTCGGGTTTTGCGTCATGGAACCACCAGTCCGTAGCTTCTCGATCTCGGCCTCTCTGCTGAATTCTGTTTCTTTCTTCACCTCAGGTGTCTGATCGTCTTCGTCAACGTCCATCTCATCGCCACCGGCAGCAGGCGTCCCCGTAGACTTCTGCTCAAGATCTCTCGGTGTAGAAGGCGCTTTGGATGGTGGTTGTGTGTCAGACACCTCAGGCCACGGGCGAGGCGTGACGGTCTCGGAGGTGACAGACTGCTCTCTTTTCCCAAGACGTTTTTGAGCCTTACTCGGTGCCTTCTTCTTCGATACAGTTGTGCTCTTGTTCTTGCCATCTTTCTGCTTGTCTTTGTCGGGGTTCGGCCATTCGACGTCGTGATCGAAATCGATGCGCTTTGCGGGGACCCATTCATCGAGACGCTTGTTGAAGTTATCAAAGTTGCAGTAGAATTGTCGGCCGCTCTTGGTGTCTTTGATGCTGAGGATTTCGGCGCGACGCGCTTGTCCGTTCTTCTCGACCATGGCGATGCAACCCACTCCCAGCGTATCAATAGTGGCTTTGCTCTTCTGTCGTGGCCCCTCGGGTCCGACAGCCGCCTCCCCATTCAGCGCACCAGGACTCATGATGAAAATCAGATGGCGACGCGGTCGTTTTGATGAAATTCGGCGCTGTTGTGTTGGAATTGATGGTGGGATGAGAAAGTTAGGTGGTAATGCAGTAAATAGAGGGGCAATTTACAGCGCAAAAAGAGGCAAGAAATACTGTGTGTAAGTACAAATAAACACTGTATAATCACACTGTGGTCGGAATCTCCTTCAAACGGGAGGAGAGGCGTTATCAATCAAAAGAGATGCAATAGCGTAACAGTTCTTGTAAAATTGAATGTGACTTTCCATGGTGTAGCGCCCAGACTCCAGAACCCCCAATAATCCGAACCAAGGCCATCATTCGAGGGCTTTACTTTGCCAGCTCCGACCCGGTACTTGAGGAGTGTATCTAGAAAGCGTCAGCACATGTGAATTGAGGCTCGTCTATTAAGGTTGCGATCGAACCTCTTCTGCAAATGCGATCCATTCCTCCATCCCTCGCACATAGGGGTCGGCACTGGAGTCGCTTGTAGACTCGTGACCCCAGATCAACAACTCGTCGAATGTAGCCCTGCCCTTCATTGCGCCAACCTGGAGTTGGTCGTCTGGGTTTTCTATCACCTCCACCCCATCATCGATAGGTTCTTGTTTCGTCGCTGTCTCGAGCTTTGGGTCCTCTTTCTCGACGACCACGCCATAATACCCCTCCGGTAGTTTGACGGCTTTTCCGTGAAGCTTTCTACCCCTTAGATACGCCGTATGTGAGTTATCTGACTCTCGTGAGCTCAATTAGACTTCCATCTGGCATTGTGTGAGTCAAATCACTCACCTTCAGATTTGGTAGGATTCCAAAATGTGTCGGACGGATTCACGTCTCCATCATGATGTATCCGGCAGGGTAATAAATTGACTCTTGCTTTTTCCTGTTCAGAAACTCCAGGCTCTACGGTAAACAGTGGCGGAGCCATTTTATTTGTGAAGTTTTAAAGGTTGGGGATTCAACGAACTTATTATAGATTGAGACGCGTCAAATCAAAGGCGCCGCGTTTAATTGATTTGGTACGTAGAGGTCTAGTGGGACCCGGGACTTAGGTAACCTTAGTACCTAGGTAGTACCCATTAAAGTACTTAGCATACTTATATTGCATACCTATCACTTCTAAGCTACCATCATTCGACTAACCATACTATCTGTATTAGGTGGGTACCTTAGCACCGTGAACCCATTGCAAAAAATAAAAAAAAAAAAACGTACAACACCGAGGATTCGCTGGTCGTCACCGACCCAACTACTAATTCGGCCCTCACTGGCTTATCTATGGGGGAGCGGACGGGACCCCGAGTTTTCCAGTGGGTATGGTCGTACGTAGAAGGGGTCTATGATAAGAATAATTATCATGTACATGTGTATTACCTACCCGACAGACTAAGTCTAATAAATAAATGATTAATAGGTTAGAATTGTTAAATGATTATTTTATAGTGTAGTTAAATGTGTAAGTCACGGCTGGGGCCCTTCCCGAAGTGGACTATAGGTCTGCAGTGTGCTGCCAACCATGACTACCCTTCCCTTCAACCAAGGGTTCGTCCCGGACCTGAGCCGCCCCCGGGTCCCTCTACGTTTGCAGTCCGAAGTTTCGTGGGTAGCTCTCGGCGCGGCTAGGGTGCTTGATCATAGAGAGCCAGAGGCAAGTGCATACCGCGTACTACCTAATACCGCAGGCTTTCCACGCTAGTATAAACTATGCCCGGATTGTGCAAATCATCGGCTTCATATCCCAAGCTCAAGCTCGCGAAAAGAACAAATGTATGAACATATAGTGTATCACCCAGACGGAAGGGCTAGCTTGTTGGTCATAAGGCACGCATAGATCGTGTAGATAAGGAGACTTTTGTATATAGCCAGAATAGTCCACGAAGGGTTTCAAAGTCCCTTGTGCAACAATAAGGAGTGTATACGCAACTGAAGTGCTCTCTCTAACAACACCAAATCAACATCAGATAACCGATAATAACCGCTAAGTCGTAACAGTCGTCCAAACTCTCCAAACACGAAAAGAATGTCTAGATGCCAAGCCATAGCTAGCCAACCCTCCCTCCCCCCTTCCCATAGCAAGCGAACAATCCAAGCTCAAAATCGTCAAGCTGGAATTGCCACCTAACAGGCAATAGAGCCGTAGTTGTTCCTGGTAGCCTCCCACCAGGCCGACTCGACATCGCCAGCGTTGCAGCCAAGGCCGACATCGAACTTCCACACAAGGTTGTGCAGGTCGACGCCGTCGTTGCCGCAGCCATTGTTGGAGAGGCCGACGCAGCTCGAGAAACGCTTTAGGTTGTCCCACAAGCCGCCGCAGATGCCAGGCACGTCCGGCACCCCGTTGGCCTTGACGATGTACGTGGCCACGATGTTTGCCTGCCTGACGCACGACGCTGCGCTGGCGGTGCTGGAGATGCCGAGGAGAATGGCCAAGGTAGTGGTGGCGACTGAGGTCTTCATTTTGCAACTGAGTAAATAGAGGAGAAGGTGGTGTTTATTGAGAGGGCTGTTGGATGGCGGAGTTGCTTGGGATGATGTTTTGATAGGCTTGTCGGACCAGATCTGAGGAGGTTCATGACCTTGGGATCTCACAAATTTATATACTTTTCCTAGCCATATAGATAGATATCTATCGCCTGCGTCCTTTCTTGATGCTTTCCTTTTCCAATACACACGCACCGTCCCACACCGCCAAGCCCCGCCAAGGTCTGACGAAACTTGATACCAACTGTTGAAGATCCAAGTAAGGCTCTTGGAAGGAATAAAACGTCACGAGGATCTACTTGAACTGCAAGAGAAACCAACTGCATATACAGAGCCCCTATTTCGCTCAGAAGAAACCCGACATTCCAAGTCGTTCTAAATGACCTAGTTAGCCACAAGTACAAATAAAGGCCAGATTCGTTGACCAGACGGAAAGAGAACTCCGGACCGTTTGGAAACCCTTAAAGCATTATTAGTTGACTAGACTACTTTCCGAGCCTTTGAATCCAACGGCATGTCACACACTTTCAACAAGTTGGAACATGCTGCTAGAAGAGTATCTACAGCCTGCTTCTGCATTCCCCACCATAATAGCAACCCCCAAAAAGCTGACCTGAAAAAGACACCTGTCGCGCTGACGAGAGAACGGGCGTGAGATATTATACATCGCAAATTTTACGACCCCACCTAGCCGGAAAATCCCATTCCTACTCCTTCGATTGATATGCTACTTTAAATCCCATTAATCCCATTCGTCGCCCAATGGACTCTCCAATTGAAACTCACAGACATGCAAGATATAGCGAGACTCAGCACCTGCCGGCGGCAAAGGATTTTGTGTTCCTTCTTGCTATTACGCGTTCCATGCTGATCGGACCTGATGTAGCCTTATCCTGCGAGGGCGATGTGTTATTCTAACCAAAAAGCCTGATATGTGAAATGTTAGTCGTCATTATAACATAGAGAAGCTTATCCAAGCCTAGCTGAAGGTTGGTACGAGCCCACCTATTGTAAATAACATGGTGTGCTGCTATGACGAGTTGTAGTTCTTTCGGATTTCGTTTTTGCTGATAGAGGACTAGTATCATAGCCAGACTTCGGCTGCCTACCTAAAGTATTATTTAGGATAATTAGAGACAATGGAGAGAAAATCAGCTCCAAAATTGCCTAGCATTTAATTATATACTTCAACCGTACAGAGCTCGGTAGGCGAGGAGCTTACATATAAGTTGCTTTACCAAAATTCGCCAGGCGTACACATCCGTGCGTATTTCTACACAGCCAACGCAGCAATTGATGAGACCAGAACCCCCACCGTGCCCTCCCCCAAGTCAATAGCGAGCCCCCATTGCTAACGCCTCCTCCGCAGCCGCACGCGCAGCCGCATCCGCGACTTTATTCTCATCTCTTGGGATTCGCCAGAATTCGATAGAAATTCCCATTTGATCCCATCTCTCTACTTCGTCTAGTAGCATCTCCCACAAGTCCTTGTTCTTTACGCGGGTGTTTCCGTAGCCGCGCCACCCATTACTGACCCAGGCCGGAGCCCATTGAGTGGCGCCCTTGGCAACGTATTCCGAGTCGGTGGCGATGACAATTTTTTGGACATCATTGCCCAAGGCTTGAGAACTGAGGGCAGAAATAACGGCTTGCAGTTCGGCTCGATTGCTGGTTTGAACGCTGGGGCCATTGAGTGGCCCACGGGTTACGGCTGGTCCCCCCCCAGGGCCAAGGCGGTCAACGAAGGCCCAGCCAGCTTTCGCATCCCACTGCCCATTGTTGGGGCATGAGCCATCAGTGAAGATGAGAACCCAATTGGGATGACGGCGGTGAACATATCTATGCAATTGAGTATTAGTTGCGCCTATTCGTACAAAATGCTGCATGGATCACAATAGGCCCCCTCTCACGGTATGTTACTTCTCTTACCTAGTAAGGCCTCCGTATTTTTGTCCCGGGCGGAAGAGTTCGGATGGCGTCAGTGAATCCGAGGACAGAGTGAACTCGTTAGGGAAGACACGATGATGTCCCTCTGGAGCAGCGGGCATGAAACCCTGGGCAGGATACCAACCACGAGACATTGTAGTGATGGTTGGGAAGAACGAGGAAAGGGTCTAAGAACGTAGATGAACAAGTTGTGGTATGTGAAAGACTTCGATGATTGAGAAGACAGAGTAGGAACCGAGTTAGGAACCAGGTAGAGAACCGGGTATCAGGAGAATTAGGTAGGGAACATTGAAGGTAAGGAACCAGATTGGAAAATTGGCTCGGAGTCCGGGTAGGAACCCAGGTAGGTAGGAAGTTACATAGGTAAACGCCTGGACCTGCCTTAGGTATGTACACGTACCCAAGGTAAGTTTGTGTTTGTATGGCCACAAACGCCCCGCGGAAGGTGCGAAAGAGAATTCAAAGCATTAAGTTGAACACTGAGGTAGGTGCAGTGTACGGACCTCCTACCTAGAGCTCGTATACCCTCATGTAAGGTAGGTGGTACCTACCTCATAATAGGTATGTCACTGCATGCGGAGTACCCAAGAAGTTAGGCAATCCTAATCTGCCTCTGCACTTACCGTAGGTAGCGAGCGAGAAGCTTAGAAAGTGAAGCAAGTGGTATGTAAATCAGTAATAGGCAGTGCTCTTTCCTATCCTACTTTACACAAGCCATGTATCTAGGTACGTAAGCATGTGCCAAGGCATTTGTCGGTAGCCCCTATTTTCAACCTCCATCTACTAGACGCTTTCCCCAGGCAGCGATCCCGATGAGAGTTGGGCTCTAGGCTCCTACCCAATTGGATTGCATAGGTCCTTAGTCTTGATCTATCGGCCTGTTATCTATCTTTTTTACTTTATTGCAAACACCACCTCCATACCCCCGGTTCCTATGCTACGATGTCTGTGAGATTGGTCATGGAGCTAATAGACAAAAATACCTATTTGCGCGAATGATTTAAAAGAAATACCTTGCAGACTTAGATATTCTATACAAAAGCTTTCTCTGAGCTATCCTTCCATGCTACTTCATTGCACTGTCATTTATGGCTTAGGCCGAATCTAAATATCGACGATCGTATCAATGTCTATCTGCTGGGCGATGGGCGTATAAATCCAATTGCGTAGGTAGGATGGGCTTGTGCCGTTACCCCCGTTGGAGGTAGCGTATGATCCTAACAGTGCTCCTATTTTCAATCTTGTCAGCACACCTTCATTGTCTGGGGATTATATCCCCATTTAGCAAGAGGTGGTTTACCGGTAAACTTGCCCTCTCCGCCGCTGACAATCTCAGCACTACCACTGCCGACATTGATCTCCTGTCCAGAGTGAGACGCGGGAGCTGCTGAGAACGCGAACGTTCGGTTATCGGGCGTCCAGATCCGTAGTCTAATGGGGGCACTCAACCATTCGGACGGGACAGGTCTGACGATAACCTTGGGGGCTGCCACACCTGGAAGTCCGGACGTCTCGGCCCTGAAACGTAAACGAGGAGAGAGATTGCCATCATTAGACGACAAAAGCACGATACCAAGGTCAATGTGCTGTAGCTGGGTTAGGAAAACCGAGACACCGGCCTCCTCGTCTTTATGCCGGGGCTGGAATGTGATCTCGACGGAGAAATTGAAGAAAGTGGCTGATTGCAGCCGGGAAATGAATGCTTGGCTGTCGTTACCAGCTATGAAAGAGCCGTCACCCGTGAGATTGGCCCGTGACGGGGCAATCCTTAGAGTATTTGGGTGTCCACTGGGTGAAACAGTAAATAGAGATTTCGGCTGCGGCCGCCACGTGAGAAATTGCTTAGGCAACTCAGAACCAGGGGCAAAATCCAATGAGTCTCCATCGTCAACGAAAGGTCCAGTACCAGGAGGGTTCCCGTCCTTGACTGGCAGCGGACCACTCATGGAGCCCTCCACAGATTTGAGCTCCGGCCAACCCCCTTCCTCCCAGGTTCCGGAGAAAAGGACCGCCTCCCTCCCCATGGGGTATACTGTGAACTTAGGACCCGATCTCGTTGCCAAAGCCATGCCCCACCAGTTTCCCGCCTTATCCTGGAAAAGGTCCGCATGTCCTACTGTCTGGAAGTAATTGGCCGTATCGTTGGCTGTCAGAATCGGGTTCCTGGTATAGCTATGATAGGGCCCGCTAACGCTGGAGGAATGGGCGATGGCAACCGAGTGATGGACATCGGTTCCACCTTCAGCCACAAGCAAGTAATACAAGCCATCTTTTTTATAGATATGAGGTCCTTCCGGATAGGGAGCACCGGTGCCCCCCCATATTGAACTCCAATTTCCCGTCTCCATGGTTTCTAGATTGAAGGTGGCTTGGATGATCTCGGTATCCCGAGTCGTATTATACCCAGCGAAGCTCACATATAGCTGGCCGTCATCATCCCAGAATAGGTCCGGATCATAGCCGTAATTGCTCACAGCAACATCAATGGGATCGGACCAAGCATTATCATCGTATGGATTCACAGTACTGAATATCACGAGGCGGGGTAGCTGTAGGCCAGAGAGAAATGATGTGGCCAGATAGAGTGTACCGTTGTGGAAGCGAAGCGTTGGTGCATATATTCCATCACTTTGGTAACTCGCCTGAGCCAGCTTTGGAAGCTGCTCTCGGCGATTGAAGACGTGGCTTACGAGCCTCCAAGTCACTAAGTCTCGGCTGGAGTAGATGGGAATTCCAGGAAACGCCAGAAATGTTGATGTTGCACATAGGAATACATCATCCCATTCTGGTATAAAGGTGCAGCTCGGGTCCGAATGCCATCCTGGAAGAATCGGGTTGACATAGGTGGAAGTTTGGCTGAGAATGGGCGTTACCAATGCCAGCACTGAGGCCGTGAAGGGCATGGGACTCAGCATTTGAAAGTTTATAATTGCTGAGATAGGCACTTAGTTACAGCCCTTCGTCTTGTGTGGCGCACGAGGATGACGACAACGCCTGATGAAGATGTCCAGGAGGGAGGTAGTCTGTTCACCTACTCGACTACCATTTATTTATAACAAATTGAAAGACCCACACAGGAGCTCTTCTAGATTGTGCCAGGTTCCATTTGCTGTGGGCTATGGCATGGCCGCCCAAAGGGACCTGAGCCATCAATACTACCTACTTTCTGCGTATATTCTACCGCGGGCTAGTGAGAGGATCCCAGTCACCCATGGAATACCTCGTGAAGTCAGCACTGTGTACTTTCCATTTCGTAATGGTACCACCCATTAACTAAGATGATAAGTCTGCGGAGGCACGTCATCAGCTGGTTGCTATGCTTTCTGACAGACATATGCTCGTAGATACGATAAATCATCCTTACCCCACGTATCATAAGGAGCCGAAAAATCGTGCCCCAGCTAACATGGTCGACTAAACCAGAGTAACCTAAGCATTCATGACGCCGACTCTATTAATGCGAGAAGAGCTATTTCCGTGAACGGCAAAATTTTCTATCTATTACTAGTTTCGCCGGTGAATTCCACCATGTAATCATACTATAATACCCATTATTGATTATTGGTGTGTGTTTCTCGAACGTATTAATTAGGAAAACTAGAGCACCAAATTTATTAGTATTAAAGATTGCTATTATCATTATTATGCTCTCATCTATCTTCTTGTATCTAGATGGTCATACTGAGATATGAATATGTATGAGGCGTCACTACAAAACCACGACTGGGTTTTCCTTCAGCTACTCATAGTTCGTAACTTTACGTAAGCGCCACGAGGGTGATATTTCTCATCATCCCAGTAAAACCACGTCCGATCTCTTTTAAGGGGGCCTCGAAGGCCATAGGCTGCCAGGTCACAAGGACACCTCCAGCACTTTCGACGCCGCGAGTTTCAATTTTAGTCAAGAACTCCATGGTCGTAGCTGGGCTTCCTTCGGTAGATGCAGTCAGGAAGGTTGAACCTCCCCGACCCGAGACTGTGACGTCCGTCCAAGCGTTTAGGGGAAGGGTGTAGTTTAGGGGAAACGCGTTGCCAGCGGTTATGAACGTCACATTTGTTGTCGATCCATTGCCAACTGCCAACAGAGAGTCGGGGCCAGCGAAGAGCATCCCTGGTTTTGAAGAGGAAGGGTAGACAGAAAAGGATAGAGCGTAGTTCCTGCCTTTGCTCAGCAGTGGTGTCTCCAAGTAACAATCATCTCGTAGATATAGAATGGAGTTCCTTATCTTGCAACCGTGGGAGATGCCATCATAGCGATTCCCAGATATATCTTTAACCCCATTGCCGTCAATAGTTTGCTGCTGGAACTGATACTTGAGGATTAATTCAGATTTGGACTTAATGCGGCGATCCAGATTCTGGCCAGGGGCTGCCGCGATCAATTTCTCCAGCACTGAGTCATACTCGGACTCTAAGAGATCGCCACCCCATTGCTTATCGGCCATAGCGGGTAGCCCGCCGCGCCATTGGCGATATGCCTCGAGATAAGTAGAAGTAATGGGGCCGAAATCGTTCCATTCTGGTGCGACGTGGCCGACGATCCTTGGGTCATTTCGCTGTGCATTATTTGTGGAATTTGTAATATCAAAAATATGCGGAGCATAGCCACCTCCCAAGGGATTCCCGTTAAATATCAAAGTTTTGTTCAAGGATTGAGGAAAGTACCCGTGCCATTTCAGATTAACGTAAAAGGTAAAATCGGAGTTGATGACGTTGTAATTATTGTGAACATAGTCGAAAAGGGGATTGTCCTCATATGGGGCCCAATGCTGGATCATAACATCTTTAGAGACATTCGCTCCCTCAGTGGGAGTGAACGTGCCCCAAATTCGCGTGGTTTTGTTTTCCTGGCGAAGGAATGAAGCAAGGTCATTGACCAAGGTTGTGTAATCTCGTACGAGGTCAGCTTGGTACTCATCAGCACCGATATGTACCGTCTTGGAGTAGAACCACGGAAGGAACGTCTTCCAGATCGTCTTAATAGTAGGGATAGCATCGGGGTGAGAAATATTTAGCAGGGTTGGGTCGGTGTCGAGAGCCACTTCTGGTTTCCATTTTGAGATGACGAGAGCATGAGCTGGGGCTTCAATCTCGGGAATAATAGTAACTCCTCGTTTGGCGCATCGTGTCTGGATATTGTCGAACTGGTCCTTAGTGTAAGACTCGTTTTTGAACTGACTGAGACCCGCCACCCTGGGATCCTCAGACCAGAGCCTGAACCTACTATATAAAGCCCAAATCTGCGCCTGCGTGTCCTTCTCCTTACTGGCAAATAAGTTGTCACTCAGGTGTATGTGAAACTCGTTTTGCTTGAAGAAGGAGAGGAACGAGCACATCTCAATCAGGAACTCTGGAGGGTAGTAGTGGCGGGCACAATCTAACTATTAACGCTGGTGAGTGAAGAACACCACATGCATCTATAATATAGAACCGCTTACCATAGCTCCTCGGGTTGACCAGCCTGGTGAGTCCTTTGCTACACCATATGGAAGCTCTCCGTCGTTAAGCGCAAGGAGTTGTAACAGGGAGCGCGTACCCCACCACGTCCCGAGAGGACTGGCACCAGCAATTGTTACCCCTCTTTTTCACACGCTGGAGTCAGTAATTATCGAGAAGAGTAATATTTTAGCTCATGTTTCAGGAGTGTGCGGGAGCAATGAGGCCAGAAACCTGCTAAAAGGGGGAAATAATGACTCCAGGGGACTAACTGTTCATTGATCGTAATGGAGTAGCCCTCACGGGTTTGGCGTCCGGCAGCATCGAGGTATGTTCCATTCGTGTTGACAGTGAGGAATATACTCCCCTCTACAGCGGCGTTGCTCTCCCCAACTTGGAGGTTTGTGCCGGTAACAGACTTGAGGTCTTCCTGGAAGGTAGATGCGAAATCCTTTAGGGAAGGAGGGATCAATGTCTCCCCGTCTGCGTTGACGGCGTCCTTGAAATTTCCATCGATTAGAACTTTATGAATGCTGCTTAATGAATAAGACCCGTGGGCGGCTGGCTCAAACGGAATGGTCGGGATTGTTAATAGTCGAGCATTGGCGCCTATTGCAGGTTCCGTTTTAGCACTGATTAAAAGTTTTAGTAGATGTAAGGCATCTCACCACAGCATATAGCTATAAGGGCTGCTGCCCAAGATGATATGCCGCGCATGGCGTGGGAAGAAGGACCCCCGAGAATGAAGAGGAGAACACGGATTCTCAAAATATGGACGATAGCTCTCTTTGGAGCGATTAGGAGTGCAATATCTACGCCTAGGAACATCTAATGGATTATTGGCTCACAGATAGAAACTGAGAGACATGATGCTCTAGGCCAACTACTTTTTAACCAATTCTTCTCGTTTCGCTGTTAGGGGTAGCTCATTACGTCAAAATGTTTTGGAGCATCTCTGCGCCCCAATACATAGCGTAAATACGGACATAGGGCCATGACCCGTGGTTACCTTAGTTTGGCAAAATTTCTGTATCTCGAAAATGAAACGTTGCAAAGTGCCAAATTGTCATCGCAGACGACTAGGAGCCCCTTTCGTGACATCCTACCTCAACTACTAAGTCTAGCTAGCGCTACAAGGAAATAGGTATGTGTCAGTCCTAATGCACAATTTCCTTGAAACCAGTGTGAATGCTGCTTAGAGGTAACGTAGGTATATCAAAGTATGGGTGTGATGCTACCGGTCGTATCGTTCCGCGTATTTGCGTATTGGTTCTCTACGTGCGTTGCATGGGTATGGGGACGTATACTGTACAGTGCGCTACTGCTCCATGGCACTGTATATCGCAGGAAATATCAACCAATCGGGTTACTCGTCGGGTTTTCGTATAATTATCTGCCTAGTGTAGGAGACCCCAGTTTCTAGAAGCAAGGTAATTTTCGGATTTATGTTGTGTTATAGTACAATGAATATGTGTGCTGGCATTGGTAATGCTCTTCAGTCAAATCCGAGGGTGTGGTTACCTCGATTGCAGTGCACCTTAGAGTTCTAGTATAAGAGGTTATTAACAACAGAAGACAATGCAATTGATGCTGGTGTTTACGAATTACTAATTAATGCCTACCTCTAAATGCCACTAATAATTAGTCTACTAACCAGTTTTTAGTCGCCAAGGACAGAACGAAAGAAGCAATTACCTTTTAAGTATAGTGCTAATCCGTGATTGGGCGATATACCTTCGCTAACGTGCAGTCATTTGAACATCTAAGTGCGGAGAAATCTCCTACTTATATATTAAGTAGTAGAGAGCATTGTTTGCCAGTACTTGCCTGTAACAACACACCGCTAGTCAAGGAGGTAATAGTCATTCCCACAGGAATCTCTCATTCATAATTGAGGTTTCTACCTCGCTCTGCTTAATTAATATGCTGCACTCCGCGGGTAATAAATCTCACCGTGGACCAGGCCCGGCTTTTTATACCCGCTATAAATGACGGCATCTACTTCAAGCTTCAGTGACCCCACACCTACAGCAAATGACTCAAGCGACCAGAAAGTCAATGCAAGGTAGTTAACGCCATTGTGATTAAGAATGCCTTCGGGAAGGACAAATCGATTCTGAGGGCCGAGATTGCTGACTGTAGGAAATTATATCGTATTAGCAATCTAGAGTCTCAATAGCTTCATTGTGACGGGGTATGGAGATGTTTAAGTAGTGATTTAGTTTCTAAATAAGGGGGCACTTACCATATTTGCCAAGTTGCCATCCGTTGACAAACAGCTGAAGTCGAAAAGCCGAGAGGCCCGTCGCGTTGAAACTGGATGTTTCAGGTAAGACGAGACTGATGGGAACATCATATCCCTCTGGAATAGCCAAGCTGAAATTCGTAGCGAAGAACCCCACGCCTGGTCTATCCAAACCTTGCAGGGGACTTCTCTTGAGCCATTCGTAGGTAGGAGCTCCAGGGAGATGATAGCCCTTGCGTTCGGCGAACATCGAGCCTTCGTTAAGCGGGCCTCTACTGTGATCGATGTAACTCTCACCGCCAAGATTGCCAGTCATTTTCCAGGAGACAGCGCTCTGGTCTGGGTGACCATCAATGGAATAGTCGAGAATTCCTCGTGGCTCTCTCATACTCTGGCCATTCGCCTCCCAGTTGTCATGTAAGCCCATATGGTCTATCAACACCGTGATTACGTAAGGCTCTCCGCTGTGTAGGTTAAAAGGGAGCTGGAACGCCTGATTACGGAAGGCAGCGACCGTACTGCCAGTCCATGCTCCGAGGTACGTGGAGTTAAGCCACACCGAGTAGCCGAATCCGTTGCCCCCTTGTGCCGAAAGGAGTATAGAAGCCTCAGCTCCCGTCGCGGTGAAATGGCCACGGTAGATTAATGACCCTGCATGATAACCGTAATCGCCGGCATAAAGAGACATAGGAGTAGTAAGATTTCGCGTGTTCTCTGTGCGTGTAAGCACACAAGAAGTCCATTTACTATCGTCGTACTCCGCGTCAATCTCAGGAAGTGAGTCCATATAACTCCAGACTAGCTTTGACAAATCCGGGAGTTGGAAATTTGGCCTTTCATACTTGATAGTCGCCTTGACGCGTGATGATTCTGGAATAAGGATGTCGAGTTCCTTTCCATTAAAAAACAACTGTGTTGGAGTAATTGGCGCAGCGACAACCTCAATGTCCGTGGTTGCGTTGATGTCTCCGGTCAGGTATAAAGCATTTCCTGAAATAGAGGCAGAGCGCATGAGATAGCCAGCCTTGACAATTACTGTTGAGTCTGTCGTGTTGACGCGAGACGTCGAAGAGTAGAGACCAATAGGTTCTGGCTTGCGTAGATCCAGAGTCCAGTAATTGTAAGCCTCGTTTCTCCAAAGCAACAACACTTCTAATCCCGAGACCATAGAAAGAATCCTGCGTGTACGTTGCACATCCCATTGGATCACAGCTAGAGAGCCGAGAAGTTGACACTTCACAGTAGGTCCTTCCACCACGTCCGGGCATTGGCTGCTGCGAATTGCGAACTCGTGAGTTTCACCAGCCCCGCCATAAAGGATGAGAACATCCTTCAAGTCTCTTGTTGCCCAGGAAAATATTTCTGCCGAAGAATATACTAGGCTAGTATGACCTAGTGGGTAATCTGTGACATGAATCTTGGAATCGCGACCATGGAGACTTAGAGAACCACCAAGCTGCGGTATAGTCAAATTCCCCACACTGGTAGCAACTTTCCACTTGTACTTAACCAAACCTAGGGACTTATGATCGGAGTGGCGCACAACATAAAATCCAGAAGTTGAGCCACGAACCGGCGTGACGACCACGGCGCTAGTATCAGTGTAGAGTCCGTAAGATCCGTCTTCCGGACGTCCAGTGGCATAGCCGGGGGAAACTCGAAGAAAGTTCCCTTGGAGTTTCAATTCACTATATTTCTCGCGTGTTATCTCACGGTTTTCCTTGATAGCAGCTCCGACATCGTAAGACTAGAACACCAGTTATTACAATTTTGAGCGTGATTTGTGAGGGCTTATTGACACGACCATAGTCCAAAAAGAACCCTTCGATCCAAAAGTTGACATAGAAAATAATTAAAAAGTGCCTAGAACTACTCACTGTGTATCCGTTTTGGTGGCCTAAATTCCCCCAATTGGTGCCGCCAAAGATCTAAGGGACATGTATTAGCAAAAATTGATGTTGACCTGCGTTACTACTAAGGCAACACCAACCATGTAGATATTCAAGATAGTCACACGTATACCGTACATGATCTTATTGAAAACCCTGGCAAACTCGTGGTTCACCAAGGTAGCGCAGCTTTCGACGCCTACGCCTCCCCTATTATAAATCAGTGTCAAGCCTTGCGCGAGATGAGATTTATAACAAACCATGGATCCAGGCTCCCACCCTGGTACTCAGGCACAGCAAATGGAGAGCTCGGGCTTTGTTGCATATGCGTTGAATAGTTAAAATAAACCAGGGGAAACGTGCCGCGACTCCAGTTAGAGGGGGCAGAACCTGGCGCGATTAGGATCGTCTCGAAAGCTTTGGCAATGAGATAACTCACAACCGCTACCCCACTGGAAAGGGTAGTCGTCTAAGCCGTAGATGTCCACCTCCCCAAGCCCGGTTCCTGGCGCAAAATTGCCGAGTGGCACCGCATCATTGCTCAGGAATGGCACAACCACGCCAGCGTCACGGAGTTGAGACTCGATGGACGCCATGTAGATCCTATCTAAGCATGCGTTTATTTTTCCCGGGGAATTGTACTCTGCGCATATAGTGTACTCGTTCTCAGGCTGTACGAGGATAATTGGCCCGCCATTGGTGATTTGCGCTTTGCTGATACTGCTGCCGATGGCCGCGAGATACTTTCTAGTTGAATCCAAAAAGTCGGGGTCACTGGTTCGAATCACACCTTTGGTGCGCTGGGCCCATCCCGGAAACCCTCCTCCCGACACCTCAGCATTGATATACGGACCAGGCCGTGCAAGCAAATAGATACCTGCCTCAGATGCTGCCTTGAAGAACTCATCGAGCTCAAAGACGCCATCAGCTCTAATTTCGCCCTTTTCTCCCTCGAGTAGTGCCCACATTACGTAGAATGACACACCAGTGAAACCCATTGCTTTTATCTTTTGGAATACGTCAAGCCAGAGCCCAGGCGATGGGAGGCGAAAGGGGTGGACCTCTCCCGAAAGGAAGACCACGCGCTCCCCGCGCACCTTGATCGTGTATTCATCCCATGTGACCAAATCCTGCAGCGCTCCAGACGTGTCGTTCCCAGGCCGGTTAAGATTCAGAGTGTTAACACCTAAGGAAGCGGTAAGCCAGAATAAATAGAATGGGGCAAACCATGTTGTAAGTCTGCGGAGGTCCGCCATCGAGTTGGCTTTAGAAGGTGGATATGGCCCGGAAAATCTGATGCGATCAAGGTGTGATAGCCCTCAGGATTGACTTGGTAGCTTTTATGATAAGCGAATTCGGTTCCCTACACGCGTCATAACGAAGACGACCTTTCACAAACGTCTCTAGATTAGTCACTTCTCAGATGTTGCATATAGATTTATATATAGCTGGTTCAGACTGTCCATCAAAACGAGGTTAATCAAATTGCAGGCAGGGTCCTTTTCAGCCGCTCTAAGCGCGTTGTGACACCCGCTATACCTCAAATTTGGCGCTATGAAACGTTTCAATAACGCGATGAGCTTAGGTTCGGCTCTTTTAATAATCATGCGTCATAGCAAAAATAGACGTCGAACGGTAGCATTTCTTGGAAATGCTTCAGTACACCTTTTGCTGTTACGGTTAGCCAAGTAGATACGTAGTTCTCAGGACGACCTTAGACAGACATTGGTGTGACTGTATCACTATCTACAGTGGCCCTCTAGCAACGTTACAAAATCCTTCTAATTCCTCCCCCGAGTTCTTAGATGTCGGTAGTCAATGATCACCGCTTTTTGGACGTAGACCGCGGGTATACCCGAAAACGGTTGCCGGCTACCGGGGAGGTGTACAGTAGTACTAGCGTTGGTGCCACCGTCTATTTTATGTGTGCTTGCTTGCCTACAGTACAGATTGGAGGCGTTTTGTAACGAGCCAATCGCTTTATACTCGCTTAACGCTAAGGTACTCTCACACGCAAGTTTGTGTAGTAACTAATAGTGCTACGTTAGTCCCCGCTAAGTATGCACCTTTTGCCATCCGCATGAAATCCATCCGCCGCGCCCGCAATAGCCTTTAAGTGACACTTGGCGCACGAATGAAGGCAGGGCTTCACCAATAGGTGCCGTATTGCGTAAAAGATCCGCGGATGAAGAGAAAGGGAAAGGAAAGGGGAAGCGAACTAGGAACGCGTGGGGCGCGGGAATAATATATACTGATGGATTATGTCCAGGTCAAGTGATCTGTAGTCACGTGATGTTACGTGATCACAGGAAGTAGGTCCCAACCGTAACTTATACTTAATAAGTGTAGCGCCTATAGATACTAGCTTTGTTAGTAATTATATGCACGCACCTTTTTTTAATATATATATATTTTTACCTTATGATTATTTTTATGAGCAAGCAAAAGTATAAGTAAAAACGTAAGTAGTAAAAGTAGTTCAACGATTATATGGCCACTACGGACCTAGTGTCACGGAACGGAACTGTAGCTCTAGACCACGATACTATCAAAAGATAGAACGTTGTCAAGTTGGAGGAATTGACTGTCTGTAGTCACTTATATACGTACCGTAACACCTGGGTTGGTAGTTACTAAAGGTTACATGACTGACTCTTTCTAATATAGGTGATTTAGGACCCTAGAACTTCATATCTTAAGAGCCTCTACGCCAACTATTAAAGAGGCACGAGTGACTCTACTACGGGGTATAACTGTATACCCCTTTATCTGGTTATGTTAGGGTCTAAAAAAAAGAGCATAAAACAGGGGGGTGTACGAGCGGAAGAGACTGTAGAATAGCTTCATCATCGCGTTCTTTTTTGAGGGGGAGGGGGGGGCAATACAGTACTACGTTCCCATTGATCAAGAGGCTCTTCAATCGTTTAAGGGATAAATGAGTTGAATGGTTAAGTAATTTAAGTTTACCTCCATTCTACAGGCCCCACGAACCCAACAGTCACCCGGCCTGGTTCGCTATTCGTCTTCGGTATTGTCTAATCGCCGTCTTATTTCGATAACTGCGGCGACTTCTTCCTTTGGCCATATCACCCAGTGTCTATACTCCGTGCTTAAGGCGTCTTCCACTTGTTCCACAATGTGCTTCCCCCATCCTCTCATAAGCCATAGATACTCGAGACTATTGAGGAGGACCGCAAAATAGCCTAAGAATATTAGCGCTACTGGTTCTTTGCTTTGAAGAAGTGACGCGAATCTTTCCTCCATCCGGTAGAGCCACGTTATCACATCCTGCAGCTTGCCATTTATACCGCCGATTGGCGATTCCATCGTGCCAAATATCTCACGGAAGCAGTGGGACAGGTGGATCAACATCCCTTGGTAGGTTTGAAGCTCGAGGTTGGGAGCTTCTGTTAGGAGGTTCCAGAGCTGCCCCACAGGTTCCTCCCATTGTACAAGCCTAACGACAGGCTGCGGAATCGGTTCCTCTTCCTCCTGCTGCGCAGGTGGCGTAGACCCTAGGATTGCTTCAAATCCCATCTTCTCTATGACAAAGCGGACGCCTTGGATGAGGCTCCACCATGCGACATCGCAGTTATCGACCGTGACAAGGAGGTGGCCAGGTGTTGGGCCCTTGGCAAAGGTGATGCCAAAAACAAATGAGGTAGAGAAATAGAGGGCCACGCAATTATGATGATCAATTGCAGGCAGAAGTTCCCGAACCGAATTCAAACCCTTCGCGAAGTGGCTGTCTGCGAGTCTCTCGTATTTAACTACATGATCGGGGTGCAGTCTACGAAGATCCAGTGCCGACAGTGCGAGTGCCAGGTGCAAGACCATCGGGAACTCGAAGCCTATGTTTATGCAGTATTGCCGCCATTGGTGACCGCCGAACGTTCCGTCTGCTAAGAGGAAGTGACTAAAGAGTTGTAGGTCATCCACGTTCAAGTCATGCACACCCGTTATGATTCCGGGATCATTCGCCGCTTCACCGGAGCCGACTACAGATCCAGCAGCGACGGTATTCGATGATGATGATGCAGGTGGTGATTCCTCCTCCATTGTGATATTCTGCCAGTTCTTCCGAGGCCGCCCCCGCGGTCTCCTTGTCGGGGGCTCCTCGGCATCATGGACTTGCTTTTCAGGTACAGTAGTGGAAGTACAAACAAGGCAAAACCGAACACACCCACCACAAACTGGTTTCACCTCGTCGCACTAATCCTTGTGTAAGTATATGTAGCTGTCCCCCTTCCGCCCACGTGTTACCGTACATCAATACAGACCGAAACGCACCTTAACCTTTCGCTTCTTACATAGGTCGCAGCCATTTCGAGACTTTCTATGCGGTCTCCGCCGGGCTACCGGACGTGACGGCGCTAAGTCGGTAACTGAGCTGTTGGATGACATTGATCGCCGATCTTATCTTGGTGAGGGGATCTCGCGTATGTCAGGGAAACACTTTAACCCCTATTGCAGTTGGATGTAGTGGGCCTGTGACTGTAGGTTTACGTACAGAATATACAGCAGCGGATGTCCCACTAGCCGTTAGAGTGTTTTTTCTCTTGACTCGATACCGACGAACGCGCAATCGTGTTCAGGGTCCAGCGCAGTGTCCACGAAGTCTTGGACAGGAGAGAGCGGTGGAAATGTTGCTCGGATACGAAAAAGAATATTATGCTGAGTCTAAGGTCTTTCACAGTCTCCGTTGTGATTTAAATCATGAGGGATACGAAAATTCGAGATCTATCCGATTGGTGCGCCAGTATGTCGCAGTGTGGGCCTTGCCCACGTTACAGTGCAGGGGTCCAGGGCCATGTTACACTGGCAGCACGATGATAGATGGATAATGAATGTATAAGCCAGATTGTACTGTCTGTGTAAGTAAGGATGGGCGGCCTCAGTACAGCACCCACTTCCAGCGGTAGTTTTATAGTAATTAGGCCGTACGGACTAGGTGCGCTAAGCTAACCAGGGGGGTCACGGGCCCTGGGGCCACGGGCCACCCCAAAAATCATGAATCTAAATTATAAAACCCCCACCAACTACGTAGATAAAATAGGTAAAAATAAACGGCCACTTAATTAATACTTTAAATTAAATAAATTAAAATATCCACTTATTATATATATATATTTCTATATAATTAAAGAGTATTATTTAGTTAAAGTGAATATTTAAAAAAATCAATTTTCGAAATTTAAGTTGTAAAATAAAAGTGGAGAAAATAGCTAAAAATAACTAGTTAAAACATTATTATATAAAAATGTTTAATGATTATATAAAAAAATAGAGAAAATTAATAAGCTAGTTTATTTATTTAGTAATATTTAATTTTATTTTTTTAAAAGGTTAAAAATACGCTTTACTAACAGATTTATATATATTTTACTAGTAAATCTGTTAGCACTATATAATAGCCTTAGAAATACTATGTTTTAAACGTTAATTTTAAAAACAATAAAAATAGGGCGCTAATTTTTTTGATTTTTTATTTATTAAATGGGGTTAAATAATATTTTAATTTAAAACGCGTTTATTTTTAGGATTTTTATTTGATTTATTACTTTAAGAATAGTGTGATTTTTTAGGTGTTTCTTTTAGAAATTTTATATAGGATTTTACCTAGTCTCTCGCATTATATATTTCTTTATATAAAATTTCTGAAAAAAACACCTAAAAAATCACACTATTCTTGAAGTAATAAATTAAATAAAAATCCTAAAAATAAACACGTTTTAAATTAAAATATTATTTAACCCTATTTAATAAATAAAAAATCAAAAAAATTAACGCCCCACTTTTATTATTTTCGAAATTAACGTTTAAAACATAGTATTTCTAAGGCTATTATATAGTGTTAACAGATTTACTAGTAAAATATATATAAATTTATTAATAAAGCGTATTTTTAACCCTTTAAAAAAATAAAATTAAATATTACTAAATAAATAAACTAGCTTATTAATTTTTTCTATTTTTTTATATAATTACTAAACATTTTTATATAATAATTTTTTAACTAGCTATTTTTAGCTATTTTCTCCACTTTTATTTTACAACCTAAATTTCAAAAATCAATTTTTTTAAATATTTACTTTAACTAAATAATACTTTTTAATTATATAGAAATATATATATATAATAAGTGGATATTTTAATTTATTTAATTTAAAGTATTAATTAAGTGGCCGTTTATTTTTACCTATTTTATCTACGTAGTTGGTAGGGGTTTTATAATGTAGATTCATGATTTTTAGGGTGGCCCGTGGCCCCAGGGCCCGTGACCCCCCTGGTTAGCTTATGCTAGTGAATGTCACTATACTGAATAGTCTTTATTTTTTGATTGCCTAGCCCCAAGCGTGCTGTTTTGGAGAAGAAGATATATCGGTGTACTCTATGAGTTTGGGTGAGTCCTGATTTTCTTATTGATGAGATAATTGGATACCATATTCACCCTCCACAAAATGTATGCCTCCGGGGAACAGCGCGCTAAAATTCCGATCTTAGCAAAGCTAATTAGCGCAAAAATAATAAATGAAATCAGACAAATCAAATCATACCTACTATATTTTAATAAGAGACCTCTTTTCTAACTATACATCCTTGTATAACCACCAGACCTGGCAATGTTACGCGGCGGCCAACGGCGGCGGCCCTCCGCGGGCGGCTGCATTCTGACAATGACATCAGGCTTGGCAATTTTGAGTCGATGGGCTCACTTGGCTAACATTCAACCAGACAAGTGATTTCTATGGGTTCTTGGCAAAATCCAACCCCCCGGCCCCAGTCAGCCGCATGCGCAAAGGAGCTCTTCTCTTTTATTAGCCCCGAGGTCACAGGAGATGAACCTGCTCCTATATTGAAATGTGAGGCACCAGCGAGTAATTTATTTAGTAATTAAGACCTCCAAACCATGAGGAGTGGAAATGCCAACATTGTGCGCAATTTCAATATCACAGGTACCTCGAGTCTACCTCGGCCACAAAGTGGTGTGGCTAAGATACCGAACACAGCCATGTCAAGCCACTTCGCTGTAACACTAAACGGGCGCTTACTGTACGAAGAGGTACTGTAGGGGTGGATGGAACCCATAGGCCCTAATAAGAATTGCACCCATGTCCTCCGGGACAATACATAATTACACAACCTAGTTGGTACAGTACCGTACATATACAGTAGATATGCACCTCATCTTTCTTGGCTTCTTGGCATGCCGCACACCATAGCACCGAGCACTACCCGCAGCTGTACCGTACTATCGCCCACATACCAAACAAAATTCAATATGACCAACTATGTTTCGAACCTTGGGCGTGAGATATTCTTTCACATTGGATAAAGAAGACAATGCAATTGCCATCATTCTGCTACACTGTAGCTTCGCTTCTTCATTCTGGACTTCGTGAAGATGAAGAACCCATCCAAGCAGAGCCGAGGTATACCTGATCAATTGTTTCCGGACCCCCGGTTGGGGGTCCCGTACCAGGATGGCGTCGGGTTTCCGATCAAGTGCGTCAACTGAATTTTGAGCGCACACTAGCGTACGAAACACTAATATGCGCGTCAGGCGCGAGGAACTATTTCCGGCCGAACCGTCCCCACGTCTGGTGCAGAGCCTCGACGGCCTGCGCCGTTATCGTCCACGGTGAATCGACGACACGTCGACGAGGCGCAAGGGGTTCCCCTGCCGCCGAGAAGGGGGACCCTGGATGCGGCCTAGACACCCTTAGACGATAGGTTAATCTTGAACGATAGGTTGATCTCGCATAAAGCGCGGTCCAAGCGCGGCAAACATACAATGTGTATCAAACCACAATCTTTCAGTCTAGATGAGGCCATATACGTTGTCAATTGAAATTGTCGACGTGTTGCTGCACTTGCACGGAACTATTGCATTCGTCAACTATGCAACAGGCCCTCGATCGTACAACTACGATACCAATCTAGCAACTTTTTAATTGAGCGTCCGAGCGTGCTGGGGTTAAGGGGTCGATAGCATTGTTTTTCTTGCAGATGTAGCATGGTTCCATCTACTCCAGCTTGACGTATACACGAAATCAGGGGCCAAGAACGGCATCTATCACGGTGGTTGGGGAGGGTGAATTGGGTCTGGCTACGAATACGTTGGCGCTTCTCATAACCCAGAACGTGTATTTAAAGGACCGACAAATCCCCCAAACCAGAGAACTTTTTCTATCATCATCCAACAACACAGTCCAAACTCCCAACACCAAACACATTCTTCTTAACAGTCTTTCGACTCAAAACCTTCAACAATCAACATGTCTGCTCCGTAAGTTGTTTTGTTCTTCGAACTGCCACACAGCATTTACTAACTTATCTATTCAACAGCGTCAAGACCGCTCCTAGCTACGAGGGTGCTCCCTCTCTTCCCCTTCCCGGCCTTTCTGGCAAGGGCAACAACGTTTCTGGTAAGTGAACAGCCTGCCATCTCCCGCTCCTGATGCTGGACTCGCCCAGCTAACCGAGTTAACAAATAGGCAACCTTGTTAAGGGCCCCGTCGATGAGGAGGGAAAGCTGAAGAACGCTGCTCTCCTTGTCGGTGTCAAGCTTGATC
This sequence comes from Xylaria telfairii, assembly GCA_022495065.1. Classification (NCBI taxonomy): domain Eukaryota; kingdom Fungi; phylum Ascomycota; class Sordariomycetes; order Xylariales; family Xylariaceae; genus Xylaria; species Xylaria telfairii. Next base: position 134,713 of record MU383859.1, read on the forward strand.
TCGAGGCTGAGGTTCACCTTACCGCCCGCGTCCGTGGCGATGTCCTCGTGGGTCTTTATTAGGCATAGACCAGCTCACACAACAACAAAAACGCCTTCATAACTCGGCTTTGCTTCTTCGGTGGGCGCTACAACGACAAAGGGAATTTGAATACTACTAGGCAATCATGGTTCAGTTCTTCGGGCTACGCTACACTTCACGGGCAGTTTCATGAATGGGAATGATTCGGTACGGGAATAGGACTGGGATATGACGGGGTGGAGGTTTGGTTCACAGGGCTACGGATTGGAAATAACAAAAAGGGAGCTAGTCTCATGCAAACTTCGCGTTTGCATACATAATTGATTCGTCTTTCTTCCGCTTTACATGATCCTTTGCGTGTCGATATGTTGCTTACAGTAAGCTATGCTCAGAAATGGTTTGACCTGTTGAGTTCGCTGATAGTCTTCATGGGTTTGACAAAATGAATAATTTAGTACTCACTCGGTATTTTACAACATCATCGAAGTATAGTTATAAAATATTTAAGTCTTTGACTTTCGTATTTAGAATAACATTCGGTATCGCCCCTAATGGTAGTCTTAAAACTTCGCCGGCAAAGTCGGGGGCAGCGGGCACGGGCTTTGTAAGCATGTTACAATATTTTTCAAGGTGTCTTTAAAGACCGTACCTGTTTCCGTGATTGTCTCTGTGACAAGCGCTTGGAACCATATTCTTCTTCTAGAGCAATTTTATTTGTGAGGGGAGCCATGAAGGTCAAATCTCCCTTCCAGCCGGATGGGCGAAGCACAACTTGTGTCTGAATGGCCTCACCCAGATCCGAACTCTGCCGATTTCGCAACTGTCTGTCTTCAAGATCGGACAGTTCGTGAGACAGCCCAATCGGCAGCTTGCCGCTAATATGACTACGTACATAATATCAGCCGACCCAGTCCCTCGGTAATCGTGCGTGTCACAGTCCCCTAGACCCTCCTTTCGCGTTAGTGTCCATTTTCTCTTACCTTATTCGCAGGCGGAAAACTTCCGCCCATAAAGGTAAGGGAGCATTGGCGGCTACAACGATAGGGCGCTTAGATGAGGCGGAACTGGTCGAGCGACCGAGCCGCCACACCGTTGCATTAAGTCGCCCGAGGTCTTCGTGTCGAGTGGTCAATATTGCAATTACGTAAGACATATTTATTGTACACATTTATTCCCTGTTACTCTTCTCGGAAGTTCTCTGGCAATTCCACATCCAGCGTATGCACCCATCGCAACTGCGTGTGGGATGATTTGCATCATAGAGGCGCAATCGCCAGCTGCGAAGACCCCAGCAACATTTGTCTGACAAAAGGGCATCGACGTTTTGATGCCACTCATTGGCGTCGTTTCTAGCCCCAGTTGCTGAATCAGAGGAGAAGTGCAGGTGGTTGATGGTCTGTGAACTAGGAAGCCTTCAAAACAACTCGATCCATCGTCAAATTCAATGGTTATCCCTTCTTTGCCTTCTTCCGCACCCAGTTTAGTTATCTTGCGATCATCAACCTTGATGCCATGAGCAACGACTTCAGCCCTCAAGTCAGCGGCGAGAGGAGGGTTCGAGTTGGTGTAAATGGTGAAATTATCAGTAAACTTATGGCCGTCATCTGCAAGAGTCGAAGCTGCGAAAACTGTAGCAAGACCATCTACAGCTAACAAACCGGCGGATGACACACCGCGCCTTTCGAAGCCGAACTGAAACATGCACGGGTAGCTGGGATGATACCATTAGTGTTGAGAATTATTGCATGTAGTACTCGGGAATCCATACATGCTCTTCGCAAAGCTCTCTGCATACCCAGGAATAGATGGGAATACATTAGACGCCCCCATTGCCAGAAGAACTTTACGCCCAATCCAATATTTTCCAGTGGTATCGACGACTTTGAATAGGCCATCAGGTTGTTTCTCAATCGAGTCGATCCGCACATCTACGAAGTCTACCAACCCAGTAGCCGCCAGTTCTTTACGGGATGTGCTTAGATTTTCCGAAGGGAGTTTCGAGTCCCATGTCGGCGTGAGACGGATATCGGTATTCCATGAATTCCGCGGCTGGTGCGTATCAAATACCGTCGTTTTCAGCAGGGCTCGGTATGTTGTAAGAGCTGCAGATAGGCCAGCATGACCGCCTCCGATAATGAGCACATCACGGCATTCTGGTGGCATAGACATTGTAGCGTACAAGTCCCGAGCCGAGTTCAAGGGAACTAGGCGTTTAATTTGGCTTGAAAAAGGAGCTACGGCTTTAAACTGACTTGCATAGCATCATTTCAATGTTTCTGGCTATGATCAGGACCCGGAGTTCCAGGTATAGCCCATTTGCCGGTTCGGGCCAGGAATGGAGCATTCGTTGTGGTGCGTCCTCCCACTCGGCATTGGTTCTCTGCCATCGGTAACCGAAGCCCCATGGTTCTAATAGTCCGCATATCCCTCATATCTGCATACCCATATCGTCGCAATTGAATGGGTAGAAAGGAGCGGAATATCTCCCAGAGCTTGATCTTAAGAAGGATGCGACATACGAAGAAGCAGATATATACATCGATTTATTAAAAGTGTAGTGTTCCTTGACACATATGTCCTACCTATTAGCTTGAGGTATAGTAGATAAGTTCTTTAAATCCGTAGCGGCAGTTTCGCGATGATATTAAAATCTGCTTAACGAATAGGGTTTGGCGCTTACGCCACCAGGCAAGAGACCTATAATATGGTAACAGACCCTAGGCTGCCAAGTGCAATCCTAGTCTCAGACTTCCATGACTTTTCTCGACGCTGATAAGAATACAAACTTTGTATAGCTATAACTACAGTACATAATATTTTCATGTTGAGTTAGATGTTTCACAATTATAGCAAGATATGATTACAGAATAAGCCATTTGTGGAAATTACTTGACTATAATTGCCAACACCAACATCTGGAAACCCAGATTGAGGCAGGACCTCCAACACCGTTAGCGTCTCCCGTCGACCCTGTAGCGTCCTGGCCCTGCGTGTTCATTCCCGTTTCGTGTCGCAAATTCAAAATAGTCTCACCAAGCCTTTCCTGAACGGTCAAAACGGCATGATGGACCCCTCGCAAGAACAGCAATATGCCATGGCTCAAGACCCCGAGGAGCTTGGCCGCCTCACCCTTCAGCATCAATTGCTCAAAGCCGAAATGGGACAGACGCTAGTTTTCCCCCTCATTGAATTTCGTGGTGAAGCACTGAAAGTGCTAGACTCAGGGTGCGCGAACGGTGAGTCCCTCCCAGCGAGATAGGATCTTGCAGGATCATCTACCAGTCATTGAGGCGTTCGCTTAACTGGTCTACCAGGACTTTGGCTTCGAGATCTGCGCAGTAGTCTCCACGATGGGGATAAGCACAGCTATACCGGTATCGATATAGAGACTTCATTCTTCCCTAGAAATCCTGAACCATGGCTCCAACTAGTGAACCAGTCGATGCAACGTCCCTTCCCAGACGATTGGAAGGATCACTTTGATCTCGTTCACATGCGCTTCGGTCTTCCTGCTGCGATGGAATGGGGCCCAAAGAGGGTCGTTTCCAATCTTGTGTCCGTCCTTAAACCAACTGGCTGGATCCAGCTGGTTGAAGCTGACTGGACTGATGTTTCGGGTTGCGGACCGATGTTGAGCGAGACGTTTTTGCTTTTCCGGAGGGTTTTCTCCAAAATGGGTATAGGTGAGTTCACGCAGAAACTTGAAGGTTGGTTGAGCGAAGAGGGGCTACAGAGTGTTCAACGCCGGTCATTCCACATCCGGATCGGAGCTCGAATGGAAGACGAGGGGCTCGGGAGCGCCGGAACCGCAATCATTTGCCAAGCAGCGGGGACACTTGCTCGCATCGCAGCAGGCTGTGAGTCGCCTTTCTATCTAAAAGTGATGATGTGTCAGACTAACATGGATCTTCACTGCTTAAGTACTTCCCGAAAATTCGCACATTGTGAACCTGGGGACTTTGGCCTCAAGGTTGAGAACCGAACTTGATACCATGGGAGGTTCTTATCGCCTCGAGGTTGTATACGGCCAGAAGCCTGAGTGAGCAGCCGCCTACTTACGGTTACGCTGATAAGTACACGGCGTCCACTGCTCGTTTGCTTGGTCCTGGGAATGGCTGCCTTTTGTTTTTTCGGCAAGCGGGTGAAAATTAAACCCGTTGGAGAGCTATTCGACATAGACCTGATTTCTATTCACGTTTCCTTTTACTATAGCTGACATGATCGGTACCATCACCGACTGGCCCCGATATTGGAATTTCTGTCTCCTGGGAGATGTGTGTATGCACTACATTTGAGATATTTAGTTGTTGTAGCCAGAATCCAGGGCCTAGCTCTACTACGTCATAATAGAATAAGATAGCTATAAAGTAGCTCTGCTTTCACAATCCTAGGTATGAGCTATACACAGGCCTTCGTAGGCTACTTCTAGCTATATGCATATATGTCCTTTGTTCTAGGACCGCAAAGTCTTCCAGTATATTGTTCACTAACTATTAGCTTTAAGAGCCTCGTTGCCGCAGGCTAATGTGGCTTCAACACTCGACATCGCAAAAGGGCTCACTGCCGCTTAAAAACTGGACTCTTCAGTTATATATGGACGTCGAGCAATGGCCCCCACGACTATAGCCACCACAACCGTCGGTGGTGTGGGTGCTTATCTCGGGAGCCGGGGTAAGATCTCCTAGTAGACAGATAGCCTAGCGGGCACCCCCCCCCCCCCCCCAACATCAGGGTATATGAGACGACCTTTATGTTCGAATAAATAACGTAGAGAGTCTCGACAACAACGGTAGCTGAGCTAACAGTCTATCGACCGTAATGTCGCCTGCAAATACAAGTGGCGAGGTTGTGCAAGGTGACCCTGCCACCTATGATGGCCGCGTTATATTGTATATAATCAAGGGTGCGCGAACTTCCCTTGTTATAATGTCTCATTGTCCTTGTAATCTATTGCTGACTATCTCTCTAGCTGATCAGACGAGTTACATTAACTACATCAAGCCGCTCATCTTGGCCGAAGAGCTCCAGCTTCCTCATGTCATTTCCATCATTGATACTAAGGATGATTGGTACTATAGCGTTCATCCAGAGCGGTACGTTCCCGCTCTAAGAGATGAAGATCCAGAAACAAAAGAGAAGATTGTTGTATTTGAAAGCACGGCATGCCTGCAGTACCTCGCCGGCCGGTTTGATCAGGATGGGGCATGGACCGGACGAACTGCGCGTGAAAGGGGGGCCGTTATGTCGTGGACCGCTTATCAAACAGCCGGACTTGGGTAAGTGCTCACAATACCTGAGGATTGGACTAGGATCCCACGTTATTAACCTCATCATTCTGCCTTAGTGCTACGGCAAAATATTGGCTATACTTTCTCAAGGGGTACCCAAATCGCCAAAACCCGGAGGTGTTACCGAAAACAGTCGAGAAGTAAGTCTATTGCGTCGCCATTTATAATATGTTATTTCCCAGCCCTCTGAAATAGGACACTTACATTTTCGCAATAGGTTACATGAAAATGTTTTGAAGCAGTGGGATATTTTGGAAAAGAGACTTTCAACTCCGGGCCAAGACTACGTGGCCCTGATCGATCGGCCGACCATTGCCGATATTTCGTACCTTCCATTCTCTATGCCGTGGATGTTCACCTTTCTCAGTGTTGATATCAAAGATTGGCCGCATATTCAAGCTTGGAGTGAGCGTATGTTGAGGCGACCAGCCGTTCAGACGATCCTCAAAAGGGGTCCTACCTATGGCCATAACCTAGATCGAACCGAGTGAACTCGTTCTCATTATAATTTAGTATGGGAAATGTTAGCGGATATGTCTTCTGCAAAGATATTATCGAAGCCGAGTCATTTCCATCTATTAACGCAATTGATGTTTACTATAATCTTCGATATGCACGTCTTTGCCCACGTCACATCGCCTTCGCTGCCATCGCAAACGCTTGACCAACCGCGTCGTTAGGTAGTAATGGTGGCATATAAGCGCCGATAAAACGTACACAAAAGGCTAGCGAAGCTGTTGCTAAAATAGTGGTGGTGTCAGATGAGCTGCTCCCCTCCAAGCGAAAATACGACTTAATGCAGGCTGTGGAATATTGTAAGCGATGGCCTCTGAAAGAGCCAAGGAGCAGCGAGATAACTCCAGGTCGTATTTATATACCAACTTCAGCCATGCCCTCCAGTGACTTGCTAAAGATTCAGTAGCATATCTGACATATCAATAATAGCCAGCTCATTACGGCAAGAAGTTTCCTAATCCTATTTACCGAGCGGCAGTCTTTCCCTTACACAGGATGCATAAGCAAAGGATCGAGCTACGCAAAGTGCTATTGTATCATTGCGTAGCAAATTAGACCAAGCATGGGAGCATCTGACCTCCATCAGCAATGTAATTCATGGAATGCCGCCATGCCACGGTGCACGTCGTTATGTAGGTATGGTGGAATCAAATAACTAGCAGTAGGCATCAAACTCACAATTTCAAGCTATGTTGAAGTAGACCAAGGCGATATCGATTGTACTTACTCCACAAGAGCCTGCGAACCGATCACGATGCCTAAGTGGTGCGCGTAGTATTAACTAAGCAACCTCATCCAAACTATTTTAGGCGCTATTCAAGTTAGCTCCCTCCCCCAGTAGGATCACTGCGACGGACTGGGACATGGGTAAGTAAGCCTGCATTGATTTAGATTATACCGTAGTGCTCCGGGCTGTAGCGCACATATACACACCCACGCCAAGGGGTTGACGCATGTGTGTTTGGAGCATGTACCTAGGTATACACATACTACATGCTAGTATATGTCTATTGAGTGTAAGATCTTCTGTACGGGCATACGATTTGCAGAGGCCAATGTTGTCACCGTATCTGACACGAATAATTAACGACCAGAACGACGAGGCGCAGCAGTAGTCCTTAGACCACACTTCTTATTCCATTCTACCTGGTTGTGTGCCATGATGTGATGTTTTGTATCAGAAAAAAAAGGACACCAGGAGATAGATTTCGATTCGGTCTAACAACAATCAAATTTGTGACGATTACCGAAATGGTTCCCGAAGGAATTCGTCATGGTTGTCGGCGAATGAGAAAGCCGTTCATGTTGTCCCGATATTTTCTAGCTTTGCTTATCGCTAACTTTAGTAGGATAAGATGCGAGAGAGCTTGTGGCGTTATGACGTGTGTTGTTGGAGCCTCAGTGCTGAGTGCCCCCTAACAGTTTGGCGCGTTGTAGGTATGCTCCAATATGTACCTCATCAAGAACTTACAGCTTTCCTTTGGTATTTAAGGCAAAAATGGTTCGTCGAAATCACCTTTTCCGTATATAACTCTTATCCGGGGGAGATTATCTACCTACAGTAGGTCCAGGGGTTTTGCCACTATTTGTATGTACAGTATACTGTTATGGATGGCTTATCTAAACCAGGTCGCAACATATATGTCTAGATAAAGTGTGAGCACCAAAAACAGAAGCTCTAGCGCTAATCAACACCTCATTTGGCTACCCGATTTCTAATAATAGATATACCGCACGCCCCGCGCAATGCAGCATGGTTGCGATTGGAGGGCTACCTACCGTCATAGGTACTCATCGTGCAGTCTCTGATGTTGTCAGAAGCTCACTGTACCAATTGCGGTAGCCCTTCGAACCATTCGATAGACAGCTACCGCAATAAAGCACATAGCATGGTTACTTATAACCGCAGGTACTATAAGCTGTAGGCCCCTGCAAAGTATATTCCGTAGATTATTGGGACCTTCCCATCGCCCAAGTTAATACTTTATTCCATTTAGCCCACTTATCCTTGGATTCGCTTGAACATCTCTTAAGTTTGTTATCAGTTAATTTCACGCCGGCGCCGACATGTATTCGACAGACAGCACAGGAGCCAACGGCGCACATTATTACCAGTTAACAGATAACTCAACTTATGAACCATTCCATGAGCGTCGGGTTGGATCCAATCCCATGAATGATAGTAAAGCTTATAAGAACTATGACATGACCGCAGCCTGGTCGGATCACAACCAAGCCGGGAATATATCAAGGAGTCCGTTTATAGGCAACGCGCCGGAAGAATACATTGGCGGTCAACGCCCACCCCTCGATTCGCGGTATACTACGATACATAACCTAGATAAAGAGCCAAGGCCTAAACGACCCCGTCCTCACTTCGCCATCAGAGATTGGTACTACGAATTTGGTTCGGCTATCGTCAGCATAGCCAGTACCGTCGTCATCGTCGTTATCCTCTGCGTTGAAAATAACAGGGCGTTATCAGGGTGGCATTTTCTCATCGCACCCAACTCATTGATCTCCATTTTTTCAACTATCGCCAAGTCCTCGCTCCTGTTGTCGGTGGCATCTTGTTTAAGTCAGTTGAAATGGATTTACTTCAAGCATTCAAGCCGCCCGTTGTATCACTTTGAGTTATTTGAAGAGGCAAGCCGAGGCCCTTGGGGCTCGGTCGTTCTGTCCTGGGTTATCCATATCCGCGCCAAGCTGGCATTATTCGGCTCGATCATCACAATCGCTACACTCGCCTTGGAACCTTTCACTCAGCAAATATTAGCCTTTCCTAGTCGTGTAGTATCTAGTGACCACCCCGCAAGTTTTGGGATTGGAATGGCATACGACAGCGGCATAGAGCTTGCTAAGACGAAGACTGTGTTTGGTTAGAGGCCGCCTTTTTCAACGATGGTGACTGATAACTAACTTTATCTCAGGTCTACCAATCGAATCGAATATGCAAGGTGCTATTATGAGCGGGTTATATAATACCGAGGCTCCCGTTAGAGTTCAATGCCCTACTGGCCACTGTACTTGGCCTCCTTTCACCACAATGGCTTTGTCGGCTCGATGCTCAAATGTCACACAAGAAACAAAAACAAATTGTACCTCTAAAGGTCCGTCGGAGCAGTGTATTTACATCACTCCCGGTGGTTTCCACATAAGTACCTCGGCCGGATTCAGTCAAGGGGGCGCCTCCTACATACTTTTCAACTCCTCGGCAGCTTCACAATGGAACCGTTCCTCTGACTGGGGAAATAGTACGCTCTTAAAATTGGCTGCCGTCAACATCTCGTCCACCATTGGGGAAACAGGTACTACAGATGCGGAGTACGAGTCACCATATGCTATTGAATGCGACATGAGTTGGGTAGCTCGGACATTCCAAGGCATCAGTGTTGTGAATGGTACTTTCGCGGCTGGCACGACTGAAGACCACGACTTGGAGGGTATACAGAAAACGTCGGATTCGGACTGGTGGTACGCGGGGCCGTACCAATTTCGCATCAAAAGCGCAAGCAGCGACACTCTTAAGGACCTCGTATTCTCCATCAATCCCAATGATTATGGCATCATCGCTGGGCACCTTGTAGAAGTGTTCTCATCGAGTTCGGACGACAACTTTGGGATGGCCCTTATGCAAAGCTCAGATATTATTGGAACGATCCAGAACATCACCACGAGCATTACATACGCCATAGGACGAGGAAAGAACTCCACAGCGGCCACGGGTACTTCTTTGACGAACGAGACATACATTAGGGTGCAATGGGCGTGGTTCATCTTGCCCGCCTTGGCGGTTGTAGGCTCGCTCGTGTTGCTTGTAGCGACTGTGATATACTCGATACGTCAAGGCGTAGCCAGTTGGAAGCAGTCGAGCTTATTGTCCCTGTTCACACGCTTTATAGGCTTGCATGCGGAAGATGTTCCTCTGCACTCACCTAAGGATATGATGTCTAGGGCTCATCAGATTAGGGTGAGGTTTGATATGAAGGATGAACCGACACTTAATACCACATGATGCTGTGGTCGCGATAGAATTACGCAAGGAGAAACTTCTCTTCGTCATCATTATCATAATAATCTACCGAGGGATAATACCATGACTTCGTCCTAGTCTATCTTTTCTAGCACGATTTTATCTTGTTTTAGTAGTAGCAAGCGTCCTCGTTCAAAAGCCGGCCGGAAAGATGGAATGAGATATAAGATACATTAAGCGCAGAGAATCGAGGATATTTAAGTGGAAACTCTTCAATTACATCGATTCAGTGGCAAATCAGTTGCAATTCAATTGCGGTTATCTGGTAACATACGTTATTACCCACAACAGGTTCACCCGCAAGAGTGGGCAGAGTGGGCCACCCCGCAGTCTTCTAAACTATTATAGACGCGATGCTTCTGGTTAATCCGGCGAAAAGATAGCAAAGTTAAAAACTACTACGACCTAGCTATAGCACATGGAAGGTGACCACTAGCAGAGATATACAGCATTGGTAAGGTGGATGGTGGCACTGGGGATAAGTATTAGTTATAATGGAATCGACTAATATTGTCGAAGTTAGGAACGATGAAATAACTTAATTAGACCCGATATTAGAATATATATTGATGACTCAGGTAACCCCTGAACCCACGGAATGAAGTCAATGCAGTCTACATCCTCCCTGAAACTTGTGTAATAACATAGCGCATATCTTCTAATAGATAACCAAGCACCTGACCTCGATACTTTCTCTCGGTTCCGTCTCAGGCGGCACATCAGGATGATTAAACGCTGCATGCGCGCAGACTGCATAAAGTCAGTTTCATTATACACAAAATAACACTTTCAATATTATAGCAGAACATACACTTGCTGACGCTGTCGGTCTCGCTATCCCATATCTTGATAATGGTGACTTCGCTGTTGAGCTGCTGGTCGAGATAGTACCATTCATGTTCGTCGCGGTAAGTGAATGTAGCCGTTTGGCCACGCTCTTCATACTCGTGTCTGAGGAGATCGCACGGGTACATATCGGATGCTTCGGCGGTTTGGTAGTCCATCGTTGCCAAAGGCCAGTCCCGGACGGGGCCATTGAGGGGTCGCCAGACGCTGGATATCGTCAGCTAGGCAACTTATGTATACTGCGGTGCCGAAGTCTCACTTTATCATTTGCACACGACCCTTCAGTAGCTCTTCTACGTTCTCATCGTCACCAATATTCATTCTCAATCGCCTAAGGGCCCCCTTTTCTGACTGATCGCAGTGCACCTAAACCGAACTCAGCCATTGATCGAAATGGCATTAGTGAGAGTACTTACCATGGTAGCCGGCTGCTCCTTGCCGTCCGTGTTTTGCGTTTGCCCGAGCTCCGGTCTCCTTTTTCGTAACGTGTGGTCGAAGACAATAACTCTTGGCGCACCAGTCTTTTCCCTGACAAATTGTTCAACATGCTTACGGTACGTATTTTGCTCAGAAGTAGAGTCGCTGCGCCGTAAAGCATCAATGATATCTTGCGATACAACATCCTCGAAGTAGGCAAAGCCATGAATGTCCAACGCAAAGGTCTCCTTCATCGGCCGCGCGTCTGTCAAGGTAACTGGATAGCTTCGCCACTCAAAATTTGTTCGATCAAACCCTGGCGGAGGGTTCATGCGGATATAGGGGTTTCCTTTTGCTGGGTTCCATGGCTCGAGGAATCTCATCTCAGCAACGAGCTGTTTAGTGGTGTTGGTTTCATCTATTCCCCAGACAGGGACGAACTCGATTGCGGAGGGCCAAGCATTTCGCAAGGGGTATATTTTCCTCACCCGCCATCCTGCTGACGTTGCCAACCTTCTCCACTCCCTGGCGTCCCTTTCTTTGCCGCTCACAGCAACCATCATATTCATGTCGCCGTACCTTGACATCCTCCCCATGTGCCCATCTCTAAGCACTGACTCAAGAACGATAAGCCGACTTTGCGGACTCTTTAGTATAGCCTTGCGAATGTTTCGCAGAATGATGACAGCTTTCTCATCGTTCCAATCGTGAAGACACCACTTCATAGTATATACATTCGATGGTGGGACTTCTTGAAAGAAGTCGCCGGCAATGAAGCTTTCGAGCGGGATTTGGTCCTTGACATCGGCGTACTCCCCATTAGGGCTGTGGAAGTTCTGCTTAGCTTGCTCGATTACTCGCGGAACTTCGAGAATTGCGCCATGCATAGTCTTGTACTTGCGAAGAAGTAGGGCAATAAGGCCGCCGCCGCCGCCTCCAACATCTATAACGGCGTCTTCCGCCACTTCTTCCCAGGGGTAGTCCTCAAGGATTCCCGGAGCTTGAGCAATAGCACCTCCACTGAGTGTCTGGTGAAACTTTGGGATCCAGCCTTGCTTGGTGAAGTATGTAAACATAGTATCATCTGTATTGAAGTCAATCTGGGCTGGAGAACGTGTGACATTTTTCTTGCAAGCCTGTGGGATTCCCCGGGCCATGTCGTAAAATTCATTGCCGTACAGTCCTACCCAATTCCGCCATTGCGTCCAATGGTCCGTTAATAGCAGTACAGAGGTAGCATTATTGCTGTAGTTGCCCGTGCTAGCATCATAGGCGAAAATGCCGTCATTGTGAAGCGTCCGCATGATTTGCTGAAGCCGGTCCGGCCGCGCATCACATTGACTTGCTAGCTCTGGTACTGTTTTCGGTCCCGAACGAAGAGCATCGGGGACGTTTAGCTCTACAACCGCACATAGCGCCTTGGCATTCATGTATCCTTGATGTAGGTAGTCGTCAGAGTCAGTCGCAATTGTGCAGATGATAGTTGCATACCCATGAAGTGGTCAGCTAGGATGAGATGGCCCGGCTCAAGCAGAAGCCGTATTTCCGAAAGTAGATCTAATGCTTGCGCTGCCAGCAAAGATGTTTTGCGATTAGGGAGCTTCGTATCATCGTGGAGAGCCGCATTCAATGACTGATTAAGGTCGCCTCTTAGCCTGTGTGACGCCGACTTCAAGGAGTCGATGAGATGCTGTAGAGCTGAATCCATGATTTCTTCCTGGCCAGTATAGAAGCTCTGCCAAAATGCGATTCAATCTTGAACGAAGGCTAAGCTTTCTAGATTCCTGCATGTATATTTTGTGATATTGAAGCAGTTGCTTCTATCGTGGCATTACATCATATGGTTTACATAATGTGGTGCGTGACAGCAAGCCGGCAATGTATGTACACCACTACCACCTTTCGGGCACCGACGCCGGAGACTTCACCGGCAAGCAACATGCAACAATAAGGAAAAACATACCGCCCACATTTCAGAGCAATTATGATTCCACATTCACCAGTGAGGTTTCAATAACGAAGACGGGTTGAACGACCGGTCCCGGCGTCCTCTCAATGGCGCACGATGCGGTGTCAATTGAACAGGAGACCAGGGCGCTTTTACACGATGCCGAGGGAGACGAAAATACACAACACTCACCTATAAAGGACGTGAAAATCACAGAACAGCAAGGCTTCGATCCCCAATATGTATTGCCAATCGCACTCCTCGCAGCGCTCGCCATGGCCTCCACCGCGGCAACGTCATATTTTGCGTTTGCGACACTTCTCTGCAAAGACCCTCAGCATTGTCAAGGAGACGAGACTGTGAAGTATGCAGGATTCGTGGCGATTGCAACCAGCACCGCCAACATCTTAGGCATGTCCAGTCTTGGACATCTGCAAAAGCTATCAACCACGAACCGCAGACTCGGCCTCTTGCTTTGGATGGTTTGCCGATCCATGAGCGCCGTGGCTCTCCTTGCTGGTGGTGAGCATCGCCAATACATAATATTCTAACGCTGGTTGCGGCGCGCATACGTTGTCTCCTCTAATACTCGTTCTTCAGTGTCCGTTAGAAGCATCTACGTTGCCCTTTCAGCCCGCATCTTCGAAGGGCTCGCGTCCGATAACCTACTACACTTCAACTTGAACGCCGTATACGCACAATCTCCGAGTAAAGAGAACGCCTCATCCCTTATAAGCTACTCGCTTGCCCTGTACATGATTGGCATTTCAGTTAGCCCTTTCGTAGCGGGGTTCTTTAACAACTTCACCACGAGTTTCTTCATGGCTCTCGGCCTCTTTGTCGTAGCTATTGTTTACGTCCGACTTTGTTTACCAGCGTCTTCACCTAGGAGGGCGCAGGCGACGGTTATACCTCAACAGCAAGATGGTCAAGCTGTGGGAAGTCAGGAGCGTAATGGGATTTTGAATATGTTGACAAGCTTGTCTAAGACAGTCTTCTCACCGTTAGAGCCGTTACGAAAGCGACCTACGTATCTCTTCATCGGTCTCAGCCTTTTTTGTTACAACGTGGTACAGTCATATATCTTCGACGCCTTGCTAGTTCACACATCTATAAGATTCGGGTTTACTGCGAAAGAGAATGGTCTCATTATCACCACAGTACATTCCATCGCAGCGCTCTACATATTCACAAGCATTTATCTTATTCCTAAGGTAGTGCAGCATTTCAATGCAAGGAGCGGTTTTCAATTTTTACAACACCGGCTCCCAACCCGGGATAAATACTCGATGATGGCCACAATATCACTTATCGTTCAAGTCTTGTCATTGACGGCCCTTGGACTAGCAAACGAGGCTAAGCAGATATACCCCATCACAGTCCTACTTGCTATTGGGCTGCCGATTCCTGCTTTCATTAAAGCTTACTTCCTAAGTCTTTTCGAAGGCGAACAGAAGCCGGCAGCGCTCGCCGTGCTTGCTATGATGGAGACAGTGGGAAGCGTGATAGGGCCGCTTCTCCTTGGTGGCCTACAGAGCTACTTTTCGGCTAGTGGTAGCGTTTTCTTCGCAGCGGCCGGCCTAGGGGGCGCATCGTTGACCCTGCTAGGTATAGGTGCATTTATAATAGGTACAAGTTCAAATACGATAGGACAAATCTAATAAACAGCAATACCTTATACGTGGTATTCTCTGAGGCCAGTATTATTGAAATATTTGTCCAGGGTTGAACAGGTGCAGAGTAAATGTTAATATTCAATTGTCTGTTCCGTGTCTTTTAAGCCCACTGTAGTTCCGCAACCACCAACTGGGATTGAATCCCGGTGAAATAGAACGTAAAGTATTCGAGAATCGTATTCAGCTTGCTTGACTTACGGGCGGCGCGAGAAAGCCTCAACCTACGTAGCTGTCTGTGTCCTCTTTTTTGACAGTACTATACGTGTTGTGATTCCTTGACCTAGGCCATTTTCAACGAATCCCATGCGCCCGAGAGCTCGAAGGATTTGAAATGCGCCGAGGAAAAGCTGCACCCTCCTCACACAGGACCAGCACCACTGCCGCGGACTAGCTAATTTGGTATTAGATAAGTATCTGGTGGCTTATGACTGCCGAATGCAAGCGGCGGGTTTAACCGAGCTGGGTCATCCTCGACGGGGGTTTCTTTCTAGCTAACATATAGCTTCGTATGGTGATTCTCATGATATTTTGGTATAAACTATATATTTCGATTTGTGGACACTTCAAATTCAGTTCCTTTCTTAGTAAATCGCGGCATTCTTCCGTTGAGTTGGGGGTGTTCTTCCGACAACACTGGCTGCAACCATAAGTACCATACCTAAAATTTAGACGGTGAGAGGACCGTACATATGTCAGAGCGAAGTACCCCTACCTAATACCTAATAAAGCAGAGAGCTATGCGCCACAAAAGTCCTAGCTATGGGTGATTGCAATGCGACCGTACCAAATTACCCGTCTTGTCTTCGGGCACCGGCCTGGATGTTGTTATGTTCCATTGGCCGTCTCTCTGCAATAATGTGCTGAGTTAATGTGCTTTGTCATGCGGACCATGCCTGCCTAGACCCTTCAATCTCATTTTTGTTTATTTTCCTCGAGCTTGAGTCACTAGCAATCTTGGCTGGGCCAACTGCACCACCACTATTTCTACCAAGCTTTCTCTTGTCCTCCCCGCGATCACCCAATACTACAATAAAGCTTGGTTTAAGTACTGGCCATTCAATACCGAGCACTGTCGTCGCCTAGATCGAAAAATGTCTTCACATCCCGACCCTGAGAAGGGCGTGGAGGAGTCACTCCCTCCAGCACCAGATTCACATTCGCAGCCTGAGGATTCGACTAAGAATGGGGTCACAGAAGAGTCCAAGCCGGAAACTCCGGCTGCCGCGCCCAAGTCGTTGAAGTTTTGGACTTGCTTCCTCGCCCTATGCCTGCTCGGTCTTTCTACCTCTCTAGAGGCCACTATTGTGACAACTGCCCTCCCAACAATATCGCGATCGATCGATATTGGCAGCAATTATGTCTGGGTTGGAAATGCATTCCTACTCGCATCAACAGCCGTGCAGCCCTTCATTGGCCAGTTGGCCGACGTCTTTGGTCGTCGGTGGCCTCTAATCATTGTCACCGCATTCTTCGTGCTCGGCAGTGGTGTTGCAGGCGGTGCCACAACCGCGGCCATGCTTATCGGCGGCCGCACAGTTCAGGGTCTCGGGGCTGGCGGCATCCTCGTCCTCATTGACGTCGTCGTCTCGGATTTAGTCGAGCTACAAGACCGCGCCAAGTTTATGGGTCTTGTTCGTATTACGGGTGCACTCGGGTCGTCTATCGGTCCTGTCGTTGGAGGCGCCATCGCCCAGGCCAACTGGAGATGGTGTTTCTATCTCAATCTGGTTACAGGCGGGCTCGCCCTTGTGTACCTTGTCCTCTTCCTCCAATTGAAGCACGAACCTAAACCTTGGAGTGTCGCGCTGGCTAGCATCGACTACGTCGGTGCTTTTATCTTCATAGGTTCGATAACCTCTCTTCTGCTTGGCCTCGTGTTTGGCGGTGTGGTGTTCCCTTGGCGTTCTGCCAACACGATCGTACCAATCGTTATTGGTGCAGTTGGCTGGGTTGCCTTCCACGTCTATGAATCCACCCCAATTTGCAAAAACCCAATGGTACCAACACGCATCTTTGCAAATCGCACGTCCGCAGCCGGCTTTGTTATGGCTTTTGACGGCGCGCTACTCCTCTACTGGGTCATTTGGTTCCTGCCGATTTACTTTCAAGGTCTTCTTGGGACTTCGCCGCTCATTTCTGGTGTTAACCAGCTTCCCTTGAACTTGTTTCTCGTGCCGGCGGGAATTGTGGCAGGAGGGACCATATCGAAAACCGGTAAATATAAGCCTCAGCAATTCGTTGGCTTCGGGCTGGTGTCCTTGGGCGTTGGCCTGTTCACTATACTTGGACCCCATACGCACACAGCTGCTTGGACGTTCTTTGAGATCTTTACCGCTATCGGTTTAGGTGTTATCCTTACAGCTATCCTACCAGCCATCCAATCATCTCTCCGCGACGGCGACGTAGCGACCACTACCGCCATGTATGCATTCTTCCGCAGCTTCGGCGGCATCTGGGGTGTCACTATCCCATCCGTCATATTTAACGGTCGGATTGATAACCAGCTCAGCCGAATAAGCAGCGATCAAGTGCGACAGGAGCTTGCCAACGGAAAGGCTTATGGGTTCGCATCCATGGGAGGCGTACAACGACTTCCTGCGGACCTTAAAAACGATGTTCTCGGTATCTACACAGCTTCTCTGAAAACGGTATGGCAGGTTGGTATCGCTTTCGCACTGGCAGGCTTCTTGGCGGCATTCGCTACGAAGCAGTATGATATGTCACGAAAGAACGAGTCCAAGTTTGGGTTAGAAGAGAAGAAAGAGGGTAGTGTGAAAGAGGAGCCAACGCCATAAATTACGAAGACTTGTTCAGGCCAGGGGCAATACCCCGGTATCGCTAATGTTGATGGATTTATAATGGTCATCCTATGTTTTGTCGCAAGTTGAATACCCGGCGGTAGTTGATGCATTAGCAAGGACCCTACAGTTATACCCTTGTGTATCTTGTAACTGTTCAATCAACTCTTTAACTAGCTCCGAAAGTCATATGCATTACGCTCCACGTGAAAAATGCCAAGGTTGCGCGCTGAACTGGCCGGCCATATCACACACTAGTTCCTCTAATCTTGCATCTACCTTCACTTGCACACTCACAGAGAGGTTGAGTATACCAGCTGTCATATAAGCTCACCAGGTGGTAATATATTCATCGTACACCATACCTCGTAGGACCCAGACGAGGATAGAACTGTTGGTGTCGCGTAAGGGCCCTTTAAATTGAAAACATGGAGCTTGCGTCTTTGAAACCGTGGTATATGATGAGTGCTAGTGCCAAAGCATACCGTGGCATAGATAGAACCGTCACGAGTTTGGATCTTCTCTCATTGCATCGACGCCAATCTAATCCGTACCAATCGATGTGACAGACGTCGTTCACACTTTTCTCGCTTTCTTTTAGGGCTCCATTTTCAATGCTAGCCTGATGTTCTAGAAGTAACACGTAATTAGAACACGAATCGGGAGCGAAAAGCTTAATTATTGTGTTACGTGTTAGGGGATGATCCGCGGTGGTGTCGTGGAGGGGCTGGGTGTGTTACTCAATCTCACCTGTTGGTAGGTATGTAAATGCAGGCAGGTAGTGCGCAGATACATAGGTAGGTTACAAAGGACACTTCTCCCTTACATCCGAGCCAGTGCGCACGTTGAGGTTGCCTACAACCTACGGAAGAGTGTTTCTTTCTTAGTTGTGTCCAACATACCGGCCACCGAGAAAACAGCGTCTCATCCAAAGCTACTCTTCCCACTACTTCCACTGCTACTTTCCGTGTTATAGATAGCTGTCCTGGCCTCTCTTCTCATCAACCATCAAGCTCCATCTTGATACGTAATATCTCCCCTCATAAATCCTTTTAGCTGCTTATCCTCATCTTTCTACCAACATGGCCTCCGAGTACGAAATTATTATCATTGGCGGTGGCCCTGCAGGCCTTAGCGCTGCATCGTCAATCGTTCGCCAGGACCATAAGACAGTGCTGCTCGATTCGGGGAAGTACCGGAACGCGCTAAGCAAGCATATGCATACTGTGGCTTCCTGGGACCATAGGAACCCCGAAGAATTCCGCACTGCGGCCCGGGCTGACCTTAATCGATATGGATCTGTTACTGTAGAAAATGCGGAAGTTGTATCGCTGAAGAAGCGGGAAGATGGATTGTTCGAAGCCGCGGCGGGTGAGGGCAAGAAATGGGTTGGAAAGAAGGTTATTCTCGCAACTGGCGTAGAAGATATATTCCCAGACATCCCCGGCTACGCTGACTGTTGGGTCTCAGGCATGTAAGTATAACCATGGCCATAACCCGGCCTTCCAGCCTTGATTCTAAGCTCTCTAACTTGATTATAGTTTCCACTGCCTCTACTGCCACGGATGGGAGGAGAAGTGGGTGGATTCGGCTGGCATGTTGGCTGAAGGTGACACCGGCGCTGTCGTTCCTGCTCTACACTTTGCTCGCCAAGCACTCCGTATGGCGAAACAAGTGACCCTTTATACAAACGGAAACGAAACACTCGCCAAGGAGCTGACAGATGCCCTTCAAGCCGCACCTGCGCCAATGACGGTTAACTCGAAGAAGATTATAAAGCTCACGAAAGCTCCAGAGCGTGCCCGCATCGTAATTGGGTTAGAAGATGGCACGTCCATTACAGAGGGTTTCTTAGCTCACAAGCCGAAGACAAAGCTCCGAGGTGACTTACATCAACAGCTAGGGCTAGAGATGATGCCAATGGGCATTATCAAGGTGAACCCACCTTTTAACCAGACAAGTCTCAAAGGAGTGTTTGCTGCGGGTGACTGTGCCTTTCCCATGCAAACTGTTACCTCGGCTCTCAATGGTGGAACATGCACTGGAGGGGGTGCGCCCCTACAAATCCAAGCCGAGCTTTACAACCAGCGTGCGATATTCTAGGCGGGATGTGGCGTTTGGAGAAACAATCGCTGCTTACGCTTGGCTCGCGGTGTCCTGTTTCTGACCAATGTGGCGGCCTACCTACAGTAGTTTTTGCGTCAGGTAGAATAAGCAGCTGTCACCATAGGTGCCAATGTGAATTTTACCAAATTAGATACATCATTGCATTGTTCTCCTGTCTCCCGTCTGCTCCTAATCTAATATTCACAGAGACGCAACTTTCAGGGCTCTCAGGGAGTTCAAACTTGCTCCAATTGCCAAGTTGGGTAGCCAAGCACTTGCGAACGGACCATACGGCCATTTTTGGCCCCCATTCCTCGGGGACCGGTGCAACCATGCATGTGTGGAAACATGTGTGGAAACATGTATGAAATGCATACGAGTCTCGCTTCTTGGGGCTGAATCGTGCATAACCCCTCGTGCCAATAGCCATACATATCAGGCAATCCTCGATACCACCTTCGCCGGGGATGTGTCCATTTTATCTACATTATTGACACCACGACGGGGGTACGGCAGAACGGCAACCGGCGCCCCGATTCCTGAACATACCACCATGCCCACTACAGGATGCGGTCCTGAGGTCTGGCCACAGCCAATATTCCCCACACGAAGGATCTGAGATGCGATCCCACCGTGTCACAGCATGAGCGGTGATTGGTGGTTACATTGGAAGAGGGTATGGGTCAGGGCTATAACGGGTGCTTTTCTCCAGGAGGAACAATCACCTGGCCTGAATTACTGTACGCTCTTTGCGACGCTCTTTGCGCTGTCCGAACGCCCCCTTTTCACATTGCAGAGTCGTAAGCTAGTGAGAGGAATTTGCGTGTATGTAAGATCTTATAGGTCGGTGGAACCTCGACAAGTTGAACTGCAAAAGTCTCTTGATTACAATTGTATCTTATTCTCCATCCTTCCTTTCCTTTTCGGGTGCCACGTGGCTGGGACTTTATGGGAGCATAAACGCTATACTGCTCTCGAGCCCCTCGCACAGACTACGTACGTGTACAATAAACACAATGGCCGCAGCCATGATCCCCGCGGGGACTGACCTCTGGACAACCCCGTCGGCTCCGAATCCGAACGGATCGCCGCCTAACTTCATCAACCCGGAGACGAACGAAAACATAGGCGTCGTCTCATTATCTGTGTTCATTGTGATCGCGACACTGTTTGTGGCGTTGCGGCTCTACGTGCAGTTAAGGGTCACAAAACATTCCCTCTGGTGGGATGACTGTAAGCAGAGCTACCGCAACACTGCATAATGCCACCCCGAGAAAGAACTCCTACTGACAAGGCTGGGACTCCTTGTAGATGCGCTCATTGTCGCCCTCGTAAGTACTTCGGGTACTATGTCGTCTCTAAAAACTGGCGGCTGATGGATATAATAACTGACACCTCGACACAGCCACCACAGATCGCATTCTCGGGGATCGTGATATGGAGTAAGTCGTCCAAAAATAAACTTAAACCGCTTGCAAAGGTGTCTAACAGGAATGTGCAATAGTGTGTAAAGCTGGATTGGTTAGTCGTCATATCTGGGATACTCCGCTTGCGATCCCTATACTCAAGCTTCCATATGTATGTCGTGTTCCTTCCCTTTCTCGAGAATACTAAAATGTTGCTAACAGGTGCTTCTAGTGGACCACGCTTGTTGCCGCTTTGGCGCAGCCTATTACTGGATTGGTGAAGCTCGCGATCCTGCTGCTGTACTACCGCATTTTCCAGCCTAACCGCCTGGTGCGTTATGGCATCTACTTTGGCATGGTGGCCGTCTCGACGGTGTACACGGCCTGGCTGTTTGTCTTCATCTTCCAGACAGCTTTCAATAACGAGACCGGTTCCCGCTTGTCCTGGGCGCAAGCAGCCTTCAACGTTGCCACTGATGTATACATCTTCATCCTCCCCATCTCGGGCGTTCTGAAACTTCATACGTCAAGAAAGCGCAAGATCGGTATTGCTGGTGTTTTCTCCACCGGACTAGCGTGGGTGTTTTCCTTCCGACTGTGATATCCACGACGCTCGACGTATTTGAACTAACTAATATCCACCAGAGCTATCGTCTTGAGCGTTCTAACCCTGTATTGGCGTGTCCAGTATGATGGCAAGGACACTGACGCGACCTGGACTGCGACCACTCGCATTGTGATCTCGTACGTACTTGATCTGAATTAATTATCATCGCACATCTAACTATCGTCCATCGCTATGGTTCTAACATTGCCGACAGTGTGCTCGAGATCGACGTCGGGATCATGTGCGCTTGTATGCCTCTATTCGCGCCCTTATTCGCGAAGGATGGCCGCTTCTCGAAATGGACTACCTACATCCGCTCCATGCGAAGTCGCCTGCTCAGCACCAGGACCGCATCACGACACACCACCGACCCAGAGTCTCAGAAGCAAGCAGAGAACCAGTCATATACCGACCTCGTCCCCAAGCCGGGCGCGTACATGGAACTTAACGAGCGAAAAGCCAGCGGCTCGGTGCATGAGGACAAGCCTCACAGTCGGAAGGAGTGGTTCGATAAGACCACCACCGTCAATAGCACCGTCCACGATAGGGACAGCAGAGACATGGCCGGATATGCTGTTTAAAATTAGTGCTTCGCGCATTTACTCTTTTTCGACTTGGGGCGTTGTGCCGAAGCAAAACGTACGTTTTTTGCGTGGTGGAGCAGAGAAGCCAAAGGTGTTATGAGTTGTCATCCTCTCGGCCTTCTACCCTCTTAGAGGTTTGAAGGTTGAGTAGCTTATAAATCTTGACCTATGCGAGTGTATTACTACTTACGATATTATATTCAGGATCTCTCCTGACATGTTTATGAACTCTATGTATTGATTATGTTTAGTGTAGAACGCCAAGTCGTCTTTTGTATCCCTCATGAATCCAATATTTACTTTCAATCACTGAGGTTTGAGATAATGAATATGAGATAGAATTGGATAGGAAAGCTGTTAGTTGATGACCGGTGTATCAATCATTTAGTATGTCCACTGAAGCCCTCTCAGAGTACATGATTGCGATGACAGGACTCGCCGCATATATTCCACAAGCATATCCTCTTAGATATTTCAACTCTTCCAAATAGTGAGTCTAGATAGAGTTCAACTCAACGGCTAAAGTTGCCGCCCTCACCGGCGAATTTCACATGCAGTAAATGTGGAACAAATATGACACAAGAAACCGAGGAAGAGTGCAGGTGGTGGGCTGTTGCCAATTCCCTACCCCTCCATGCCGAACCCCCGCATACAGAATGGTCGCAGCACTTATATTCCGTGCAATATATTCCGTATATTTGGGTATGATAGGGCTGTTGGCCATCATCAGGGGTATTGTTGGGTGAGGCGACAGCTGACCGTCAGATCTAGTGTATCATTAACGTGCATGTACGTTAATCGAAGAAAACCACTGCCGCGAGGTTGCACGTCTCTCGGTATCCTTTTAATTTCTTAACCATAACAATATGTACTAATTAACAGTCAAAGGTGGTGCCGTAGGTGGCGCATAGTCCCTGGTTGAGCCGTGAGCAACTGCCGCTTCCCCCCGCCCCCACCGAAATGTTTTCCCTGCGAACAATAGCTGGCATCATGATCCTTCACCGACCGAGACTACCTTTTTTCCAAAGGTGAATGGATAAGCGTGATAAGAAGTCCCATCGACGTACCCAGAAACCCAGCTGGGCAGCTTACATGCGGTGTACTAAGTACTGATACTACGCCACACTTTAAATAGACTCGTAAGGGCTACCGGATCTCAATAAAATGGGGTCCGGCATAAATAGTAGGAACGTGGGTTTTAAGTAAATGGAACCTACCGTTCCAGGAAACTCACGGTTGTCATATGTTTTGTTTCCAGTAGTGTACTGTGAGGTCAGCACTGCATTAGTCTACCCACATCGTAGTAGCATGTAGATACTACCGTGTCACTGCTGTGACACAATATCGTATCCGAGGCTGTACATATCTACAGTAGGTAGGTAGGTACTTACAGTAGACCCATCTGGCATGCATGTGCCCCATACGTGCCTATATGTTCCGGGTAGGCAACTTCTCAGTTCTCATTCGCTCGGTCCGTGGCCCATTTGTGTTTATAACTTGAATATTTCGATATTGTGTATCGTGTAGATAGCTATCAGTAATTATAATAGAGGTTTTCCCCTATTTTCCTGTCTTCGCTGTTCTTCCTTATCCACATTCGGAGACCGACATGCATAACCACGCACGATAAGACTATCTAGGCGAGCTCGGCACGATCGCCTTGTTCCTGTGGCGCACGGCAAAGCTTTCAAATCCTAAGACAAGGTATTTATGTAGGTAGGCGGGGTTGGTATCTGACCTGCTGGTACTGGACGTATATACGAAAGTGCTGAACGTAAAGTAGTGTACCTCCACTAGCTCCTGGAAGCTGACAGCAAAGAAGCGAGACATGCTACCCTTGACTTATGGTGGGTCCAAAAGCGTTTCTCGGATCTCTACGCGTGGTAATTTGTGGGTTGGATATATCATGGAACTCTCGCCTCAAAGTCGCTTGGGTAAGACCCGTGAATATTCGACCCGCTGCTAACGGCTGTGTAAGCAAATGCTGTTTGTAAAGTCGAGCGGTGGCTGGCGCGCTCAGCGACATGGTTAAGCGCCCCTGCTCGGGCCTGTCCATACCAGGCAACTATTGATGGCGATAGCGTCCTGGAAGAGTATGGGTCATGGTTAAAAAGAGTCTGATCGCCGTCGCTCAGCGCGAAATGGCCATGTTCCCATGATGCAACTTTGTATCATATTTATATCTTCATATTTCGGATTCCCGGACAATATTGTGAAGGAATCATATCCCAGCATGTAGAAAGGTCCTTGCGGGCACAAGAGATGGGGAATGCAAGGACCTTCTCTCTGCCGTAGCAGGCACAGGTACTTAGCTATACCAATACCGTATTAGTCATTCCTTCTTTGGGATCACTACGTAGGTGGGTTACGTAGGTATCTATCTACAAGCCAGCATCCAACACTACTTATAGGACCCGAACAGAGAGAGCTTAAGTGGCTTAGGTCATCTCTGGCTATCGGCCAAGGTTAACGACCGGTGGTCAGCAAGGTGAGATGAACCGGACGATAGACAAAGGTCCAATACGTATACATGTCCGGAAACGAAACCCACAGGCTGCCACACACATCAACCAGTGTTACAATAGGATGCAGCGAGACCGCTTCTTTCTTATTGAAACGCCCAAACTTGGCATAATACCTTACTATGTAGGTACGACGTCGGAGAGTCATTAGTCCCGGAACCCTGGAGTAATCAGCCTAGCTATACACGTAAGTAGTAGTCCTACCTACTGTACAGTACTGTATATTATGCGCCAGCTAAGGCGCTCTCTCACTCGACCCACATCTGAAGAAGTACTATGCAGGCATGGCGGGAGCTATGTTAGCCAACAGCTAGGCGCTGTGGCGGCAGTTGGGAGACTAGACCGTAGGAGACTGTAATGACCTATAATAGGAAGACAGATGGCCATGTGTTGCCTATGGATTCTTTATAAAGGGCCATGTGGTACGTAACCCGACAAAAAGCGGACAACTTGATAATTGACCGATGAGGATCCCTGGTGAGGGTCCTGAAGCAGAGTCGCATCCCTGGATCCCAGTTAGCTACGTCTTGTTGGCTGTGATACTGCTTAGGCCTAGGCATGCCAAGCTTACCTGCTTTTACCGTGTGTAAGCAGTGGAGAAACAAGGGTATCATTTGGGCTGGTAGCAGCATCGGAAGGTACGGTTACAAATCGTTCGTTCATGAGATCCCTGTGTCTGCCCTGTGGAACAAGGGTGCTCTCTTCTGAAGTCCTGGGTGGGATCGAGGTTGTATTCAACAGATCCAACGGGAATAATACTACGCCCATCGAAACGACCCTATGTGGTAGCCTCACCCGAGTAGTTTATATTCTTCAGGTACGGCGTTACACAGCAACGTAAAGAGTCCAGTCACACCTCGTTCCGCCGAAGTAGTATTTTCTACAGGTTGGCAGCCTGTGGCGCTATAAACATGTGACTGTCTCAGTGCGCCCAGAGAGGTCCCAACAGAAGGGATGGTAGCACTTTATGCACCAGGGCGGCTCAGCTTGCCCCCCGCGATCAGTTATAGGGCGATCGTCGTTGAGACATCAACCCAGACTTAAATGGTCCGGGGTGGACTTGTCCTACATTGCGACATTTTCCCGGAGTTTGGTTCGCCGTTCGTCATCGCTATCTTCACTTCTTGGTCGGTTGCAATCGCATTTCCATACCAGTTTTCTAGAACATCTGCAGTCATGTCACAGCCGTCTGAACAACGGCCCCGTAAACGGTAGGTGTGATGCCCAACGGATGTCGAATGCACAAAGCTGATATAGTAGCCACAGCCAGCCCAAACCTCCAAAGCTTCGCTCTGCGTGCAATCAGTGCAATGCGGCGAAGGTAAGATATGATGCTGTTCTCTTCCTATTCTTGTTCATCTGCTAATGGTGCGACTGCCTCTAGGTGAAATGCAGTGGCGAGCGCGATGGCTGCGCACGATGCAAGACGCTTCAAAGCACTTGCCTCTACGCGGAGTCTCGGGTGGGCAAAGTGCAAGGCCCACGGTTGAGACAAAGGTCACTGGCGGCGCAGAACATATCTAAAGATCCTATCCCGATGGTCCAGCCAACACCTAGTCCGGAGGTGATAGAAGCTCATGTCTCCCCCAATACGCCCAGCAGCCGTGCCTTCAGTCACACAGGACAGCACACACATTCATGGCCCGAACCTTGGGAGCCCGGCGAGGACTGGACATCTGGGGTGCAAATGCTCAGTGGACCCTTTTCAGGTCTTAGCGACCTCTTGGGTGAGGAAGACCTGGTATTGCCGGCAAATACCCCGGCAGGCAGTGGGGGAAGACCTGGCGATGGCCGCGGCCATCCCAATAACGACGCCAGCACCATCCATTGTAGCCTTAGCGCTGTTATGGACGTGTCGTCAAGCCCCTCAGAAACGTCCTCCGCTTCCCCCGCAGCGCTCCAAGTATACCACAACGGAGGCATAGCGTCGCCCGCTTCGCCCACAAACGTCACACAGGACCTTGGATACGGCGTGTCACCGATCCATCCCTTCTCCACCGTCACTCCTCCGCCAACCCAGAAGTCCCAACCTGCACCAGCATCCCAGCTCGAGATCGGAGAAAAGGAGCTGGCTCGGCTAAATAGTAGATGTGCGCTCGCCTGTACACACATCATCGCCACCTTAGAGAGCTATTTACTCCTGGAACTGAAGGCGCTCGACTTAATATTGGACGTGACGCGCAAAGCGGCAGATGAGCTCGAGAAGCTCGTACACCTACAGAAAGAGTCGCGCTGTGGCCGATGTATCATCCTCTTCGTAGCCGCACTGTCGCAGATAACTGAGCTTCTGGATACTGGCACAAAGCAATTGCAAGACAGCGGGGTGGGGTTCCCGGGTAGGTTTCACCCTGGGCTGCAGATGGCTTTCATGCCAAGCCTGGGCTTTGGGGCCTTCTCCTTCGGAGCCGAGGAACAGTTATCGATGAGGTTGTCCCTAATCCGGAGGGAGTGTCGCCACATCGGCAAGATTCTGGTGAATGTAGAGGCGCTGGCGGCGACAGGGACGGTGATGCTGGAGCCGAGGACGATCTGCCTGAAGAGCTTAAAACAAAGGCTCGAGGAGATGTGTGATGGTCATGCTTGAGGAAAAGAGTTCCCTATTACTAGATAGGGCGATTAGTATATACCAATGAGGCGCATCGAGCGAACCTGGTTAGCGCTCTGATACCATAGAGTAGGAAGCTAAATAAGTGTCATCCAACTACCTGGGTCGGTAGAACTCCCCGCATTCATACCAACGTATATATAGTGTTCTGTATGTACATAGTTGCTGAAAGAAGTATCTTTTGACAATATTCGATTACGAACTTGATATTCTGCATATTCTGACACAATTGTGGTTTAAAAAGCTTAGCTGGATCTCGCATCATAGCCTGCAGTGCAGCTGTAAGCCCAGCGATCGGAGATCCGCCAACCCACGCACGCCCAGCTTAAGAGAACACCGCGCGATCTATTTATATAGCTATACTTTTTTCCTAAAATCATAGTTCGCTTTCTACGCAAATCAAGCGCTTCATGCAAAGGTGCATCTTCGAGGTTCGCAAGTATATGACATTATGTAATTTGCTCTACCATACTTAAGTCTTTCATAGCGAGTTCTCAATACAAGCTTACTTATAATACAGATCCGACCTACCCCTGTAATTATCTGGATTAATATAGGTGCACGTTGGACAGCTGCACAGCACACAGTGCATGGTACCTGATCTCCGTAAATATTAAATTGATCTCTATGTAACACTATGTATACATGTAGGTAGGTATATGTAGGTCATTTACTTTCGTAGCCTGAATTCTATCTTAAGATCGCCGAAAGGTGCGATGGGGGGTATTACAACAAAGTCCATGCACAAGTTCTCTGGCCGCCCCCCCTGGCCACCAGGCAATCTCACATCCCATTTACTCACGATATATGCAAACATGGCCTTTACCACGGCGACTCCGAATGGGCGGCCGGGGCATGCGTGCTTGCCGTAGCCAAATATGAGTGAATCGATGCTCGCGGACCCGAACCTGAAGCTCGCGTTTGGGTCCGGGTTCGTTCGATCCTCCATCCAGCGTTCGGGGCGGAACTTGTCCGGGTCTTTGATCCAGGGCGTCGCTTCTGGATGGTAGAGGGGATTTGTTGCGGCTATCAGCGTGTCTGGGGGGATGACGTGGCCCGTTGATAGGGCGATGGGTTTATGCGTCTTGCGCAGCCACCCAACTGGAACGAGACTTTCTTCAGTTTACTGCGCTTTCTGTGTTGAGTAGAGGGGGTAAATATGACTTACTGAGGCCTTGGGGATTCATCCGAGCACTCTCCTTACAGAACGCATCAACGAAAGTAAGCCTAGCGATCGTCTCCCGCGTCCACTTCTCGAATGGGGCTTGTGCTAGTTCTCGATCGACTTCCTCACGGACTTGAGCAAGATACTGAGGATATGAGGCTGCATCGATGATGGATTGAACGAGGAGGAACGTCGGTCCGTGAATAGCGGCAAAGCAGAGGGAGTAGTGATCCCTGTAAACGAGCGACGGAGAGAACTCGGGGTTCTCGGCTGGTCTGTACCTCTTCAATAACCATCGAGCAAGTCGTCCCGAATCTGATGATTCCAACAATCCCCCTTTCGATTGGTTGCCGCCATTGGTTAGGCTTTTCTCGACAATGGTACTGATAGCCTCCTTGATACCCTTCTTTGATTTTTCGACGGCTCGTTTCTGGGGGAGAAGTCCTGCTATGAACGGGCGAAAAAAGCTCGGGAACTGACGTAGTAACCCGGAATACATCACTACCGCCATGGCATGGTCAATCGAAGATGAGAGCCATTTCTTGTCTCGATTCAGGGGGCCTCCAACCATCATTTTCCCGATGACCGACCCGACGACATGGGTAAGCGGTGGTTGCGGCGAAAGTGAAGTCCATGTAGGCAATGAGGGTAGCACCTGAGCCGCCGCGTGCTGGATCTCTTCGAGTATCGTAGGAAGGAAATCGTCGACTTCATTGACAAGGTCGTATTTAATGCTATGAGCCAACTCCTTACTCACCCATCCGCTACCGGTCCAGCGGATGGCAAAGCGATCATACATGCTGCCATTTGGAGATAGGCTAGAGTCGGATAGGTTCTTCAGCTCCTCTATGCAATGCGGCGGGATAACTACCGTGGGGTCTTGGAATGGAACGACATAAGGCTGGTTTGGATACTAGTTACTAGTTAGCAGCCACCATAGGCATTTCCGGCGTTGAGTCCAGCGAGCATGCCATTACCTTTGCATTAGCCTCAGCGATGGTGCTGCGGAAGTCCCATGACCTAGGACTCGGTATTGAAGGGATTCCGGTAAGATTTAGCTTGCGGTTCCTTTCCAATCTGTTCAGGAGGTATAGTACAACGCCGACTATACCAAATGAAAGCAAAATGACGAATACCGAGTTAACCACAATTCGACTCGGTATTTGTGTTAGCCATTCGGGTACGGCGGGGTTCCCCATGGTATTGAACTAAGTTGGTTGAGTTCCTGAATGTTGTCCTTGTCTTCCCATCCCAGCCGGTCCCAAAGAAGCACTCGGTGGCAGACATGTGGTGTTGACGAAACTTTGGTGAGATGATTTAATCGCCACAATATATTGTTAACGGCCATGTCTGAATCTCGTCTTACGATCTGTTTAGTCTTGTCAAACTTTCAGCTGAGTCGTGGTGCGATCCTACGATTCTACCTAACTCTGGAAGGTAGGGGGTCTCCGGCGGCCGAAGACCCATCACCAGTTGACACGGAATTTCAGCTACATCGGTCGCCTAGATTTCTATTTATAGTTATCCTTGTTATTCGAATCTACATTAGTCTCACTATTCTGTCCCGTTGCAGAGGTGCAGAACTATACCTCTTTTGTAATACACGTAGTTAGGTCTGGTTTCCTGGAATTGTCAAGGACTGCTTGACTGACTAACTATTTGTACATATAATACGTCTATCTAAGGTTACATGGGCATCCACTTTAATTGGTAGCTACAGGCAAGGCGAACGGAGGGTAGTATCGCATTAACTGTAGAACAATGTACCCCGTGTTATTTTTAGTATACATCACCAGGACTGACCATACTAATGTAGTTGTAGTATCATACGTCAAACCGAAGTAGTTTTTCATAGTACCCTAGAGATGCTTAGGGCATTTCCGACACGATTGGAGCCGATAATACAGGGTCCTTCTGCGCCGCTGTATTTCCGGCCTCCATCGCCTTATTAGTCAGTGAAAGAGTCAATAGAGTATCTAACCTCTTGAGAGCTTCAGCCAAATTAGCAGGCTCGATAGCGAAGTTCAGACGCGCCCAACCTTTTTCACATTCCGGCAGATGATAACTCTTGCCATTGGAAATGGCCACCCCGGCATCCTTGCACATTTGACCGAATTCTGCCTCTTCTTCCCAAGCCTTGGCGTTGGGGACTAGTCTAGCAAAAAGGAAGGGAGTCTGGTTGGCTGGTATGTATTGAACGCTATGTTTCTTCAACACTGTAGTAAGGAGCGTGTAAGCTTCGGAAAGGCGTTTCGCATTAATTTTGAAAAGCTGTGGGAGATCAGGCGAGTTGAGAAGGCCCGCTGTCGCAATCGCCGCCAGCGACGATGTCTGCGTATTCGAAGCCAACGCTATGCCCGTAGCTAAGGGCTTGTTGGCCTGTGTCACGCAACAGCCCTGGGTTTTTTCAGTTATATGTACTAGCGCAAGAAGTAATCGTGAAGAAGCATACCACTCGTAAACCGCTAGAACCTAGATCTTTGCTGATGCTCCAAATCATATGCACCCGAGACAGGTCAAATCCCATCCCCTTGATGTCGATGCTCATGATAGACACGAACGGGACGGGGTTGGGGATATCCGGGTTTGGGAAGATGGACATGCCGTAAATTTCGTCTGAAATGAAATGAATCTTCTTCTCGTCGCAAAATTTGATGACGCTAGTTATCACTTCAGTTGGATAGCACTGCCCGAGAGGGTTCTGTGGGTTTGTGAAAAGTAATCCTTTGATAGGTATCGTCGATTTGGATAATGTGTCTTCTAACGCCGCGATCACCTTGGATGTAAAGACATCGTTCAGGTTATCAAGAGGGACGAACACCGGCTTGACGCTTGATCTAACATTCAGGAGCCAGTCGAATCCGTCTATAATGAGATTCGTTAGAACTTGTACACGAGCCACATTCCCTCTGGTCTCTGGTTTTGCTCACTCCAGCATGGGGTCGGTACGAGAAGACCATCACCTGGCTCGCATATGTTGTATAACAAAGCGTCCAGGGCAAATGCAGCCCCAGGGGCAATTGAAACATGCTCCTTTTCGACCGGAATGAAGGGAGAAAAGCGAGAGTTGAGGAACTGTACTAAGGCATCCAAAAGCCCCGAGTCACCATTTAGGCCGTCCGGATATGATAAATGCTAAATATAATATTAGTTTGGGTTTCCTCAGCTAAGTCGAGGGGATTACTCCGAACTCGACTGTACAAGTGGTCCTGGATGGCTTGTTTATAATGTTGCATAAGCTCATCTCGCAGCAACCAGTTCTCCGAAGTCGACATGTCGATATTGGAACCCGTTGTATATTGTTTCTCGCGCTCCTTGACCGCGTTCACTATGCGGGGCCAAATGGCGGCAACATTTTCGGCACCCCGTGTTGACAATCCATAGCCATCGAGCGATTCCATTGTGATATGCGGGGCTCACTGTTTTGGGCATGGAATTGAATCTTACCAAGGTTGGGGAATATGAAGAATGGCAAGGGCAAGTACCGCTCCGCAAGCTCAGCCCCCATGGCACCTCGCTCGGCAGCCGAGCAACGTAACTATTGGATGATTATACCGTACAAGAGCCTTTACATGCGCTCAGCGAACCCAAATTTGTTCAATCAATTCGGGCTGGTCGTACTACTTTGGCACTGAGATGATTACTTCGCCAACTTGAATTATATTTATTCAGTGAGTTAGACGCATCTTGTTGTTATGGGCACTTGATCTTGGATATTAGATGTTACTGTCACACTTATCAGCAAAATGGTGAAATGTTAAAAGTATTGGGTATTTAATTCTATAGTCAAGCCGTAAATGCGTCTAATGAAGGAGTGTGCTTATTATGTGTACAAAAAAGAGAAAATGCATCACTAGAAAACCTAGTGACTGCTAATACGCCTCAGCCTTTCTGATATCGTACTGTAATCATCACCGGCAACCAGACCATCGAGCGCCTCGCAGACCAGCTGCGCCACCACATGTACATCTTTTGCAGTAAAACACTCGTCACTGTACTCTAGTCGAAGCGAGAGCTCGCCATCATTCCTCGCCGTGAACTCGGCCATAAGCCCGAACTTGGCCCCCTCACTCCAGGTCGGCAGGAACCGGATTCCGGGGAGTGGGATTTGGACTTCTTGTGCAGCTTCATGGAAAGTGACCATGACGTTGAAGATCGGGTGATTGGGGAACTCGGGGGTGAGGTTGAGGTGAGAGAGGAGTTGGTCCCATGCCACGGCGTGTGACAGGGCACCTTCGCTGGACCTCTGCACGGCTTTGACAAATGAATCTTGCTCAGAGGTAGATACGACCGTAGGGTCATAGCGTATACGAATGGGCAGTGGCTCAAGAAATAACCCGACGACTTCCAGGTCCTCCTCTGAGTGACGGTTCAGGTATGGAGCACCAATTGTTATGTCGCAGTGGTCATTCTTGTGCTGCAGGGCTAGCGCAGTTGATGCGAGGGTTAATTGATGCATGGTGACCTTTTCTAAAGCTACAAAATGATTCATAGCTTGGTGAGTGCTCTTGGGGATCTGATGGATATATGATGATCCGGTCCAACCCTTCCTACTCGTGCTGATGCTGCCGACAGAAAAATGGGGTTCGGATGCACCTTCGAGATAGTCGGACCAGAAGGATAGATGACCTGGCGAAGCTGGTATAGACCAGGTTGTTTGGCCATATGTCTTCGTTACTGGAGCAGGATTGCGCCCCTGGTAGGTATTGGCGACCTCCTGTAGTAGGATCCTGAGCGTTGTCAAGTCGCAGATAATGTGGCTAATAACGACGAGCATTTGAGCCGGCGATATCAAGACACGAACTAGATCATTCTTTTCAATATCAAACGGGACGTTTATCTCGCGTTGAATATCAATCGCTTCGACTAGTTCAACCGTGGGCGCTGACGAGGCATACTCTTTCCTCAACCCATGGAGATTGGAGGATGTATACCGGGATGAGAAGATTCGATGTCGACATAATATGACATTCCATGCCGAGGCCAATTTTGCCTTTTCAATCGTAATCGGCAGCTCACAAGCGTATGTTACGTTGAAGGATGATGTGTCAGTGTGTTTGTGGTACTTATGCCACCATTCGGCCTCAATTGGCGATACACGATGATCTCCAAGTGCACTGCCAATCTGGCGCAATTCAGGCATTTGTAAACATGATAGCGCTTCAACGAAGTCTCGGACGGTCGTCGTGCCTAAAACCATACTAATCGGTATACGCAATTTGAAGGCGCGAGAAAGGCGTTGAGATAGGTGGATTGCGAGTAAAGAATTCACGCCTAAGTCGGTGAAAGTGGAATCAAGGTCGATATTTTCATCAATACACATCCCGAGGGTTTCCTTGAGTGCGAATATCGTCATTTCTCTCGAAACGGTCAATGGGGCCTCCTGTCCTCGGTTCGAAGTGGCTACCGCAGCAATGGCTTTATAATCTAGTTTGCCCACAGCAGTTGTTGGGAATGATGTTACAGCCATGATGTGACGTGGAAGCGCGTAGGCAGGAATATGATTTCGGACATGTAACCGGAACTCGTCCAAGTCCAAATGCACAGGCTGCACTAAAGCCACGAGATGGTCATCTTTAACAGCCACAACGGCTGCAGTGCATTGGTCGTACGCTTTCATCATGCGGACCTCCAAGTCGTCCAAATCGATACGAAACCCACGTAACTTCAATTGACGATCCTGACGACCTAAAAACGCTAACTCCCCGTGCTCATTCCAGTATGCGCGATCGCCTGTTTTGTACATATATTCGCCGCTATACTGGGGATTCACAGAATCCAGCAGGAATCGGGTGCTTGTTTCAGTTGGTTGTCCGATATATCCTGTCGCGACTTGTATGCCAGCAAGATAGATCTCACCAATAACACCGAATGGTGCCAGTCTTCTTTGGCTGTCAAGAATGTAGACTCGTGTTGAAGGGTTAGGACCTCCTAGTGTTACTGGCTTATTCTGGGTCAGGCGGGCGACAGTGGCGCCACAAGTAGCTTCGGTTGGCCCGTACATGTTGAAGAGTTGTCTTTGCCCCGCCCACATATCACAAACACTTTGGCGAACAGCTTCCCCGACAAAGTATACCCTTCTAAGGTTGAGAAACTCGGCTGGGTCAAGTGCTTTTGCCACTGAGGGAGTCAAGATTGCCGCATCGCACCTCTTGAGATGGTCAAATGGTCGTGAGCCATCTTTCAGGACTAGGGTGGCGCCATAGCTTAAAGCGGAAAAGATTTCGTGTATACTCCCATCAAATTCAGGAGACATAAATTGAGCAATCCTCCATCCCGGTTGCGCACATAGTCGCACTTGGAAATCGCCCTGGAAGGCTACTAGTGATTCGTGACGGCATAGTACTCCCTTGGGCTTCCCAGTTGTCCCCGAAGTAAAGCAGAGGTAGGCATTCGTTGTTGGTCGCGGCGTTCCTGGTGTATCGTCTACCTTGGCACTTTCTTCTAGTAGTATTTCCTCGATCGATAAACAAACATCACAAGAAGCCGGCCGGGTCGACTTGGCCGTAGTATATGGGGTCAGGTACAACTTTGCGTTCGTTGCGGTGAAGTTAGTGTCCCGAGCGGCTTTCGGGAGACCAGGGGCTAACGGGCAATAAACCGCCCCAGTCTTCAAAATGGCATAAATAGCAGTGATCCAGTTCACTGACCCATCTGCATGGACGCAAACAATATCCCCTGGTAACACAGACTTCGATAAACGCCAAGCTACAAGCGATGACTGCTCGTGAAGTTGGGAATATGTTAACGAGGCAGAGCCGTATTCGACGGCGGGTAGAGAAGGATTTTTCTCTAGAGCTTTTAGGAAAAGTGAGACAAGATCGTCCTTGATAGTTCTATGCCTCGTAGAATTCGTAGTCCAGTTTCCTATTGTGGCCAGGCTCATTCTTTGGCAATCACTAATTAGGGAGTCCAAACATGAAGTTACGGTTAAGTCAAGGTCCGATAATGAATTGAATGCAGTGGTAAAGGCGTCTCCCAACCGTTCAACGTTGAGCCTAGAAAGGGATTCAGTGTGGTAGGTGAAGCAAATACGGCCACAATGTCCAACCTCGACACTGAGTGGGACATCTGAGCAAACTCTACTGTGTGGGTGCTCGAGTGAAGTAAACGGGGCGCCGATAAGCTCCGGTACATCGAATCTCACGCTAATAGCGGTGGAAAAGTTTCGTGTGAATCCATGGCTTGGCGTAGTCCAATGAAAAGAAGTCAGTTCCAAGAGGGAGGCGAAAACACGATGTAGATATTCTCGAACGGTCGATTGAGGGTTTACCGAGACATTCAACGGTAAAACGTTGATGAGAGGCCCTACTATGGATTGCACTCCCTCGATTGGGAGGTTACGGCCTGAGAGGATGGCCCCAAGGACGACAGATTGGGAATCGGTGTATCTGGATAAGACGAGCCCCCAGGCGGCGTAATATAAGGATGCCGGGGTAACTCCAGCGACTTTGGAGATCTCCTTTAACGCACTGAGATCGGACTTGACATATACCTGATCGATTGCTCCGGGGCGGTTGACTTGGTCATTTAAAGGGGCGCCGAAGGGCAGCTGTGCGGATGGAGATGGGTGGTCTCTTTTCTGTCTAGCCCAAAACTCAACCGCGGAGTCGCGTGTCCGTGACTGAAGAGCCTGTAACTTTAACGAGAAGCCCCCAAATGAAGGGCCCGCCTGGACAGGTGTCCCATTGAGGACTTGTCGAACTTTGGATAGGACTATTGAACAAGACACTCCATCAATCATTGCATGATGGACCCTCCAGATCACAGCGCTCTTGCCCTCTGCCCCTGAAGGTTTGAAAGTTATTACCTTGAAGCTGCTGCCTATCGGTTCGTCCGGTGGTGTTTGGTTCTCGAGTTCTTGTTGATACGAGGACTCATCATTGACGACTACCTCTTCCCATATGAACGGTGTTCGTCTCCTTTCACATAGATAGGCGCCCGATTCATCCACTCGAAAGGATACGTTGAAAATCTCTTCCAATCGCAACACTGTTTCCCACGCATGCTTCAAAGCAGGGACGTTTTCCGGTCGATGGGTTTCGAAATAGGAGATGACGTTGTAACCGGCATTAAGTTGTGTTGACTGTACCAAAGAGATCTGCATCTCCGTCAACGGGTATCTTGTGTTCGCTCCCTTTTCCCCCGATTCCGTATGTTTCCAGTATGTCTTTTGTAAGCGTTCTGAAGGGATAATGCCGGTTTCCGAATATTTTCGTTTCCGACTAAGGACAGAACTCTGCAATGGTACGTCGTCAAGATCATGCAAAGGCTTGAAGCTACCCTGCTTGGCGAGGCAGAGTAGAGAGGTTGCCGTGAAGACATTATGTATGGAGATACGTATTCCATGTTTCCTAAGAGCGATTTGAAGCTGCACCGATGATACCGAGTCTCCGCCGTTCTGGATAAAGCTTGATACGAGATCGAGACGAGATATTGACGTCCCAAGCGCTATTGAGATTTCCGACAGCACAGTGTCCTGTATGGTTGAATACGCATTGGTGTGGGAGGCCGGCATGGTGGCGGAAATGCGGAGCACTAAGACGTCAGACGCGTGGGGAGGTTCATTAACACATCTCCGATGGAAATGGGCGTGAAAATCGGTCGAGGATATAAACAGCAACTGTACTATAGTGTGGTTCTCTCCTTAGTACGTGTATAGATTCAATTCTTCGAGCGTGCCATCGGGGCCAGCAGATAGATACTATTAGCCGGAGTGGGTATGTGCAGTGCCTAGCACCATACCTCGGGGCTTTGGGAAATCCTAGAATCGGAGCAAACGACGCTTAGGAGAAAGTCACACATTCACAGCTAATTAGCTTTGTTTAATAATCTCGACCAAAAAGAATAAACTACATCGAGCTCTATGTAGGTCTCGTCTTAATCGAGTTCAGTGTTCGGTAAAGATCGGATTTAGGACAGAATCCCGGACCATCCACCCAAGGGACTAGCCAAGCTGCTTCGAAGTCAGAGGATTGAAACAAGTATCCAAATTTTACATCAATCAGAGCGCCCTGTTGAGTGCTGTTGCCTAGGCTCGCTTATTTCTGACAGGCTTAGCCCTTGAGCTTATTACGGTGAACTTCTACTGTAGCTTGTGGGCTTATGCTTTGTGAATGCCCATATCCCAGTGTTTGGTGGAAACACGTCAACGGAGCAACCTTCAAGATGCTTTAGCTCCCGCTAGTTCGGTGCCCGGGTATGTTCTCCGCCAAGCACTAGCGCAAATGTAGACCTTGTAAGTAGACTTTTGCACTGACACTGCTTTAAAACATGCTTTAAGTAGGTTGCATTATTTGTTGCCGATGAAGTGTAATCTCCGATATTACGAGGGAGTCACTGGGCGAGATAGTGTGGTATTTTACTTGTGGCTCAAATATAGGCCCCGTTAGGTTCACCGGTAACCGAGGTATTGTCCTGCTCAACACTCCTCATGTACACAGCGTGAGCTGGGCACTATCTTTGGATTCCGGGCATTGCTTTAAACTCAACTCTATTATGAAATTACGCTAAGCTGGAGGATAGGGCTGAAGTTGATGTCATCAGGCTTGCATATTTGATTACCGAAGACCAAGACAGACATGTGCTATAATTGTATTTAAGGCTGCGGGAACCGCCTGCTAGGTTAGGATCTTTGCACAAGCTCCAAGTGGGCAGCTGGGACCCCCGCTAGGTAATAAATGTTGTGGTAGATATCCCCCACCAACACCAACCTGAGCCAACGATACTGCATATGGGAAGTGTGGCTCTTCACGGATTATAAGTCCCAAATGTGAGCTTACTTTGTGGGTGATATCGGTTTATTCAGTAGATGTTAGTAACTACGGCCTATCTACTGAGGTGCTCCTCAAGCGAGTAAACGATGATACCAACCCACGATTAGAATATTAGGGATATTTAGGAACATGCTAAACTCCCAATGAGATTTTGCGCCTCGATATTTCTTTCGTACTAGGGACTAATCATGCTGGTCGTTGAAGAACTAAAATATAAAACCACACCGGCGGATGAGAATATGTCGTTAAGGTGAACAATGCGCCTCACTTGGGCTGTTCACGATTATCTTTTCGCACCTATATTTGGTCGCGCAAACGAGCTAACTTTACTCAAGTTCACAGCTACTTTAGGACTCTGATCTTTTTTTTTAGCGCAATTCCAGGGGGTTAGATCGCCAAAGGGCTCACTGTCTCATTCCAATGGGGCCTAACCTAGCACACGCTAGCCGCCTACTAGTTTTTCTTGCAAACCGTCTCGAATAAATCCGCTATACAGTAAGCTACTTCACACTTTCAGAGTTATAGCCCGTGGCACCTCTAACTTCGTGAATGCTTGATGTAATTACTTGAGATCGTATTTTATAGCACTGAAATTTACCCAGGAAATCGGCAATGCTATAGTTTTTCTTTCTCGTCAGTACCGGTATTTCATATCTGCTCCCAGTAAGTCTCTCGGTTCGTACTATGCGCACCCGATTCGCCGCAGCCAACTGGACGGCGGGTTGTCATTCCCATATTTGTGCTTATAAACAGGCTAAGCTCGGTGCTAAGTGACCCTGGGATCTGATTGGTACGGTATAGCTATCTGGCACAAGGAACATACAAGTATGAAATGTTAATTTAATACCTTAGCCTTGCTTTGTTTTCTAAGTTCCCGGGCGTTCCTGAGCTGCTGCTGCTATTCACTGAAGTTCTGCAGCTATTCCTCGAGGCAAGACATTTCGCGATCATTTTAGCCAACCCATGTTAAGTCAAAAGTCCACTCACATGAGTAGTCAAGAGTAATTGTATTGAATGATTAAAATGATATTTATTGGTCACCTCTGGTGATGATTCAGTGCTCTCTCAAGTATTGAAACACCTGGCTCACCCATGGCGCGACAACGGAAAACGGTACCATCAGTTCATCCCCAAATCTGAAGCGTAACGTGAGATCTGCTGCCCAAGGAATAGATATCCAAAAGGAAAGAACCACCCACATCCAACCCAATGGCTTGCGAAGAGCATGCCAGGTTCGACCTGCGGGCCGCAGAGGACTCCATCTGCGCCCAACTGCGCCTACAGCATCCTCAAACGAAATGACAAGTGCCTGCCACAAGAAGAACTGAAACATCCCACGCGTGCGCTCCGAAAAATCTATATTGCTCGGAACCGGGGTGATGAGGTTTAGTTGTGCGTGAAAGAAACTAGTCATTATGAAGGTCAACCATATTTGCACGTTTGAAGACCACAGCGTTCCGCGAGGGATCTGAAGGACATCCACAACGTAACCGGTGAAGGTTTTGAAACTCTGAAAGTTGCGGTCAGGACTAGTTACGATAGGGGATGTACTGGACGCTTACCCGTCGGATCAGTTGATGCCAGAACTTCCCCCAGAAGGCCCGCACGGAAGTGACTTCGGAAATGGAGCCGAATAATGGTGGCCAGTCCTTAATAATAGGCGTTGTCAATTTCAATAAACGGAAATAGGTCATAAGACTAATAAGGGATATGACTTACATCTGGTTCGGACAATGTCGTTGCTACCGCGACTAAGGACAACACATTATACTGGAAACCTATCGAATAATACGGAAGAGGACCCCATGCCACCGTCTTAATCAGCCGCCACCCTGGATCAGGATCTCTAATTGTTAGATACTTGCTATCCACCATCCCAATCTCCGTGTAACCTGAGCCTGTGTTCGCTACGAAAAACAACTGCATCCACAGTTGGTTGGCAATGTCGGCCATCAAAAAGCAGTAAAGTGCTTTGCAAGCACGCGATACGAAGAAGCGGAATCGACTAGTACGCTCTGCCGGCGTCAAGGTTGGGACATTCTCGACCAGATAATTCCAGCCCGCTCCACGAAGATTGATGGCAAGCCCCAAGGCCCATATAATTTTGGTTGGGCTAAAGCCCGTCAGGCCTTCTGCCTCTCGGGGCACCTTGCCATTACGCCAAAACAGGCTCTCTGGGCCAATCACTGGTTTCCCTGCCGCGTGAGATAATCGACCCGACGTGAACAACTTCTCCAGCGCGGCAAACCATACCGACCATAATTGAGAGAATGGCTGCGCGATGCCGGGGTCGTTGGTAAAATGCGGATCAATCTGAGTTGAGATGGCGAGTGCGATTATAAGTGACGAGAAAAATATGGTGCGGCCAGGAAAAGGGGGGCTTGCATAGGCTAGTGGTACAGAGAGGGCAAGAAGTATATGCGGATATGCAGATCCTGTCGGGGGTGTGTAGATCTTGTTCGATGCATATAAATTCGGGGACGACGCCACAGAGAAGGTGGCGTAGGGAGGCATGGCTCCGGCGTAAAGCTTGGAATAGGAGTAAGTTGAAACCTCGGATGAGGTGTCTATTCAAATCAAGCATATACTGCCATCGAAGTATACAATATATTTGCTATGAAGCCACACCAATTATAGGGGCGCGCTAAAAATATCACAGCCCCAGATCACCCACAAAAGTTCGGCTCCCGAGACGTTTAAACATGCAGTCTTTCCCCCCACCCAAATCAAGCTTTCTTAATAAGCTGGACCTCCAATAACCCCATCGAGCCTGTGCTGTATACCTTTACAATTTCGAGCCTTTCGTCTGCGTCTTTGCACATCTTACGGAAATCGTCAGCAGAGCGTTGTCGTCCGCCAACGTTAATTAGCATCGATAAGTCCACGTGTCGAACCAGCCGCTCTTGAGATCTAGTCATGCCGCCCAATTCTGGTAGTATACTTTCGTTTATGAGCAGTGGCGTCCTGTCCTTGCATTTCTCAAGAGCCGGGATAAAACAACGCAGAATCTTAACGCAGTCTTCATCTGCCCAGTTATGCAGACACTGACGAATGAAGAATGCGTGAGCGTCTGTGATAGTCTGTGGTGTGAAGAAATCGTGTTCTTGAAATTTAAACCGTGACTCATATTCGGTTGGCAGCTGCGTGCGGCCTTGAGAAAGGAGGGTTGGCGATGAGTCTTGGACTATGAACGATAGATGAGGCCATCGCTGGTCCTGATCAGCAACCAAAGGAGCAGGATGAGCACCGTGAGCAGTGTTGATAGCAGCTTACCTTTGCAAGTATTAATGACACAGAGCCATCGGAGCCGCCGACATCTACGACAGTGCCGTTTTGTATACTTTGCCAGTCGTATTGGTTGCAAAGGGCATCGACATCTCGATCCACTTTCGATGTCGTTGTGTTAGTGCTAAATCAAAGACTAGGTGAAAGTAGATAGCTTCACATACGCTGCGTCGCACCTGCCAGAGCTTTGCCGAACCTTTCTCCTTTTTCTGGGTTCTGCTTATAATATTCGAAGATGGGCATTTGGAAACGCATGCTGAATGGGCAATGTGCTCCATCAAGCGTTGAGGATGACCGCCCGAGGTATTTTGCCGTTTCAGATGCTGCCTGGAATACCTCATCCATCTGCATGTGAAAGGAAGCCTCCAGGTCCTCTTCCTTTGCGATAGTAGCCGATAGTAGAGTGTGAGCAAACTCATTTTTCCGAACTTCGCGGAAGACCTTTTGTGTTGCCAGAAGTCGGAGGACGCGTCCAATAATATCAGGACTCAGCCCAGTCGAGCTGGCCAGAGCATCTACGCTGA
The DNA here is from genome assembly GCA_022495065.1 of Xylaria telfairii. Lineage (NCBI taxonomy): Eukaryota > Fungi > Ascomycota > Sordariomycetes > Xylariales > Xylariaceae > Xylaria > Xylaria telfairii. Next base: position 176,836 of record MU383859.1, read on the forward strand.
TCGTGCCTTCGAGGGGTACCTTTTCGAAGAACTTGAACTCTAGCGCAACTTGATGGGCGGCCAGGTCGTAATGGCTTCCGTACAGAGATCGAAGCGTGGCCTTCGGTCCATTGACAAGGAGCTGGAGGTCCTGAATTACGTCGTTCAAGGAACTCCTGATAGCTTTCAGCTCAGAAGATTCTGAGCCGCCTGGCGAGTCAGTAGACTCTGTGAGACTGAGCTGCGATGTAGGTCCGAGGCCATCGTGAAGTTGTTTCGAGAGTTCCGTTATAGTTTGGGCAAGTTGTAGTAATGTTGAAGCGTCTTCCATGTTTCATGACTAGTACTCAGTAAACACCCCTATCGTAGAGTTAATGTTTCTATTGTCGTTCTCGAGTACTTAGTGCACCATTCGTATAAGGAGCATCGTTATTGGACATCGGCCGCCGGTGGACATCCAGGCCTTCTCATTGGCTAACCGCACACCCATCACGAATACGGGGCTTATGGTGCAAGCTCAGCTCATGAACGCCTGTCTTTACTCAGCAAGACCTTAATGCCAAACAATCAATTCTGTTTCGACACGATACAATTGCTATACATGCAGTACAGAAGAATAGGATATATATGGTCAACATTTAGTCATCTGGGGACCACTGTGCAATCCCACTAGTCACGCCTCATACTTATCCTAGCCGCTCCTTACATCATGTCATTTCAACTTGCTGCTGAGCTGTTTCTTGAAAACCGGATATATGCCTTCTCGCTCTTCGTAGTCGGTCTCGCTTACTATCTCATTTCAGCATGGCGCCAGGCTCCATCAATTTATCACCAATTCGAACGCGTCGAAAATCCGTGGTGGCTCCCCAAAATCCTAGGGAAAGGACCACAAACATTATTTGCCGAAGGTTATAACAAGGTAAGTATTAAGCAATAGAAAAAAATGGCAACAGATACTAAGATACTGGTTTTCTCATGCAGATAATGGTACCGTTTGATCGACCGTTCGTGGTGACATGGTGGTCTTTGAGCAATCTAATTCTACCACCACGATATCTCCCAGATCTGCATCATTTCAAATCGGAAGATGCTAGCTTTTTGAAAAACTTTAGTGATGTGAGTTTTGCTGCTCAACATAAATCCTCTCTGCTGATTGAGTAAGGCGGTGCGCCTTCACTACTCAGTAGGTAGCTTATACGAGTCCGACCGAATGGGGGATATTCTGAGGAAGGGGATGAACCCAGCACTTCGTAGGTCCTACAATCTACATTCACTTCTTGATACTGGATAAATAAATGTTAATTGGATATTTGTCTAGCCTCGCTAACAACACTTATCGTGAGTGAAATCAAGCGAGCGATAGATCTCGAGATCGGAAAACCAGAAGGTATGGCTTCTATTAATTAGTGAAGACTAGGGTAGCTAACTTGTCTCAAGAGTGGAAAACTTTCAAGACCGTTGACCTTTTCATTATGATCTCCCACCGAGTTGTGAGTAGATTGCTTGCGGGGGAGGAGTTGTCTCGAGACGAAGGCTTTATCCACCTTTCTCTGAAGTTTGGCGATTCGGTCTTTGTCACTGGCCTAATAATTTCTCAACTTCCGCTTGGTCCGTTCCGAGGTATAGTTGGCTGGCTGATCGCACTCTACCATCGCTGGCTGCTTTATAGGATAGTGAAGGTCGTGGATCCAGTTGTGGCTAGACGCATGTCCGAAGCGAGGGCAAGTAAGACTGTCCCTCGCTATGATGACTCGATCGAGTGGGCTATCAAGCTCAACGATCCACCGCAGCGCGACAGCCGAACCATCACCCTGGAAATGCTGCATATTCTAGAAGCAGCTGCCGGTGCTCCTGGCGCGATGATGTCAGAAATGATGTATCAGCTCCTAGTGGAACCACAGTACTTCCAACCACTAAGGGATGAAATCCGAGAGGCAAAGAAGAGCGCCCGCAACGCGGACGAAGCTATACAAAAGTTGCGCTTAATGGATAGCTTTATGATGGAAACCAATCGAATGTATCCTGTTGGCGGAGGTATGTTGAGAGCGATAAGAAATGATTCGCTCGGACACTGATATAGCATAGTGACGGCGGCACGCACCGTGATGCGCAAACCACTTTCGCTTCACGATGGGACCTTGCTACCGGTCGGCACTCGGATCGGTTTTCCATGCAAGGCTATTCAGCTTGACCCGGCTAATTTCAAAGATCCACTCCGTTTTGATGGGTTTCGCTTCGCGCGCCTGAACGAAGCTGAAGGCAAAGACGAGGTTGGGGCTACAAGATATGCTGCTGTAACACCAACACCCACAAACCTATCGTAGGTTTAATCTCTTTCTGAAACCCTCCTAAATAAGTCCAATTACTGACATTGTAATTATCATAGTTGGGGATTTGGAAAACATGCATGCCCGGGTAGGTTCTACGGCGTGAAGCTTGCGAAGTTGGTATTCACTGAGTTACTTCTGGACTATGAGTTTCAGTGGGAAGGAGGTGTGAAGACCGAACACCCGGCCAGTTTCGAGGTTGAGGGTCAGTTTCTGCCCAATTTGGAGCAAAAGATACGCATAAGAAAATTAAACTAGAAATATCAAGGCCAAGTGCTAACATATTCACACATTTTCACATATTGCCTTGATAATTCTAGAAACCCGCCGGCTATTAGCTATTGGGCGAATAAGTCGGTAATATTGGGGTGATCTATGTTAATACAATCCCAAGCCGATGAAGAAAACACGTAGAACCAGAATATTATATCCCGGAATGATTATCTGAAGTTGTTTCTGTTTGCTTTTTCCACATCGCGGCATACTGCCCACCATTCGCAAGTAGTTGGAGGTGTGTCCCCCTCTCGATGATTCTGCCCTGGTGGAGAACAATGATCTGGTCTGCTTTCGTGATGGTGGAAAGTCGGTGTCTAGGGCATTATTAAAGAATGCCTACATATACATATATATAGAGGAGAGTAGTGGCTATACTTACGCAATAGTAATCGTCGTCCTTCCTTCTGACACCTTTTCTAGTGATCCTTGGATCTGTCGCTCCGTCTCCGAGTCGAGCGATGAAGTAGCTTCATCAAGTAACAGTATTCTGGGCGACCTCAAGAAAGCGCGCGCAATTGCGATCTAATCATAGGCTCAACTTAAACGAACGCCGAGGCAGGTAGAGTAGACTTTCCACTTACTCTTTGTCTTTCTCCTCCTGAGAGCTTCAACCCCCTCTCACCTACCATGGTAGAATATCCTTGTGGTAGGTTCAGGATTCTATGATGGATGCTAGCAGCCCTGCAAGCTTCATAGACCTCTTCGTAGGATGCTCGTGGATTAGCGTATAGAAGGTTGTATATAAGCGTGTCGTTAAAAAGAATAGTGCTACCGAAACCCATGAATTAGCAATACGAAATGCTGGTAAGTAACATCCTTTAAATATCTGAGACCCAAAAGACCTCAAATATGTCAGACTGATGAAATGAGTAGCGTACTCTTGTGGAACCACTCCTATATGCCTTCGCAGACTGTCTATACGGATATCGCGGATATCTAGCGAGTCCACTTCGATCCGCCCCTGACTGGCATCGTAAAATCGGAACAGCAATTTTAATATTGTGGATTTCCCACTCCCACTCTCGCCAACGATAGCCGTGGAAGTACCTGGCGGCACCTTGAATGACACATCATTCAATGCTGTATTTCTACCGTTATAAGCGAATGATACGTTCGTGAAGGAGATGCCGCCATTGCAGATATCAACATCTACCGCTCCCTCCTGATCAGTCACATCAGGTTTCTCATCAAACTGCACATGACACTAAATATTAGCCTGTTGGAACCTTTCATTTGGAGAGGACACCTCACCAGTTCAAACATCCTCTCTGCGTCAACGAGATTATTTTGGACCTGCGTATAGAAGCTCCCGAAGAAGCTTAGTGGAGCTTGAAGCTGAGCTAGATATGTAATGAGGGTTACGAACATCGCGACCTTCTGTAGGTCTACCGAAATTTGGTAGGCATTGAGGTAACAGACGAGGAGAGTTCCTAAAGTGAAAACCCCATTCTGAACGGCGTTGAGAACGTTGAGAGAAAATAAGACATGATACTCTGCCTTTTGGAAGTAAGACTGCGTGCATAAAAAATATGTTAGTCGAGATGTCCAAGCTCTGCATCATGGAACTCGCTAGATTATACGACACAAGGAGACTAAAGTATCAGGCACGGGAGTTTTTTATACGCACGATAAGACCTTCATACCGACTAATCTCCATTGGGACGGCGCCGCTATGATGTACTGTCTCATAGGACAAAAGGGCATCCGTCCTTTATATGGTTAGCCAGACAACTACAGGATCGGGTATTAACGAGACATACTTGGCTGCCTCCATCTCGCGCTCCCGCTTCGCCATTTCTCTACGAGCGCGCCCACGATACTTAGCCATGTATATAGTGATATAAATGTAGAACCATGTGACTGCAATGACCATCAGGGAGTAGAATGCATCGAAATAAACGAAAAAGTAGGCTGCTGCAATCCAGAGGTCTGCTACCATGGGGAAAAGCTGGAAAACAAATGAGTCGAGGAATGTGTTCAGTGCTCCCCCTTTACTCAACGCACTCATCACCTCTCCCACTCTCTTGCTGAGGTGAAACTCTAGCGATAATTGTAAAACATGCTCGAATGCTGCTGAGCTGAGCCGTTTGTACGTAGACTGGCTGATCGGAATCCAAATAAGAGCTCGAAACGAGCCAATCACGCCTTGCTGCCCTTGCAGTCCTCGGAAAAGCACATATAATAGGAGCTGCTTATGTGGTAGTTGATCAGGTCCAAGTGAGCTGATCACAATTCCAAGTTGATGAGGTGTGAGGATGTTGACAACGCGCTGAGCTAGAAGCAGAACGAAGCAGAAAGCTGCACGTGCCTGAAGCGGCTTGGAATCCGACGGCCTATTGAATGGTAAGAATTATGTTGGGAATTCTAGGTTAGTGCTTCTCACCAGAGAAATGGCATGAGCTTGCTGAAGCCAAGAGCATATTCGACCCAAGTAGCGGTCTGGGCATCTCCTTTCGTTGCATATCCATTTTTTCTGGCGGCTAGCTCAGAGGAGCCATAGGTTTCGGCATTATCACCGTTAAGAAGAGAACCGTTCTCTCCTAAATTTCCGTTGTGTTTGTCATTCTTCTTCTGGGTACTGCCTAGGTAGACAGTAACCAGGCAGAGGAATATCAGGACTCGGGATAATCCAAGGGTAAACAAAACAACTTCCCATCTAGACCGATAGCGAAGAGCTGAAATCCATGCTATTTCATATGCCAGGCTGATCACCCACATGTGTAGTTCAGATTGGGTCTGAGTATACGATGTATCGGGATCTGGAAGAAGCCCGGCAAGATAGAATAAGCCTACAGCGACTGTGGACGACTGGTTTGTGCGTATTAATGGAGGCTGAACTAAGCAGGCTATGTAAGCTCAAACATACAAGGTAATTTTTCGATGTCCACCCAGCGCCGTAGCCATTATTGACGACATCCCATAATGCGATGGCGAAGGTTCCGAGCTACCACGCACGACGTAAGTAAGATGGGGTGCTCAAGCGCTGCTATTCTGAGAAAAGCTTACTAATGAGAGGCATATAGAAGTATGAAGAAACCTCAAGGTTCCAGTAGCTGCGGTGCTTCGCTCGGGTGGCTCCGATGCATTTCCGGCTTTAACTCGAGCTGCTTGGCGAAGATGTGATGCTATGTACCCAATCCATAAAGATATTGGATAAGCCCAGAAGAACATATCAGCAAATAGGACAAGAGGCCCCTCGTATATAGTATCTTATTAGGAGTATGAAAGGAGACTATTAGATAAGGTGAATTTGTGTACTGCCGAGGATGTTTGGAATTTGGAACCAAAATTTGCGGCTCAGCTATTAGACAACATCGATTGTGGCTAGCCTGTATGTTACTGTAAAATGCTTACTTTGACTTCTACTGAGCCCTCGAAATGAGATCTCTGCATAACTCCGATCAGTTCCTCCTAGTTGTGCACTATAAGGTCCCGAAATCCGCTGCATTCCGGCTTGGCGAGCCGATCCGTGCGTTTAGGGGGTGATGGATACCGAGACAGACACCGGGGACCGGAGTGTTGTACCAGTGTGATGCGGCATTCCGTACCATGACACTCCTCTACATCGTTTACTAGTACTTAGGTCGAGATTACATGGCTACGGTATGGTTGGGAATTTACTTCGGCATCCAACTTTTGCGCGAAAGTGTTTATTAGCCTCCTCCAACCAAGTTTCTACCCGAGCGGAAACTAGGACCGTCGGTAAGATACCAGCACATACTTCCGGCGCCTATTAGGCTTCTTTAACAACTTTTCTTGCTGCCGAATGTCTCCAGAAATTGGCTTACATGTAAATAAATCATCTCTCGCCCGTTATTGAAGGGTATACTAGTAGGGCGTGGCGACAGACTTGTCTTGCCTTTTACGAACCGTAGATCGTCGACGTATAGCCTACAGTACTCGACTTGATTGCTAACGCTCAATCTCTCTCAACGTCTCGAATACCTTATGATCTATGCTATAAAAAGATATCCGGGACGCGGATACGTTCGTAAGCTAATGCCAGGTGGACAGACTTATTCCACTTTTGTTACTAAATATGCGATAGAAAACATACAAGCGCGGAAAAGGGAAACGGATTTCAGATCAGCTCTCATCCCCCTTTTCGAGGAGAGGAAGAGTGAGTGTTCTGCGGCGGTATTAGCCGTCATATCATGGTTTGAATAGTTCTTGTTCGTCGCTTACGTTGGTCATTTGCAGGGCATCATTAGCATTCTTGGTTACAATAGCCTACGATATAGCTTCATGAACGTTAGTTCAGGGTTTAAAATCTCACCGGTTCCTCGTACCACGATTGAGAGGCTTGATCGGCTACCTTGCGGACCATACCAGCCCCCTTCACATACAGCAATCAACCCCTCCTTCTCCGCTTTAGCGGGCGTCTTATGAGACCGAATGCCCCGCCGGGGTCCGCGATCCATCCGATTATCATGTGTGAACCACCATGCAGAAACCCCCTAAACTGGTCAGTTCCAGCCAATATTTGTGTCCTCTGCCCTGGGACCTAGGCCTAGTAACTGCATGTAAACGCGGTGTCATGAGCGGTGCGTCACATTCAAAACCGAATCTTCATCTTTGGGACTTTTGACAAGCAGCGGTGTTGTGTTGCACTCTCCTGTTCAGCCCGAGGCAAGGGAAGGTCGTATCGGACGGATGCAAGGTTATGACGTGTGGCCAGCGAAATGCGACGCGACAAGCAACGATGTTACAGTTGGGTTTACAAAGTACAGTACTGTTCGCCGTGAAAGAGGTATAATACTTCAGGGCTCACTATTATTGCATCCTGTAGTGAATATGTGATGATCTAGAACTTAACAGGGGTTGATTGCAACGCACACTGTTTTTTTTAGTTTACTGCACGGCACTTGCTAGTGGTGATTTGCTTAGGTAGGTTAAGACCCAATGAGCTCCGCGACCTTGTCTTACATTAGCTCGGGGAAAGCCATGGCAAGATCACAATTCCCCGCCAAAGACAATGAGGCGTCAGCTTCTCCGACAGGAGCCGATACCTTGCGGTTAGGGGGCGCAGTATAACCAAAAATTGCAGCCAGTGAGTGCAACCCCCCAAGCAGCATTACGACGTCGCTACCCCCCTACAGTAATGAATATATTCAGCCGTTATAGCAGTGCTAATGCGAGGTTGATGAAGTTGGGAGGTAGTAGTTGATGTGGTGAATCTCAATGTACTGGTAACATCACGGGCACCGGCGATTCGGTGGCCATCTGCAGTTGGGTCGCAATTTGACAACTGCTATTTTGATATCCCGAAAACATGATAACAGTACAACCTTGTTTTGGCCGATGCCCAAGTATTTTGCAGCTGCAAGTGGGCTTGGAGCTGAACCGGTCTCATCATCAACTCACAGGCTGAACAGGTCACCTGCCTACTTGGGTAGCTTCTATTCTCATCCTCTCCCACCACGCAACAAGACACAGCGCGATGCTCGGAGAGTTCCTTGGCACTGCCACTGCCGCTGACTCGCGTCTCCAGTGACGATGGGCGCGGTGCAGGGGCCGCCAGTAGCGCGCTCTTCGCCCTGCACGCCCCTCTTTCCCCTACCGTAGCTTCCGGGTTTCCGCTAAAGACAAGGATGAAGCCCCTCTCGGCATTCGAGGCCAGAACAAACAAAGCACGACGGATAGGTAATCCATATCGAAGAGAATCTACCGACCATGACGGTCTTCTGTCGTGCACAGCAAGGCACTACGGTCTAACGCCCTGAACAGACGCTATTCAAGGCGAGCGCGACGATAACGAAGCAAGTAGGAAATGTAAGGTAGATTTGTTGATGTGATCGTGTTTATCAATCTAGTCTAGACAGCGACGCTGATTTAATAGTATGTTCCTGACCCGTTTCGGCAGTAATTTTCAATCTAGCAAGCCTCTCAATATGATCTCTTCTCCCTTTATTTAGTAGCGATGACTATGTTGGCAACGAACCGAAGACGATTTCTACCGCCGGGGAGTTCCTCGTAGCCTTCCGTCTTGCGCACTTCCTGTTTGACGACCTCAATGGCCTTGTCCCAATTCTCTTCGTCGGAGCGCAGCCAGCCCACGCTCGTAGTGCCGCCGATGAAGCTCCAGAGCTGGTTGGCATAGAGGTCCATCTCAGCCGTATGAATGAACACAGGGCTGTTCTCCACGACTATTTTGTCCTTCTGGAAGCCACCCTGCTCGATGACACTCTGAAAGTACTCAGGGTTTGACCACTTTTCGCTCCCAGCACGTGGAAGCGGCGTGCCTTCGGGACGAGTGGCCTTTGAAGCGGCCTGAATCGGTAAGAAGTTAGGCACGTACTTCCATGTGTTGAAGATGGCCTTGCCGCCGGGCTTTAGAGTTCGGTAGACTTCCTTAACCATGTCTAAGCCGTCATTGGGTAAGACGAAAATAAATGCGTTCGCAAGTGTCAGCGAGAATGTGTCATCCTTGAACGAGAGAGAATTAGCGTTCTCATTGGTGGCCTCAGCCGGCCAGCTACCCTTAGCGGCCTTCTCTCGGTAGACCTTCAGGGCCCCCTCATTGATGTCGGTGCCTTTTATAGACACGTTTAGCGACTTTCCGGTAATAGCCTCGACAACGGCGGCGGTGCCAACACCAGTCCCGCAACCAATGTCGTGGATGACGGCACCATCTGCGATGGGTGTGAAGGTGAGAGACACTTTGGCTAGGCTGTTGAAACACTCGCCTACGAGCTCGTCGTAAAGCTGGGGTGTCGAAGCAATGACTTGCTTGGGCACAAATTTGATCTCTGACTCTGGGCCGTTCATGGTGACACTGCGAAACTGACTCGTTGATATTCGACGGTGGCTTATTTTAAAGGCTGTTTGTTGGTGGCTATTCAACTGATAAGACTTGAGTAGTCGGGTTGAGAGAAGTTTAAAGTGAGAGCTCCTTGAATACATGAAGTGTGCCCTTAGGCTTGTGCTCTAGCAAAACTGGAGGCAAGTCAGTCACGTTGGGGCCTTGGGCGCAGGTTCCAACTTGTTGGTACGCGTCTGTTGGCTCGGACATCGGAGCCCGTAGCGTGGGGGCCGATTGCAGTGCGACGTTGAACTCGTCACAAAGGGAGTATCGAATACTAAGTCCTACGTCACAACTACTAGATGATATTTGTAATCAACTTCTGAACTTCAACAAGCACCTTTTATGCAATGCATATTCGACTAAACCCCGTTCACGTACTTCTATTTATATCCCCGACATGCCAAGCCCGGTAAAAATCGCCGGCCAATTAAACCAAGCCCTATCTCTGATAATTACCAACTCGGTATAAATGAATCTTGTCATTTTATCATCTCCCTCATGAGTCGCTAGCCTATTCGCCTTTCCCGTTTATAGGAGTTTTATTGCCTAAAACATTCCCTGCCAGGAACGGCAAAGGACTCATAGCACACATATATTCGTCTTCGGGATCAACCTCGAAATCGAAGCGACAGATCGTGTCATAATCAAGGGGGTCTTTGAACGACAAATTGTCACTTTAGATAATTAGCTAAAAGACTAAAATCAAGGCTGATATAATGACTTATTCGTACCGGGACTTTTCTTTGCTCGTCTGGTATTCTTCCAGCGCCGCTAGATTCTCGTGATAGCTTAGGCAAGCGTATTGGTGGCCTTTGCTCAATTCAATTGGGTCCGTCAACGACGGGCCACCCACGATTAGGCGACCGTCTTTCACGCATGGTAAGTTTTTGAGTGACTTGACCTCGCGTATAAATTCATCCCCCTGTTCTTTAGTGACCTCCGGTTTAAATTTAAAAAGGACTAAAAGCTTAGGACGTTAGCAGACGGGAGCTACAACGCAAGATATAGGTTAATGGAAAACTGAGAGACGAGATTATAGTGGCTGACCTATGTGAACGAGAGTCATGTTTGGAACACTAGCCGGGATGTTTTTTGAATTTATGATTTCACTATATATTCGAATGAGTTTAGGCCTAGTGTCTGAGTAAGGGCTAGAATGACTATGTAACAGCTCCGCCTCGGGCAAGAATACTCAATTTATTAAGAAATCTTATCCTAATTCTCACTGATCCTCCCGAAAGGATTGCCGGCACGTAAGCCGCACTTACCGATCTGGTGCCGGTCCACGTAGGTCCGACCTAAGAGGCTCCGACCGATATTCCGAGTGGTTCTCCGGCCAAATTCCGATTGTCATTCCGAACAGACATTGTCTCCCCAAACACTACTGAATTATCAAGGCGTTCCCGCCTGACCCGATAATAGCGCCCTATCTTGACTTGTTAGGAAGTTGAATTGGGCCGGATCGCCTGATGTGGTGTTTTCCCGCGGCAGGTGGCAATTCCTCAAACCAGAATCCCCTGGCATTATAATACGCCCATTGCACAGCTCGTCTTAATCATAGTCATTTCTCTTGGTACCTAGAGAAAATACCCGAGCTACAGGGGCACGCTTGGCTTTGACTTGGCGGTGTAGAACTTAACGACACATTTTACCCTCGAATCTTCAATGTTAACATTGCCCTTCGCTGAAGCCAATTTTAGCCGAAAAAATGGCGGGCATTGCGGAAGTCTTACTTTCGCCAACTATACTCATATGCCCTCCTTTGATTTATCTTCTCGGTAATATCGTGGTCTTCTTCCTCAATACCCTTCGCCCAAAAGCTTTCCCCCCCGGGCCGCGCCCGTTTCCCGGACTTGGCAACCTCCGCCAGCTCGATAAAACCTTTCCCTTTCTCACATATGGTGCTCTATCAAAAGATTATGGTAAAGACACTCCACTTGGAATCAAGAGGGGCGCCGCGAATGTTGTCGTCTTGAACAGCGGCCGCCTAGTCCACGAATTGTTTGAGAAGCGCGGGGCTGTATACTGCGATCGTCCCTGGCAGTTCTTGAATAGCTGGGTCTTCAAGACTGACTTGAGACCCGCCCTTTTTTATAACAGCTCCGCCTATCACACCCGCTGGCGCAGGGAATTCAACAACAACTTTGGCCCAACGGCCATCACGAAACTCCGGCCAGTCTACGAGGCCGAGGCAGCTAGGCTTCTGGTTAAGTTGATCGAGTACCCAACCGCAAGGAAGGAGGATTTGGAAGCCATTTTCGTGTGTTGGATGATTAGTGTGCCATGCCTCGGTGTGTGTGGGAGGCGTCCGGACTATATGGCTGAGCATGGTTTTAAACTCGAACAGTTTAGACGTTGCAATGAAGAGTACGCCGCTCTAGGTGCGCCCGGCCTGAAGGACTTGATCCCTTTCCTGCGCCGTCTTCCGTTCTTCGGAATGGCCGAGTGGAAAGAGAGGGCTCAAGGTGTCAGGGAGGGGGTTCTCAATGTGGGCACCCAGTTTCTCAGTGCCGCCAAGGAACAGCGTGCAGCACTAGATGAAGGCAAGCCGATTGCGTGGGAGAGCGTGTTAGCTAGGATGCTGAGGGAGCAGCGTGAAAAAAACGAGAGCATATTCACGGTGACCGACATGGGCAACGCCGGGTTTCATATAGTGTCGACAGCTACAAGTGCACCATTAGCATTCTTCCAGAACATGCTGATGACGCTGGCAAAGTACCCAGAAGTTCAGCAACGAGTCAGGAACGAGATACTTGAGGTCTCAGGTGGCGGTCCACCCAAGGCATCCGATGTATCGAGCTGGAAGTATACGGATGCATTTTGGAACGAGGTATAGTTATTCCATGCAAACACCCAGTGTCGACAATACTTACAAAACTTCTGACAGGTCCACCGCTGGCGTCCCGTCGCTCCGCAAGCGGTCCCCCACGTTCCAAACCAAGATGACGTTTATAATGGCCATCTCATCCCGAAGGGCACTGCCGTCATCATGAACGTCTGGAACATTCACCACTCTGAGGAGGACTACGAAGAGCCTGAAAAATTCATCCCGGAACGTTTCCTACGACACCCTTACGGTATGCGGCTAGATAAAGCGCACGACCCCGCCCTCATGGAAGCGTCGAGCACGCGGGTCACTTACGACTTTGGGGCCGGGCGGAGGATATGCCCAGGGATGCATTTGGCGAAGCTGACCTTGCTCCTTGGAATGGCTAAGATCCTCTGGGCTTTTGAAATCGTGCCACCTGAGGGAAAGGAGATCGATCTGAGCATAGAGACCGGTCTTGTCCAGGGAACTGCTCTGCACCCTAAGGATTTTGATATTGTTCTGAAACTCAGGGACGAACATTTCAAAAAGGACATCATGGAACACTACTCTCAAACTTATGAGGCCGAGGCCCAGGTGTTCGGCTGGGAGGGCAGCGAGTATAAGTAGTGAATTGGTTGAGGGGCTCAAGACCTTAGCTATGGAAATAGATACCTAGTCAATATCATGTAAAGCTCAATAAAATCACTTGTACCGATGGGAAACATCTCGATCAAAAGTACTGCAATTAGATTCGATGAAATATCAGGCGAGAAATAGCTAAGTGGCAAACAAAACAGTGATAGAAGTCGAATTTATTCCATCTGGTCCAAATCTCCCCTAAAATCCAATAACTTTCTATACCTGTACTACCTATAAAAGGCAGTCCCTCGTTTATTGCGACTACTCTAAATACCACCCGCACTACCTCAGTAATTCAAGGGCCAAGAGCCTGAATCCCTGTTCTGGGTAGGGGTAGAGAACCCTCCAGGTTAGAGGGTTTAAGCAGTAATTTGAGTTTCCGGGAAACTAATGTCCCCTATTTATGACCTATTATAAGCTAACTAAAAAATTCTAGTCGCCTCGCTAAAACCTGTCAATTCATAGAGTTGAGAAAGTCTTTCACAGTTACGCTGGGTTACGCTAGCGGATTAACTGACAATGGATTCACTTAATCGTCTATATCAATTGCCTCCTTTAGATAGTATATATATATCGCTGAACTACATTTTACTTCTACCGACTAGATCTAATACTCGTCATTAAAACCCCTCAGAAGGCCATGCGACGCTTCAAAAAGTCCAGCTGCCTGTTCAAAATGCTTTCAACATCGCCGAATATCCAATCAAGATGTCCCTTGCCCTTCAATATGTCAAGCTCCTTGGGCTCATTCATGTGTTCATAGCACTCGAGCTGATCCTTTGTAGGGCACGAGACATCAAACTCGGGCGTCACCATCATCGCCGGCGTAGGAGAAATATACTTGACGACATTCAGAATGTTCCACGACAAGCTTTTGTAATAGGTCTGCACGGATATGCGGTTCTCCACGGGTATCCCGAGTCGCTCGAGGGCAGGCATCATCTCGGCGGCGAGTTGGAGGCCGTTGGGGATGCTGCCGTCCTCGTTGACATAAGGCAGGTACATGGGCTCTTCTCCTTCTAGGCGGCTAGCACGGTCGTGCATGGCTAGCTCGAGAATCGGCTGCCGTCTTTCCGGGTTGCCGGTTGAGTCGATTAGGGGTGCGACTGAAATCGCGGCCGCGACTCGCTTGCTACAGAGAGGTTTCTCGTTAGCCTCAGGGCTAGGGGAGAGGGGTGCAAGCGAAAAGAGAGAACGGCAAATGAGATAAATTTGGACAGAGGGTTACGTACTCAAAAGCTGCGGCCGCGAGAGTCACATTGCCACCAAAGCACAAACCCCATAGCGCAATTTTAGTCTCGTCGACCAGGGGGTTCTCTTTGAACCATGTCACGGCATCGTGAAGATGTTCAGCTTGTTGTCTTGCGTCGATCTACGCGCAGGCATATATATATATTAACACATGACTTTCCAGCTAAGAAATGACACCGCGTTTATAATCCTTACATCGTTTCTTGGTTGTCCATCACTAGCACCTATGCCCCGAGGATCATAGAGAAGGCAGGTAATGCCGTGTTCTTGGAACCACTTTGCGATATCGGGTAGTATGGCATCCTTGGGCATGTTGAACTACTCGGATGTTAGTAAATAGATTCTTTGAATTAAGAACTATGCGGCTGGTGACACAGATACGTACTCCCGGGGACATGATCATAGCTGGCCCGCGCTTTGCGGCCGGAAACACCCACCCACGTAGGGTTAGGCCGTCGAGGGTCGTAAACTCGACATCGATGCGAGGTAAAGCGCTGACCGTCATGGCGTTCTTTCAAAAAATAGTTGACCTAAAAACAGAAGATAGTAATAATAATTATTACAATCCAAAGTATTAGGCTAATGTTATTTTAATATAGATAGGAGGCGGGTTATACAAGGAGCAACTACCAGGCGAAAGTTGACATGTCAAATATGTGCAGTAATAACTGAACTATCAGCGTAGTTTGGTGTTCGAATAGTCGATTAGTGCGCACTGCAAAGCCGGAGTTTTGGTCTCGTGCTCGGAACTTGGCCCGGTCCGGTCTTGCAGGATCGGTGTCGGAAGTCGGTCAGTCATGCGGGTATGCGGCGTAAGTAAGTCGGTGGTGGCTGCTTACACTGGCGTTTCTCGGTGTCTCTATATCTAAAGCGGCAAATATGCATTATGCAATTGATGTGTCAAATACGCATATAGAATAGTGTTAGTCTACCAAATTGACGGAGGAAGATTATCGATGGACGTAGCAGAAATTTAGGATCAGCTGTATTACTAGATAGGGTTCAAACATGAAGATGAAAATGACAGGGCCTCCGTCTTAATGTACAAAGTATATAACTAAGTAGTGTAAGCTAATGTACGGAGTAGTTTTTGTTTTGTTACCGAAAAAAGGTTTCTATAATATGTCTAATGAAATTAGCCCATGCTAAATGATATATTTCCTTACCCCTTTTCACTAACCCCGCTTACCTCCGGGCCATTAGACAGAGTGGGTACCACTAATGGTAGGCGGTGACGGAAAGCAATATTGAGACGCGAGCCGCCTGCAGCTCAGCAGCATTCGTGACATGTCCTTCCAACATTTTTCGTCGGAAATCCCAAACTTGCTACGCGATACATGACACCCTACTTTCCACTTTTTTGTTTCTTGCTTGTACTGGAACTTGAGTAGAATGGAAATCACATTATGAGGGGCCACCACGATTGTGAACTCATGGTTACGTCAAATCAGCATTCCCATTGCGCCGTTCTCTATTAATCATGAATAATATCCTGCCTATCTAGTGTCCCAGTAGCGGCATTACAAGTTTCTTAGCATGTACCTTGCCAAGTTTCATATCGTCTATAACATTTGGTATGTTTGCCAATCCGCCGTCTTGGATTTCCAGGGGGTGGTGCCTAATCCTCCCTTCCCGCAGCCAGATCTCTGCCAGGGCGAACAACTGCTTGCCGAACTGCCTGTGTTCGGGCGAGGGAGGGCGCCCATAGGTACCCGTCATATGGACACCGTCTCCCATAATGGCATCCGCCAAAAACCAATCAGCACGGATATCCCTCCGCGTGTACTTCACCGTGGTGGCGATTGTCTCGAGTGCGATGTAGCTGCCGCCAGAAGAACCGATGGCTTCATAGCACGTCTTCATCGTGGCCGCGTCGGTGACGCAGTCCAAGACGTACCTTAGACTATTGTCAGTGTGCACACGAATATCAGCGCCGCAGGCTGGAGAGTGGTAATCGAAGCAGGCTGCAGCGCCGTAAGACTCGCAGAGAGCGTTGTTGGCAGGTGAGCAGGTAACAACGGGTATATATCCGGCCCTACGAAGAAGAGGTAAATAAGGGCTCATACTGAGGACGATCTAGTCAATCCGCTCACATCTTTAATAGCTGCGTTGCCATAGTGCCTGTGGCCGTAGCACCTCCCGAGACTAGCACGGCCTCCCCCGTGCCCCCTAGCATAGGCAGCTGCAGTCCAGGAGCCTGGAAAAGAGCCAAGCCGGCCGTAGACAATGAAAGCCCTATTGAACATGCTTGTGTGAAGGAGAAGGCCTCGGGGATGTGGCAGCTGATGTCCTCTTCCGCCAAAGCAAACTCAGCAAATGCGCCTTTTGTCTTCTCCGAGGCATCTGAGCCGAAGGTGACGGCCAGTACACGGTCGCCCTGCTTGAACCGCGTAACGTCTTCGCCCACCTTGACGACGATGCCGGCAAAGTCACATCCGCCTAGAGAGCCGGGGGCGTTAGAAAAGTCAACAATCTTTGCGTCTCGTGGATTTAGAGCGACCGCATGCACTCGGACTAGCATCGAGCCTCGTTGCGGAACGGGGATATTGACATCGTCGACAAGGCGGTAGCCGCCTGATTCGGCACCAACGAGAGCTTGCATAGTACGCATGGGATTGAAAAGAGTTAATGTACAAGAGGTTACCGAGAATTGTCACAAATGAAACAAAGTGTGAGCCAACCTAAACTCTTTTTTTTTTCTGTTTTCGTAGATTATTAAACCTAACTCCTGTGCCTAACTCCTTCGCGCCTCTGCGTGTGTAGCTACGAAATGATCAGTGTATGTCGGTGTAGTCAGCATGCCAAATCTGAAGAAAGCCGACCTGGTAAGAATCCGGATCGGAAGCCGATGGTGCGGCACAGCGCAACTACCGGTGCCGACATGGATCCGGATAATTACTAAATCCCAGCTATGGAGTCTCGGCAGTCTCCTTAACGAGATACGATCAGTCCACTCCACCACAGCGACTAGACCGTCCTCCGTCTTATCGTTGCCGTCAGTCATTACGTCGAGACCGGTGCAGACAGGGAAGCCTAGCATAAAATGCTTGGAGACGTTAAATCCATAGACCAGGCCAAGATCCGGCTCGGAATTGACTATTCGAGGTCACTGAGTTGCATCCTCACCTTATATCTCCTAATCCTCGCCACTCCAATACTTCATTGTCTAGGAAACATTGAACCCGCACTTTCTGATCGGGTTTCTTCATACATTCGAATTTCAAGCCAGTTTCCTCCCATTCCCCCTTCACCCGTATCACATTCTTCACCATGGGGAGCCTAGGGACCGAGGGCAACTCTCGCTACTTCACACGCGAGCCCATTGCGATAGTGGGCAGCAGCTGCCGCTTTCCTGGTGGTGCCACCTCTCCCTCTAAGTTGTGGGAGCTGCTAGAGAACCCTCGAGATGTCTTGCAAGAAATACCAGCCACTCGTTTCAGTACCAAGGCATTCCACCACCCAAACAGCCAGCATCATGGAGTAAGCAACCCCCCGCCCCTGAATTTCGACAAAGATAGCATTCAAACTTGGACTCATGTACTAAACTTGTTCGAAATAGAGCGCGAATGTCAAGCACGCCTATCTTCTTGATGAGGACCCACGTGCCTTTGATCGCGACTTCTTCTCAATTAACCCAAAGGAAGCTGAGGCCATGGACCCCCAGCAACGGATGCTTCTCGAGACAGTGTACGAAGGCATTGAATCGACAGGGTACTCAATACAACAACTTCGCGGGTCATCTACCGCAGTGTTCGTTGGATGCATGAGTTTCGATTATCAGTTTACTGCCATACGGGGCATCGAAAGCTTGCCCCAGTACCACGGCACAGGCACTGCCGCATCTATTTTGGCTAATCGCCTGTCTTACTTTTATGACTGGAGGGGTCCCTCCGTGACTATCGATACAGCCTGTTCATCTAGTCTAGTTGCCCTGCACCAGGCAGTTTCTACCCTCCGAAATGGAGAGGCCAAGATGGCGGTCGCCGCAGGCTCAAATCTCATAATTGGGCCGGAGCCATTTGTTAGCGAATCTAAGGTTTGTTATAACTCTACCTACCTAGCGCTAAGAGAATCTAGCACGAGCTAATGGATAACACGCAAGCTTAACATGTTGTCGCCTAATGGCAGGTCCTTCATGTGGGATGTCGCTGCAGATGGATACACCCGCGGCGAAGGCTTTTCTGCTATCTTCCTTAAGACCCTCAGCCAGGCCATTGCTGACGGTGATCACATTGAATGCATTGTTCGCGAGACGGGCGTGAACTCTGATGGCAAGACGCCAGGTTTGTCTACTAACTCCCCCTTAATTCTCCGTCCAGCACGCTAAACATAACACAGGCATCACAATGCCAAGCTCCGAGTCGCAGGCACAACTTATCCGGGACACGTACGCCAGGTGCGGACTCAACCCGGCTTTTCCATCCGACCGCCCACAGTACTTTGAGGCCCATGGCACGGGCACACCTGCTGGTGACCGTAAGTAGCCTATTGTGTTATATTGCCTCTTGCCTTGCAACCCATGCTGACGTGCACTAGCCATCGAGGCCCGGGCCATCCAGAGCGTTTTCTTCCCGGATGGTGATGCTGGCGAGCTCATTGTGGGTAGCATCAAGACAGTTATCGGACACACAGAAGGCACCGCAGGAGTCGCCGGTGTGCTCAAGGCATCACTGGCTGTCCAACGCGGCAAGATTCCAGCGAACCTTCATTTTAACAAGCTCAACCCCAAGATTCGACCATATTACACCAACCTACGCATTCCCACTGAGACGGTTCCCTGGCCCACCGTTCCGCACGGATCACCGCGCCGCGTTAGTGTTAATAGTTTCGGCTTCGGCGGCACTAATGCCCACGCCATCATTGAGAGCTGGGATGGCCTTAGCTCCTTAACAAATGGCTACTCGCTGAACGGCAGCACCCTCAACGGTCATACAACCAACGGCCACACGTCGAACGGCCATGGACTTAACGGCAACGGGGCGAATGGCCATAAACTGAACGGCCATGCTCTCAACGGCAGCACTCCCGATGCCAAAGGGGCTGGACCCTTCGTTCTATCTGCAAACTCGGGCCCTGCTTTGGCAGCAAGTGCCGGAGCCCTAGCTAGCTATCTTCGTGCACATCCTAACACGAATCTCAGTCGACTTGCCTATACTCTATTCAGGAGAACAGACTTCCCATTCCGGGCGGCCTTCTCTGCCACATCCGCAGAGCAACTTGCTGACAAGCTCGATGCGGGTAAAGATTCTCTCAAGAGCACCTCACGAACCGCAACCATTCCCGAGACATTACCGGCCCGGATCCTTGGTGTCTTTACTGGCCAGGGTGCGCAGTGGGCAACTATGGGCAAGGAGCTCTATAGCGCTTCAAGTCTATTCCGCAGCGCCATAGACCAGATGCAGCACAGTCTCGACTCGCTTCCTCCGAAGGATCGTCCCGACTGGACCCTAGTCGACCAACTTGACGCGCCGGCAAAGACTTCCCGCGTCGGGGAAGCTGCTGTTTCGCAGCCGCTCTGCACTGCACTCCAGGTCGCTCTGGTCGATGTTCTGCACGCCGCCGGTATCGAGTTCTCCGCCGTTGTCGGGCACTCGTCTGGTGAAATTGGCGCTGCGTATGCTGCGGGATACCTTGATGCCACTGATGCGATCAGGGTCGCATACTACAGAGGTGTCCACTCTCACCTAGCGCAGGGGCCCGGAGGGAAACGCGGTAAGATGATGGCGGTCGGCATGTCTCTGGGCCAAGCAACGGCTTTCTGCAGCGAATTTGATGGAGCTCTTGCTGTGGCTGCCAGTAACTCTCAGACGAGCTGCACGCTGGCAGGCAATGCTGAAGCTATTGAGGAGGCCCACGCTCGGCTGCAAGAGAATGGTACCTTTGCTCGCGTGTTGCAGGTCGACACGGCTTACCATTCTCATCACATGAAGCCATGCGGCGCCCCGTATCTCGAGTCAATGAAGCAGTGTGGCGTCAAAGTTCAGAAGGGCCGCAGACAGTGCCGGTGGTACTCTAGTGTTTGGGGAGCGAATGGTCGTATTCGGTCATTCGACCAGGCTGATGCTCATCTTCTCGAGGGCCAATACTGGGTCGACAACATGACGCAGGCAGTGCTCTTTAGCCAAGCACTTGCGAGAGCGCTGAACGAAGACCAGTACTTCGATCTTACTCTCGAAGTTGGACCGCATCCAGCTCTTAAAGGACCTAGCTCCGAGACTATTAAAATGTTGACGGGTCTCTCTCTTCCATACTCTGGTGTCCTCAAACGTGGCCAGAACGCGGTAGAGTCTTTTGCAGACGCCGTTGGGCTCTTGTGGAAGTCCTTCCCATCGTCGCGCCCAATGATCACTTTTGACAGACTGCGCCGGGCTTTCCCCAGTGGCAAGCCGCAGAAGCTTACCATTCTGAAAGGTCTCCCGGCTTACTCGTGGGACCACCCCAACCTCATCTGGAAGGAATCGAGATCGGCTCGTCTCTTCCGTGCCCAGACCCAAGCCCGCCACGAGCTTCTTGGTCATTCTGTCACTCACGGCGAACGTGACAAGCGCGAAGTGCACTGGAAACAGCTCCTCAGGCTTAACGAACTGCCGTGGTTGGCCGGTCACCGAATTCAGGGCGAAGTCCTATTCCCAGCGTCTGGCTACCTGTCCATGACCTATGAGGCAGCCATACGCCTCGTAGACGACCAGCAGCCACTGCGTCTCGTAGAATTGCACGATATCGATATTGTGCGTGCCATGCGGCTCGAAGAAGACTCCTCTGGTCTTGAAGTTGTTTTCACCATTCGCGTTACGAGCCAGTCTGATGAGTGCATTACCGCCGAGGTCGCCTGCTACAGCGGCGCCGTCGACTCGGTTCAGCCTCTGGATGCCCCTCAAGCCTCACTTACATCTCACTTCACTGGAGGCGTGCGGCTCTGGTTAGGCCAACCCCACAAGGATGCTTTGCCTCCCCGAACCAAGCCTCTACTCCCCATGGACACATTAGACATGGAGCAACTCTACTCAAGTCTTTCCAAGGAAGGATTTAACTACGCTGAGCTCTTCCAGGCCAAGTCGATGCTCCGACGACTCAACCGTGCGGTGGTGACTGTGTCCTCGCCTCCCGATGCCTCTCCGATACGCTCGTGCATGCATCCCGCGCCCGTTGATACTGCCTTCCAAGGTCTGTTAGCTGGCTTCTCATTCCCGGGAGATGGTCGCGTCGGAAGCATCTATCTGCCGACGCGGGTTGAGTCTGTTAGGATTAGCATGATGCCCTCTGAGACCGATGTCTCTGTTCTCACAGCAGATGCTACCGTGACCGCGACGGGTAAAACCACTCTAACAGGCGATGTAGACCTGTTCAACGCGGCGGATTCACACACTAAAGTGCAGATCCGTGGAATCCACCTGACAGCCGTTGGGCAACGCCGGGACCCCTGGCTCTACGCAGGCACAACATGGGCAAGGGATGCTGACTATGGCATTGAGCCTGGTCTTGGGGCCAAGCTTACGGTAGAAGAGCAAGTATTGTACGAGCAGCTCTCACGCACGGCCTACTTTTACTTGCGCCAGCTTCGCAAGAAGATCTTGCCTCAGGAACTAATGCTGATGGGTAAGCACCGGAAGCACATGATGACCTGGGTTCTCGAGCATCTGCTCCCCCAGATAGATGCTGGGGAAAACCCAGAAATTCGACCCGAGTGGAAAGATGACACACTCGAGATGGTGCAGCAATGGCGTGCCAGCCAACCAGCGGACAACAACGATATGAACATCCTCCACGCTATGGGAAAGAACCTGGTCGGCATTGTTCGTGGAACTACACCACCCCTCAGAATCCTTACACAGGACGGCATGCTCGACCGTCTGTACGTAGAAGGGCTCGGTGCCAAAGACGGCAACGTCGATCTCGGCATCATGGTAAAACAGCTTGCCCATCAACATCCGCGCATGCGGATCGTTGAAGTGGGAGCTGGCACGGGTGGTACTACACGGGCAGTCCTAGATGCCCTAGGAAACCAGTACTCATCCTACACATACACCGACATATCCACCGGCTTCTTTGAAAACGCCCGCACTGTGTTCAGCCAGCACATCAACAAACTTGCTTTCAAGACACTCAATATCGAAAATAACCCCGTAGACCAGGGATTCGCGGAAGGAACGTTCGACATGGTCATCTCCTCGAATTGTCTACACGCAACGCGAAGCCTAGGAGAGACTCTACGACACTGCCGACAGCTGCTCCGCCCTGGTGGCCGCCTGGTATTGCTAGAGATCACTAAAGACTTCCTGCCTACGCAGCTCGTTATGTCGACGCTCCCTGGATGGTTCCTGGGCATAGAGGACGGGCGAGTTTGGGCACCCACCGTCGGCGTCGAGCGATGGGACGAGCTCTTGAAGGCCAACGGGTTCTCAGGGGTTGACGTGAGCTCGACACCTTCGTTCTGCTCCGTCATCGTGGCGCAGGCAGTCGACGAGACAATACAGCTCCTCCGTGAGCCCCTTGCTGTCGCCCCAGAGGCGCTTCCGCCGCTAGGCGACATCCTCATCGTCGGTGGCGGTGCCAGTTCCACACTCGCATCCCAGACTCAGGCAATTTTGCAGTCTATCGCTCCCTCCAAGACCATCACGGTACTACCTGGGCTGGAAGGCATCCAGGTGCCCAAGGGAGCAGCTGTGCTCAGCCTCGGCGATATAGATAGCCCCGTGTTCTGCGACATGAATGAGAAGAGATTCAAAGGAATGCAGGACATCATGGAAACAGCGGAGGTGGTTCTATGGGTGACCTCGGGCGCGAAGTCGGGCAAAAATCCCGATGCCAATACCACTCTGGGACTTTCAAGTACGTTGCGAGCCGAGCGCATGGACCTCAGGCTTCAGTTCCTCGACGTCGACGACCCGTCGGCCGTTGATCCGTCTTTGCTGGCAAAGATGCTTCTCCGTCTCGCATTCGTCGACCCATCCAATACAGATGACATACTATGGACCCAGGAGCCTGAGCTTGCGCTCAAGAAGGGTGCCCTCTACATACCCAGGGTTCTGTCTCTAGACACTGTCAACCGCCGGTCCGCCGCTAGGCTCCGACAAGTCACGCAGACGACCAGCCTTGGATCTAAGGACACGGTTGTGGTGCTTGATGAGCGCCAGGGCGCATTCGAGCTACAAGTCGTTCCTCGTGGTAGTGTCAACGGAGCTGAGGTATGGCTACAAGTGACGGCCTCCTCCCTTCGCACCGTGACCTGCGAAGGGTCCGCGCCCGTATTTGTGTGCATTGGCCGTGACCTAGCATCAGGAGATAAAGTCCTTGCTCTTTCGGGTACGAACAGCTCCGTAATCAATGTTGCCGAGGACCACGTCCTATATCGCTGGCAACACGACGAGACAACCCCCGAAGATACGGCGCAGCTGCACCTCTTCCTGGCACGGGTACTTGCAGAACGCCTGCTTGGTGACCTAAAGGGGCTTACGTGGATTCACGGCGCACCAGCTGACCTCAGCGAGGCCATTGACGTAGTTGCGCGCGAGCAGGGTATCGCCGTGTTCCAAACCACGTCGGATATGGCGAGGGCGTCGGACAATTTCATCCATCCCTACGCAAGTGAGGGAGATTTGCACGATGTACGCCCCAAGGGTCTGCAGAGCTTTATCAACCTGGCGCGCCCGCACCACGAGACACTGAGTACATTTATTCGTGCTTCCTTACCCGCCTCGGTCATCGCGAACAAAGAGATTCAGGATCTGAGCGTAGGTTTGAGCCTCTCTGAACTCCGCAGTCTAGCCAAGAAAAAACTTTTAGGCGGCGAGCAAGTTACCGCGGAGCACGTTAGGGTTGTGGCCATTGACAAGGCTTCAACGGTGGCAAGCAAAGAGCTGGGGCCCGCAGCAGTAGTTGACTGGAGTACTGTCGAGACAGTCAGCGCCCTAGTCCGCCCTCTCGAGCACCGCGGGCTGTTTTCTCCCGACAAGACATATCTCCTCTGCGGCATGACAGGAGACCTGGGTATCTCGGTATCCCTGTGGATGGTAGAACACGGGGCCCGAAACATCGTCCTAACCAGCCGGAACCCCAACGTATCTCCTACAGTGCTCAACTACCTCTCACGCAAGGGCGCCACCGTCCACCCCATGGCGGTCGACATCACAAACATAAACTCCCTGCGCGCCGCCTACGCAGACATCAAGTCGAGCATGCCGCCCGTTGGAGGCGTAATGAACGCTGCCATGGTCCTCCGCGACCGCCTGTTCCACCGCATGCCATGGGAGGACTTCGCAGCCGTGCTCGCGCCAAAGGTGACAGGATCCAAGAACCTAGACGAAGTCTTCGGCGACGAGCCGCTAGATTTCTTCATCTGCTTCTCATCCACGACGTCCATCGTCGGCAGCATCGGGCAGTCGGCGTACGCGGCCGCGAACTACTACATGGCGAGTCTGGTGCAGCGGCGTGTGGAGCGCGGGTTAGCAGGCTCTCTCATCCACATCGCCATCCTGACGGGCTTCGGATACATCTTCCGGCGGGACTCGGAGCACGCCGATACCATCTACAAGGCGATCCTGCCGCGCTTCGACAGACAGTCCGAGACGGACCTGCACGAGATGCTGGCCGAGGCCATCGTGTGCGGACGCCCCGGCTCAGACCTGGCCGCCGAGCTCATCACGGGCATCAGGACTGTGTTCCAGGGAGAGTGGCGCGACGACCCGCGGTTGTCCTGCTACAGCGGACAACAGCAGCTACAGGACGACGCGGACAACGCGCAGGCCGCTGGGGCCGTCAGCGTCAAGGCGCAGTTGGCTGCCGCCGAGGACCCGGCTGAGTGCCTATCTATACTGGAGAATTGCTTCGCGCTCGCCCTGGGGAATATGCTTGAGATTGACCCCGAGCAGCTCGACAGTAATATGCCTGTGGCTAGCTTGGGAATCGACTCCCTCGTGGCAATCCGTATCCGCGAGTGGTTCCTCAAAGAGATGGGCGTCGACGTCCCCGTACTAAAGGTCATGTCAGATAGTTACTCCATGTCGCGCATGTGTGATGATGTCTTGGTGGATTGGCGGAGGCTTAACAAAGCTTAGTTAGATATGGGGAATCGTTGAGATATAGAGCTTGGGGGGTTAAGTTGATAGGGAGATAGATAGGAGAGTCTGCGCAGCAGGAGGCATGAGGCGTTCTGTACACTTGTGGTGGGAATGGATCACACCTAGTCACGTCGGTGGTTTCAGGATTGGTATTATTATAGATTTCAGAGTTGAGTTACAGACTTACTTGAAACCTAGTTGCTTCAGCATGTCCTATGTAGGCTATTATCTAGGGTACCTAACAAGATCAAGACGCGACCGAAGATTTCTCGACGCATAACCACCCGTAGTGTATCTATCTAGTTCTTCTAGTTCTTCTAGTTGTACGTTAAAGACAGAATGGCAATGTAGATTTTGTCTACTAGCGAAACCTGGATCTCGATTCCTTTGACTAACATCCGGCCCTTATTCTATCCGTCAGTGAAGCTCCGAGTGCTCCATTTCTGTCTGTAGTTTTTGTATCAGCTGTCTTAGCTTTTCGTGTTCGTTGGGTATCGTCCCCACGATGTCATTTACAAGGACGAGGAGGCCTCCGTGGGGTGATGGACCTCCTCCCGCTGTCGCGGCTAGTATAGGGTCCATGGTATTCTCCACGCTGGGTGTGACTGGGGTGATATGGCCCTCGGTGGACAGCCTAGTGGCGTGCCACATTGATTGGTTATTTTGGAAAAGACTCCGGTCTATGCGATTGATTAGGTGCTTCAATAACTGAAGTACCATGACGAATTGGGCAACCGAGGACGGCCCTACGTCGCTCCATTGTTGATTCCGATGGTTTTGTTGCTGGTTCTCCTTTTTGGACTGTAGACACCGATGTATAGCGTCGCAGATGGCCCGAAATAGGGCTACGAGATGTTGATGGCAAGCGAGGGCAGAGAATGCCAGCCCGCAGTTGGTGGTGGCCGGGTCGAGGGTAATGTCGTCGGAATCCGGTGAGATGATGTCGTTAATAATTCTTATTAAGGTATTTGTATCCTCCAACGCCGCGTTCACCTCCGGCGACGATACGGTCAGTGGCGCACGGCCGGGACGGTCAAGACGACGTGTAGCTCGCGTAGCCCTTTGGCTTAAAGACGTCAGCTGTGAGGATAGGGCGTCCGTGGGGTCTTTATCATCATCGATATCTTCGCTATCTTCGCAGCCGTCCGTGGTGGACGGAGCTGTGGATATAGGGGCCGCGTCTGCCCGGGATGGCGCTGCTAGGGAGTTTAAGGAAGTTGGTGAAAAAGGTTGTAAGTTTGCGTCCCAACCGTCGAAACCAGCGACGGCTCCTGTCTCGTCAATACCAGGGAACCGATCTATTAGGTCTGTAACGTCGGTTCCTAGGAATGGCCCGCCTTGGTATAGCGCCCCGGCCAGGCCTTGCTGCAACCAGGAAGTGCCATTTAGATTCTTCAGCGCGGGATTGGTGTCTCTGCGAACTGATGGCTGAAAAGAGCGACTATTGGATCGTTGTTTCACTGTGGTGGGAGACCTCGATCAGCTGCAGCCCATTCAGTTCTAACCCTTTAAACGTAATAAATAAAAACGAAGCACAAAGAAACCGGGCAACACATACAGCTGTAAACACAATCCACTGCTGCTTTCGTGCACCGCTCGCATGCTAAAAGTGAGGTTTGACCTGGGGAGGAAGTATTGCTTTTTCCTCGTTGAGCCTCATCTCGACGGCACCTCACCTTTTGCTGACGACAGCGGTCACACGACTGCCGGTGGGACATTACACCCTCCCTTCTTGCTCCTTCTACCTATACTCTTTCTTTTGACTTGGGGCTAGGTCGACCGCCAAGTTGCTTGGCACTACTATTCGTGAGCAATTTTTATGGGCGACGGGCGACGCCGTATTTAACTTTGTTGTCGTTCAGATACTTATAGTGGCGTCTACTTACCGTTGTCTCTGTGCCGCAGTCCAGCATTTTTGGCTCTTACTGTATGTCATCTGAGGCGTGGTTCGAGCCGCCATATGGGTAAAGCCCGGTAGCTGGGGTATTCCTGGGCCTACAGGGGTCGGAGATAATACAGATTATTTTGGCGCTAGACAAGGTAAAAATGACGAGGCTCAGGGAAGGGCGATTCCGGCTTGAGTATCGTGAAGTGTGACAAGGGCTTATGTAATAAGGGCTTGGGACAGTGTTCAATTCAACTAATAATTCTCTTTGGATCTAAAGGGTCCTTGTCCTTCCAAATCCATCCTTCGATGCAACCTCGACCTACGCCTCATATTTATAGACAGCCCGACGGCTGATGCCTCAGGCCTCTGGCCATTACCCCTCCTTTGGCTGTCTCAGATTACGAGGCTCCTATGACTCTTACGAGTCCTGTGATAATCGCCTACCAATGGTTACGGCTCCTTGAAACTGCGTGTCTTGCCAGAGGGCTGTATGTCTGGACGGAAGGCTGGCAGGCGTGGGCACCTGGCCTGGTCCGTGTGACATGAAGTGGGATACCATCTCAAGCCTACCGCCCGGGCTAGTCTATCTACCTGACAAGGTCAGTCTCACCCCCTAGCAATCCACGTGGACATCACCATTAGGATTTCCCTCCTGTAAAATAACGTAAAACAATTCAAATACTAGCGTGATCTAATGACATAAACTCTCAGTTACGTTGCACCCATCGACAAGGGTGTCTTTTCCCACTCAAGATCCAAGGCGAAATTTTCCTAATTTTCTCTAGTTACCGTATGCTCTTTTTATAGAAACTCAAGTAGTAGCCTGCAGCCCTGCCCTGCATGTATTCAGTATAACAAATCTGTCACGACACCAGTATGAGTGGCCTTCAGAAGGTGTACAGAGCATGGTATGTGCGAGAGTCTGTACGGAGGTCTATTAAAGTCATGATTTCGGCGCAACTTAGATCCGGTGAACTCACAGTCTATATCAAGTAATTTTATAGGTTATTATTACGCATATAGGACTCACACCGAGATCCTTGATAACATCACCATACAGATCGCCGTTAGTAATATCATAGGTCCTATTATCTTCCACTTATGAGATCAATCGTATATTCTCCTCCATGTGGGAATTGAAGGTGTTTGATCGCCCTGCAGATCGTCAAAATTTAGTGCTAGTTCTGTGACTGCGCCTTCAAACCGTCTTGGTCATGTCTCTCTATGCTCTAGCCGCTTTGCATTTAAAGTAGCGCAGCTATCGCATGCACCGCATTAGGACCACTGACGTTTTTGACAACGAGGTCCTTCGAACAACCCGATTTGGTATAGCATACAAATCAGGCTCGGATGGCGGAATGGAATGCTATACGGCAAGGACTGCCAAGAAGTCAAGCTTAGAATTAGCTAACTACTCGGCCCACTGCCTTCTCAAACATACGAGGTGAAGTACTGTAAGATGATTGATAATGTTGATAAGAAATTAATAAACTTGTTAATTATGATGATTAGAAATAGGAAGCAAATATAAACAGGCTTAGTTTAACCATTTCCTTGCAAGAATCAGTTTAAATATATAATCAAAGATTAAAAAATGTGAAAGCCTTGAATGTTAGTTTACCAAATGCCGGTCATTTAGTATATGACAAGAGTGAAGCCCGCTTACTGCGAACTTCTGTCACTGTTTGGACTATTACTGCATATTCAGGATCACTGATGCATGCTAGGATGTTTACTGCTTACTAGATAGCTAATGTTCGATAGGCCATGCTTTTCCTGATACAGATGAGGGGTGATAACGCAGGTGGGAATGGGAAACGTGGGTTGGCCCGGGCTGGCGGCGTCCAAAGCTGGGGTGAGCTGGGGGAGGTACGTTACCCGAACCCGGCATGGCGGCGCGGCGCCTTGGCTGTCCCGCCTCCTAGTTTGGTCCCTATGTGCGGGTCCCCTGCCGACCTGTGTGGCTTGGCGGGGCGCGCACGGGCGGCTGGGCACTAACGCGGAGGGGAAGGAGCATTTCCCGATCGGGCCACGTGAAAAACGTATGTCAACAGTTCGGCTATTTCGATCTTGGCACTTCCGTAGTCGTATGCTCCTTCCCCTTGAACAAACACATTGATAAATAGGGGCCCTAGGGGGCCACTAAGGTACACTATCTTCAGGCAGGCCACTCACTATATCACCTACCGAGGTTTGTTTTGAATTACCTATCTACCAAGCAGAGACACATGAACATGGGCTGTTAGTCTCACTACTGAAGACACTAGTCATAGGTTACGCCGTATACCCTGCCGAGCCGATTCCTGTTGGGGCAAAGCTTATCTAACGGGGAATAAAGCTTAGCCTTGTTGAAAGTGCCCGTGGCGTGTATAAGCATCACCAAGACTCTAGTCAACTTGGCGGGCGAGGAAGGACCGGGAGATGCCAATACAAGCGGTGAGGCTATTTTAGTGGCCGCAACTTAAATTATTCAGGTACCTCCAGTAGACCCCCTGAGGTATCGCAGTTTTCGCTATCAGTGGGTGCCGTACCGAAGTTGCGAACTTGCGATGTTGCGAACTGAAGCAGTAGCTAGTTATACTACATATTAGCTGCCGTAGGAAGTTTATAGATATGGCTTCAACTGTGTATCTTCACGCTAGAAACCTTATCTATACTTAAGAACACGTGCTAGTGAACCTTACGCTAGGTGCATTCTAGACGGTATTTACCTAGGTAGCGTACTTAGAGATAATAATAGCTTTCAACGTGCAGGGAAATTGCCTCATATAGTGCATGAGATTACATCATGGCAGTAACATCCCAAGATAACGCTACCTTGGTATCCTGATATGGTGGTTATAAATGTGCCATGCTGTTGGTTAAGATGGTAATGTAAGTTTCGTAAAGCGAACGAAGACGAGATGCTGGGTTGCAATTACTACAATAAATTATATCCAAGAAGCCCGCCAATTAAATAGTAATACACCGCGGTGAAGACCAAAAAGATCGAGCACCCCGGAAATATTGCAATTGTGAGAACCAAGGTACCTCTAAGTCTAGGCCGCGATGAAAGAAAAACCCAGCTTTATCTAGTCTTTTAGTAATGTATTATTTGGAAAGCCCGAACCGTATCCCACCAGAGAAGTCCGCCAGTCCACCTTGCATATTCCAGGAATTTGATGACTGTAGCAGCGCCAGGCTCAAAATTTCTTCATAAGTTTCTTGTCGGTATAGAGTACCCTTGATAGCAGAATAATCGCCGATCCTACGAGGCACAAGACACCGCCAAAGACCTTCACGTCTAGCCAGCCGTTGGCCCCATTTTGGAGGATAGCTCCACCAATGGGTGCCACGGTGAGGGCAGGGATCGAGACTGCCAGGAAGACTACGCCAAGACGGTAACCGATCTCGGGTAGGGGGGATACTGAGATAGGAAGAGGACCGAGAAGGCCAATGAAGGCACCCGACACAAAACCGAACATGATGGCGAAGCCGATCGCGATGGATTGTGTTTTGGCAGGGATCCAGACGGCGAACTCAGTGATTCCGGAAAGAGCACAGGCGATGATAAATACATTCCACACTCCAATTATATCAGCGCCATAGCCGGAGAATAGACGGCCAAAGAGACTAAGGGCATAATGGTCAGCGTTCTGCAATATTTAGGGGTTGCAGGGAAAAGGATTGGATTTTGGCCTACCTTGCGCCATTAAAGATGGCCACCAAGTATTGAGCGAACTGCTCCGTCGTGTGGGCCTCCTGAAAGGCCTGCACAGCCAGGTAGACGATGGGGATGAATATGCCATAGGTTAGGACGAAGATGCCCACAAGCAACAAGACAAACGGCAACTCTGTAAAGGGTGCAGCTAAGCGGCCGGTGGGCATCTTCTTAGGCACAGGCTTTGTTCTAGAGCGGACTGTGAGGATGGCAATGACTTGCAGGCCGAGGATGAGAAAGCCCGCGGACCGAATAGCCCAGGGGTACCCAATGCTGTCAATGAGGCGACTAATCATGATAGGGAAGATGACGCCGCCCACTGACGAGCCCGTCACCATGATGCCCATGGCTATTCCACGCTTCTTGGCAAACCATGTTGAAACACAGGCAACCGCTTCACATCAGTTAGTAAGGATAGAACACTTAATAAAAGGATATAGGTGAAGCTTACCAGGTGAGTATATGCAAGCAACACCGATGGCAGACAACACTCCCTGGGTCAAGATGAACTGATAGTACGTCTTCGCCAACGACGCCAGCATCAACCCGAGGACGTGAAGAAGGGTGCCGCCAATCAAGAGTGGCCGCGGTCCATATCTGTCGAATAATATACCGACGACAGGACCCAAGGCAAACAGGAAGAAGAGCTGGAGCGATGGAATCCAAGCAATTTCACTGCTCGAGTATTGTTTCAGAGGCCCAACCTCATAATACTGCTGGAACCCGCCCACGCCTAGTAGAAGAGCGTTGTGTTAGTCTATAGACAAGCAGATACTTAGAAAGGAAAATACATACTGTTGATCCAACCCGGGCTGGAAAAGGAGCAGCACCATCCTCCCAAGACAGCCAACCATGCAACAGCGCCGCCGTCGGGGGGGCCAGCGTCTGCTGGCTTGTTGTTCGGAATTGGGCTGTTGGTGCCATCAGGGGTCCGCTCCGTGTCGCCACCGAGGTCGGATTCCGACTGTGCAGACTTCTCAGGGTCGGCCCTCAGTTCGTGCAGGGGAGTGGTATTCTCGGCGGTCCCCATGGTTAAGACAACCCGGATGGTCGGAGGGTCGGAGGGTCGGAGGATCACACCAGCTGAGTTTTTCGGTGGAATACCAATCCGTGTATCAGGGTATCGTGATTGAACTGCGACCTAGAGAGAGTGATCTAAAGCTGGAAGGAACATAGACGTGAAGTAAAGGATGAGCGTGGGTAGAATAGAATTAAATGTTGAGTAGTAAATGAGGTCAAATTTTGCATCACATTGTTAAATTGCTAAGGTATCAAGGCAGAGAGCCCGACAAGCATGGCGATCACTACGGGACGGTCAAAATATCATCAATTATCAATAACCAGCAGAAGAACGGGTTGATTATTGCACCGACTCTTCATGGTCCTGACAAATGTATAACCGGTACGTGTCTAGGGAGGACGAGTTCCTACGTATAATGAGCTGATGTATGTGCCTGAGTGGCGTAACTATTGCCGACCCCACACGCAAGGGCCAATGCAACTTAACCTGGCCAAAACACTTTAGCTCTAACTGTTTTGAATCGTCGAATGTCAGGCTGTAAACGAAGTTACAAAAACTTGCGTTGTCGTAATCACGAGAAGGTAGAAACAAGGATTGCCCCAACACCGTAGCTAAAAACATGGTCGCGGATGTAAATACTACGGGCATATGTCCCAACTAAGTAGTATCTAAGCCTAGGTTACTCATCCTCTATACTACGACGTGCAACAAAGCGTTCAACCTCCTGGCCAAGACCTACCAAAGCTTGTCTAAGTTTCAGCATGTCCAAAATGGGATCTCCTCGGGCAAAATGACTAACTATGCTCACCTGACCGCTGTTTGCAGAGCTAGTATATACAATGTACCGATGCAGCTGCGCGGCACAGCGAAGAGCTTTGTGTTATCAGACAGCCTATCACACAAAATGAGCGTCATGCTAAAGAACAGGCTCTATGACGGGAAAGGTGTTCCGCAAGCCGCCCCGCTTGTGGCTAGTGCGGCTCAGCCCTTTGCCCCACAGGTACCCACACACATGCCTAGCCAGATTGGAGAGATCTGGAAATCTTGGACCTATCTGGGGAAGACCTGTCACCAACCCTGCATGCCCCACTTATTAAGCTTACCGAGTTCTTGAGTGGATACCACTGTGGCAGAAAACAGTGGCTGAAGGCTGTGTGGATTATTTAAATGGGGCTATCAAACTTAGCGTACTGCTATACGACTCATCCATGAGTTGGTCAGATTAGCATCCATACCGAATACAACCTGAAGTTCTGTCCAGTCAGCTTCATCGCCCGTCTCTTTGATCCCATCATCATCATCATCACTGGCTCTTGCAGGTGCAGAAGAAGGTGGCCAGTGCGTCGTGCACTTCCCAAGGTCTGCTTACCTAAGTTAGTTAGGTCGTTGTGCCGTAGTTGGATCAAGTCTAATCTGCCTTTGGCGATCCCACAGCGAAGTACGACCCCCCTTATTCCCCCCTATACCCCTTTACTACTCCATTCTATAAACAATTCTCTGGCCTCCGAGCTCTGGTTGTATAGTGCAGCCTTCCTAGTTCTTGAAAGCCTTACTACACAGAAATGAAACACCTACGCCAGAAGACCATGAATTTTCCTCGATCTCACTCACTTAGAGTCACTATAGTAGACTCCGAAGGCACTGACATATATTGGGCTCTTATAGGTTATTACTCGTCTGTGCTTCATACGGCTCATCCCTCGTGATGTAGCGAGTGAGGTTATCAGTAACAATACCATCGAAGCGCTTAACTAGGCCCTTATACATCAAGACGACGCATAGCGACTGTGTCTTCTCTTTTGCAACGCGCTCTCATTCTTTTGCAAACAACCAGATAATATCAGTGGCGGGCAATGACGAACGATAGCCAAATAACCCCCGATAACGTTTCAGCTGGGCCGCTCGTAGCGCCATTCCGAGTCGAGTGCAGTGTAGGCAGCCTGGAAACCTGTTTAACTAACCTTCCAGTCTCTGTTCTGACTCAAAATGGGACGACTCTACCTGTCAAAGATCTATCCTCCTTCCTTCGATTAGATTTAGAGACAGTCATGATCGATCGCATATACGACTATCTTTGGTTTGCTCGGGATCGGTCACTGCACGCCCGGCCACTTCATCAATACGCCGTGTTACGCCGACAGATCGTCCTTACGGAAATCCCAAGCGAACATCTAATCTCCGACTACTCGGTTGTCTTCATCAAGCCCCTTCCCAGCTACCTCCTATTGCACGAGTTCTGGGCGGTCCATCTCTCACACCCGGCCCTGCACTCAGCTGCCTGCGGCTTGCTCCTGTCTTACACATGGCTAATAACATATCGATCTGACTTCGATATCGCCAAAGATAATCGTCTTCTTCCCGAGAATCTGACCTGGGACGCTTGGAAATCTGTTGCTACTAGCTTCGTCGACCATCTCGACGCGTCCCAGACTCAACTATTCAGCAAGAGATACCATTACGGAGAGCTTCGGATGGGTCGTGTTAACTATATCTACAAGCTTGTCCCGTCTCTATGGTTTGATGGCAAACCATTATTTGATGGGAAGCCATTCAGGGGGTTCATGCCGACGTCCATGTGGAATGGGTCCTTTGTGGAACGGAACACAGCTCGACTCCTAGGTTTATTTGTGTTTTTCTCACTTATTCTATCGGCCATGCAAGTTGGTCTTGCGACTAGCCAGTTACAAAACGATGTGAATTTTGTCAGAGCCGCGTATGGATTCGCGATCGCCTCCTTGTTCGTTGTATTGCTAAGTGCAGGCTTTAGCCTTGGGCTTCTTATCTGGAATTTCCGATACAAACTCGTCCTGCCTTGGAGGTTAGGCCTGCAGGAGATGAGAGGGACCTATTAAGTAGATATAGCAATAACTCAAATTACCCAAATATTCGGGTTAGCTTTCATTAAAAGTTTATGATGCATTCTATCAACTGTTCTTGACCATCGTAGTCGATGCCTACAGTCATGTATCATGGCTTTCATACTAACCCTGTTCTACATCTAAAGCTTTTTGCATATACACAATGAGTAGTTGGTAAAGGTCTTAAATATTTCCAACTTTAACATCCGATTCGAAAGTCTAATATAATTATTTGTGTGACTCACGCTACGGAGTTCGGAGAGCACAATTGGTATTAAGTCTATCGCCACTTGCCAGGCAGCTTTAGAAGAAGGCCGACATAATATATCACAATGAATGTTTGAAGGACCAATATCTTTATGTAAGATCGCGTAAAAGATAATATAAAGGGGTTTGATAATATCGGGTTGCTTTTCCCGCGGAATGATAGGCTCGTGCTAGCACGTGGCCAAGTTACTTTCTTAGGCATGAGTTTTAAGGGGTTAGCTGACGCCCCGTCACCCAACGAAAACTTCATATGAAAATGGCTTTGTCATCCGCACATCACGCTCCAACAGGCACTGGGGCTGATGCCCCAAAATCCCTTCGCCTATCTAGATGCCATCAGCTGCAGGCATTACCCCACACTTCTATCATGCTTCTGCGAGCTTCTGTAAAGCTAGAGTTTGGAGAGGTCCAATAGAGGGAGATCCCGGGACATCCGGTGACGACCCACATGACGGACATCTACCGATCGGATGAAACGGAACGGACCGATGCATAGGTACCGTACCATGATCTGATAGTACTTAATCTTAGTGATGTGACCTACAGGGTCAAGGGATCCACGTATATTTCAGCCTCATTGCGGAAGCATCTGACTTGACTTGAAGATACCCAGGGTCTAAAGTATGGTTAGCTTGCTTCTTGTACAGCCTTCACACATATCATACTCTACCCCTTACTTACTCTGCCATCATTATTAACGTATTGCAAAACTGTGTTCGCTAGCCTGCCCACTTTTAACTACGCTTATGTCACCAGTACTGAGTAGCTAGAACTTTCATCCGGTACATCTGAGACTGGACTTGCGTATCATGTATATAGTTATGAAAAAAAAACACTCCATTGTTATTGTCACAAGGCATAGAGATAAGGAGACTCCTGTATATGTATCCAGGTTAGCCTCACATAACCTTGAGACTCCGTGCAACAAGAAGAGTCTATACCTACCATATACTAGGTTCATAACACTACGCTTTAACAGTTAAGCGCCCTTATTGATCAATTATAATATTTTACTTCACTAGTAGACATGATGTTGAAAATTTCAACTCCCTGGCTGTTACAAGGGCTTCTGATTAAGGGCTCGGAATAATATTCAATTAATTGTCATAATCGTTAATGCAGCTAAGGTGGCCATGTAGATCTCTGGCCTCCCTTCTTGTCACATTTTTTACTGCTAGTAGGGCCAGTGTTAACTTATTGTTATTGCATAGAAGAAAGAACGCCCCTATTCTAGGTAAGAGATTATGTAACTAGTAGCTATACACGGGCTATGGCCCGGTGCCCAATACCCTCGGTCTCTGGGGGTTAATCCGTAGCGTTCCGTGACAACCCTATAGCGCGGACAAACTGTAGCATTATTTCAGTATCAAAAGCCTCAACAGTGT
This sequence comes from Xylaria telfairii, assembly GCA_022495065.1. Classification (NCBI taxonomy): domain Eukaryota; kingdom Fungi; phylum Ascomycota; class Sordariomycetes; order Xylariales; family Xylariaceae; genus Xylaria; species Xylaria telfairii. The sequence goes on from MU383859.1 coordinate 213,098, forward strand.
GTCTCGGAGAACGGGGTAGTTCGTAGCACCCTGAGCGAACATAGCTCATCGGTCGCGACCAATCCAGCAGCTGGATGGCTATGTGATCATTTACATAACGTCGCGTGGTACGCGCTCTTTGAGATCGGCGCCGTAACCAGATGAGATAGAAAACCTTTTTCTTTATCCAAACTGGCTCTTGATTTGTCTCCTCACTCGTCTGGTTTCGCGATTCGTCGTGTACTGTAATTTCAACCTCATGTACGATTCCAAAAATTGCACTGTCGCGGCAAATGCCACATCCGTCGTATTTCTCCCCGCAAACGCTGTATGGAAGATAGTCTTCAAGGCGCCATGTCATATTGTGATCTGCTCCAAAAACCTGGTCAGACACCACGCAGCACTTCCAAACCGCATCGTCCAACCACAATTCTCTAATTTCGGAGGGAGGGGTCTCGTCGAGCTGTTTAAGACACCGCCGCAATAGTCGTTCCCTTCCGTTGTGACTTGGGTCTAGACTTGGGTCTTTCCCTAGAGCTTCAAGTAGAAGCACTCTTGCCTGAATGACTAGTCGCATTTCTTCCCAAGTTGTATCAATCCAGGTCTCGCCTTCACTTGGATCCATAACATTCAACAGCTGATCCAAAACACGTGACCCCTGATCAAACCTTCCTAGCTTACAGGCCATAAGTGCTCCCAGGTAGAATATGTGGGGACTTGATCGCATTGACTCTTTTGGCAGCCCAAGACTCAACCATTCAGCTAAGTAGCCTTCCGCTTCGGCCAATTTAGAGTTTTGAATGAGGCACTCGATGTAATGCACTAAGAGATGCCGCGTCTTGAGACCATCGGGCCCATAGTGGGCTTTCGCACATGTGACAACTTTGCTGTAAACGCGCTCCGCGTCTTTAAAATGATCGCGGTACAAGAGTTGTGAAGCGATTTGACCTAACAAACTAATCTCAAATTCCGTCCATTTACTAGTCCTATAGATAAAGGAGTAGAAGTGGCGTCGCTGCCGGTGTCTTCCCACTTCAACCCGCGGGTGTGCAATTCGATTGCACAGATCGTCGATGAATTTTGGTACCTCTGTAGCATCCCATACTAGAGTCAGAGCCGGAATTAGTAGGCTGATATTTATGTACACCATGCGTCTGGTCAGAGGGTTTTCTTCAAGCCTCATTAATATATCATGGGCCTCCCTGCAATATGTTGCTCTCACATCCTTATCATAGTAAGCATTCATGATAATAGAGCTCTCTAACAATGCCCATGCTCGGTACAGTGTTTTTTGGCCTTCAGTGCGCCGTCTTGCTGAATCCAGGAGGGCAGTTTTCAACCCTTCATCGTGCACCATCGTAGCAGCATAAGCGATGTGAATAGGGATTGGTAGCCCTGCCACAAACTTCTGGGCAACCTCCGCGAAAGCCGTTCTGGGATCGACCCAAAGCTGCAAAACCATCCCAAGAGGATGCGACGCGATAATTTGCTGAGCATGCGAGTTCATTGCAGAATTGATAGCTCCGATTGTGTTCAGATTGGCATTTCCCCACCCTCTGACGCCATGCGAGCGCGACGAATTTGGCTGTGAAACCAACCGTAGTGGCACCTCATCATCCTCATTATCCTCACCAATGGATTGAAGTAAGTTCAAAATAGTCGATCTCGAATCCTTGATTACGCTTTGGTCCTTGAACTGGCTTTTTAAGGCGTAGGACGATGTTTGGCGTCCGTTAATATTGAGGGAGGTAGTTACAGCATTCTGAATCTGAGCCCATGCTTGGGTGACCGGATGATCTGGACCAAATAGTGAAAGGCGGGTTTGGCTTTCCGCTGTTATGCGTTGTTCGATCACAGTCAAAATCTCAGAAATGTCTAATTCGGGGTCGCTAACCACACTGTTGATATAGCCTTCAATAAACCCGTCGTTCTCGATTGAAGCAATTGCGACAAATTCAAGAAGTCCCCCAAAGTGCGTGCCGGCAACATAAGCCTTTATCGACTCAAGCTGACTGCTCGAAACCCCATTTTTCTTGCTATCGTCAGAGAACTTATGCGAGAGCCCATTTTTAGTTGCGTAAAGCAAGAAAGGTTGGTTAATGAGCTGGTGATAAGAGTTGTCTGTAAGGGGGTGCCCGAAATCAAAATTCGTCATATACTCAAAGCATGCCTTGGCCATGAGTTCGTGACATTTCGAGTATTCAAGCCGGAAGAATTTGATCACCTCTAGACTTCCGGTCCAATGCTCCTGAGGAAGGAATAACAGATCTTCTAGAGAAGAGTGACAAAAACGAACCTTCTGATGATCAGTACAGCTGACGAAATCACCTATTAAGTCGAGTACTGCGTCGGCGGTAATCAAGTCCTCGCGCCACATAGAACCCCTACCGCAGGATGCTGCGTAGGCATACCGGAGATCATCGACTGTCAATGACTCCAAAGCCCCCATAATGAGAGCCAGAAGCGTATGGGCCGCGTTAATCTGGGGAGTGGGTCGTTTAGAGTCGCTATGGCGGTACATTAGTCTTGAGAATAGGCGCGCGTATTCGGCCTCCAAGTCTCGAGGTAAGTCCTGGAGGCAGTCACGAATCGCAGTTGGACTGTAGCAATATCGAAGTTCTTTGAACACGAGCTCAACCCAGAGAAACATTCCTGTTGATTTCTGCTCGAGTGTTTGCCGGATATGATCCTTCAAGCTTTCCGGCATCTCTTTAAGAACGACTGATTCTTGGATTTTGTAGGCGATAAACTTATGTATATCCCCTTTAGTAGCCTCTTCTAAAAGTTCGATGCTACTGTTGGGATAGCTTCCGAGTATACCACGGAGGACCGAGCGGCGTCCCGACAAGAGAATGCGAAGGTTAGGGAACCGGTTAAGCCAGCTTTCGAGTGTGTGAAAAGGTCCTTCGGCCTCCTCCCAATCTTCATCTGATTCGTCCACTCCGTCAATCACCAGATAGAAGATGGACGTAATAGCCGACATAGCGTGTTCCATCGCCCGAATTAGTGTGGGAATTGACAGGTCATTGGAACTGAGAACGATGTCGTGTATTTGGTCCAAAGTCTCGTGAGAAATCCCATCGAAATTTAGAATTTGCCAAAGCAAAGTAGCAAACATGGATTTGCATTTTTTCTGTTTGTCGCTTCCGTAAAAGAAGGCAAAGAAGGCACACTGCATACCCGTGATTCTGATATGATCCGAGATCCAAGCAGCGAGCACGGATTTACCAAATCCTTTCGGTCCGTGGATTATAAGCAGTCGAGATGGGAGTGACGTTTCTGGGCTCGTGGAGGCAGGTTTCGTCAGCCATAAAGCGGCAGTCGGGTGTAGAAGCATCCAATCGAGGGTGCCATCGAGCTTGGCACGGATGAAGTCATGCTCATCTGGACTCAGAAAACCTCGTAGCTCGGACTTTTTTGCTGATCGCGCGGCTGCAACGGATTCTGGAGGAAGAAAGCATTAAATAAATAAACCAGAGATTTTGTAATTATCAGGTTTACTCTTACCTTCATTCAACGTCAAGCTGCACTCTAGTAAGTAGAGTTTCAACACGTCGATACTGGCCGCAAGGTTCTGGACATCGTCCTTAATTGTAAGCTGTGGACGCTTTACAGCGACTTTTATCCGGTGCAATCTACTTTCGCTGCGAGCAGAGCTTAGGTACCGATTCAGTGCTTCCAACTGCTCGACTATTTGTTGGATGAGTGGCGTCAGCTTCGTTCGTTGGCCTGACGACAGCAATGTTGAATGTCTTATGACGATGAGCTCCAGCACATCGGTCAAGGCCTGGAGCTGGGCTTCAAGGCCAGCTGTTGCTTGTGACAACACCTTACGATTGCGGCAGACATCATGGACCAACCCAATTGTTGTTTTCGCCAGGTCAACCAGCCCCGGGATGGCTGCAACTGTTCCGATGACTTCCATCGTGGGTCTGGCTGAATTAGAGCGGAAATACTGAGTTATATCATAAAAAGAGGGCTCTGTTCGATGATGGGATCTGGTAGCAGAAGATAGACGAGAAATGAGGGGCTCGAGAATAGTTGTAATCGTCTAAAGTGGGGGGTTAAAGACATCGCCTTGGGTTGCATCAACAGGCAGGCACACAGCCACAAAGCCTACCTTCTCCATTGCCTTGACGCAGGCAGGCGGACAACAAGGCACACAGATCTATGGCGGCCGTAATCTTTTAACCATCCCAACAGAGTCTTGTCGAACAGTTGGTGTCGATGAGATTCAATAGTAATAATACATACACTTGTACCAGTTTAATTATATGATGCAGCGCTGAAAGTGGCTTCCATCAATGGTCTTGTCCAGATTTCGTAGGCTAAGGGTCATGTGAGGGTCCCTGTCCGTAAGGCGTACGTGGTATGCAGGACTCATTTTCGGATGCTACCACCTCCAGTCCTGTAGGCGTTCATACCAACACTTCAACATTTGTACTCAATCTACATCCTCCTAAGTACATAGCCACAAGCTCTTATTATATCCTCTACAACTAACACTCGGTAGTGCTAAGCAAGTGGTTACTAAAATAGAAAGCCTTGCCGGCTGTCACAAGGAAGGAACAAAGAGACCTCTGTATATGTATCTAGGTTAGCCTACGTAGCCTTGATACCCTCGTGCAACAACAAGAGTCTGTACCTACCGTATACTGGACCCTGGTCGTGACACCGGCGAAGGTGTATTTTAAATACGCTGTAAATCAAACTGTAGGGCACTTCGATTTAAATTGTAAAGGCTGTCCGTCTGCCTCGTACGCTCCGGACCTATTTGTACTTAGGTATCAACCAGGGGAGACCCCCTGAGACCCCCTTTCGACTTCGCCTCCTTTTTGAGAGATATATTTTGCACATTTCGTCAACTATACGACCTATTGATGCCCGCGGCACCGTGTTAATGTCCTGCTTTCACACGCAAGCCACACAGTCACAACTAGTGCAAATACGTTGTGGTTGATGCCTCAAATAGACTCTGATCAATCAAACTATTGCAGACTTCGTCTAGACCAATAGGAAGCCATCCCACTTTTGTAGAGTTTTGGGCGGTCTCAAGCTCTGCCTTCTGAAGGTCAGTGAAAGCTTCCCAATCAATCCAGAACATATGGCATCGACAGGAACCCAGTGATATATGAACGGCCCTTAATATCAAGACATCGATATGGTAGGTAGTTTGAGAGTTCTACTCTCCAGATCGATATTGGATTTCCCCCCAAAAGTACAATTGTCAATCGTTCACAACAAGACGAAGCTTACCTGCAGAGTTATGTAGTATCCCAAAACTGCAGTCGTTTCATTCCACGTATTATTCATTGTCCTAGACGCAAAAACCTAAACCTTCTACCTACTGCGACAGGGCTGGCACCTGTCAGCCACTTGTGGCAGGTGGCGTAGGCTGCGGAGGGCTGTTTACGGCCTAGGCCCTTGGCCTAGGGGTCTTAGGGGCTATTTAAAGGAGCCGCGGCGCGGCTCTGAGCTGCCACTATGTTTTTTACCATAGATTTCATATACAATTTTGCATTGCACCTGCTCTAGGTTAGTTTGTCTTGTGTGGTTTGTGTGGTTTTGCGGTTTGTTCCAGGGCCCTCCGGGCCCCGGCTTCGTGCCCGTTCGTACTACAATGGCTACTAAATTACACTTGATAAAGTCAAGGGATAGAATTTCCTACTGCTGAAGTAGTACAAGTGACCCAATACTAGAGGGCGTTACAACTTATGTATACTATATACACGTATACGGGGTATAAAGGGTTGTGGCGGGGATAAAAAGGTGGTGTTTAATTTGTAATATCTGTACTGTAACTTAGTAGCACCGCGTTCTTTTTTTCAATTTTTTCTTATGAATGATATTGTGCTCTCTGTGATCAAGGAATTTCCTAATCAATTAAGTGATTCCTTCTACTAAATCGATGCGTAAATATAGAATACCTCTATTAATTAGGCGCTCGTACATACCAACTACGCGGCCTGAGATTCACTGCTTGTACATTACAAACATCTCCCGTCCCAACCTCACTGCCCTTTTCATTATCTCTCTGACCTTCGACGTCATAGTTTACACCAAAGCTGGGCGGCGGGCAGAACCTCTCTTGTTCTTGGTGGCACAACTCTATATCCTAGGCCCTTATTCCAGGGCCCGTCAAATCCAATCTCCAATAATCTTCCGCAAGTGATATTGAAAAGTAAAACAAATCGTGAATAAGTATGTATTTGCCACCCATAGTCTATCCAGTCATACGAAATCTATTATCCTCCCCTCATCAACTTCGGATGTTTTAATCATCCAATCCAGTGCATGTGACGCATTTGTAGGCCACAGCTAAGCCATCTATGCTGTGGTGTAGTTCTCCGTACTCGTCAAACCCAAGCCATGTAATATCGTCGAAAGCTTCAAAAGGCGTCAGTCATTCGTATCCCTCTACAGTTAAAGGCCATTAATAGCAGCACAAATACAACATACGATAAGGTAGCCCAACAAGAACAAAATAAAGCGACGCAATAATGCTGTCAGCTCATATGGTCTCCGCCACTCGTTTTCGAACCATTCAGCGAGATCCATATGAACATCCTCAGGCATAGCTGGATTGGCACGACTAGCATCTAAGATAGGTTTCTCGCCCATTCTGAGGTTCGGACGAGCCTTCCCGTCGGGGTTGAATTTGACCTGTCGCAGCCAGATGCCGAGCTGGTTGTTCGTGGGGAAGGACCTGTGTGGCCTCTTGTTGACCACCCTCAACGTGCCGCGCGAGATGAAGCGCTCTGCCGACTCCGGACTAAGGCACCTGTGCCCCTCGGCGAACGTGCATCCTTGCGTCGAAGTCGCCTTGTACCGTGTTTTTGGTGGAACATGGTCCTGTCTCTTAGCGCCGGGTTCAGTTGATATCTCGTAAAGGAGGCGTGGTTCCTGGGTTCGTTGGACGCGGAGGTCGCCTATTATGATATTGTGGGTGCTTTCACCGTGGTGAGAGTGTTCACCGAGACGGTCTGGCCTGCCGTTGGCGTCCAACACTGTGTTCTTTTGGGCAAATTGGGTAGGGTTAATGGTGTTGGTGTTTACCCATTTCCAGCCTTGGCTAAGAAGTTGTTCTTCTTGAGGACCTCCAGGTCTGTCATTGTTATAGACTATGTCCATTGTGTAAGGGCGCTTCGGGTTTCTTCGCGTTTCTGGTGTGATAAGATTATCTTGTTAAGCTCAGTTGTGGGCATGTGTATTTGTTGCATTCTCAGTTAGGGGCTCATCTTTATATATAATGAGTGTGTTGGGACTCAACCTATCCATACAGATCGTAGATATCCTGGTATTCGACGTTGAAGGATTACAATAGGATTTAGTAGAACCTGTTTCTAAAACATGTTCTATTTCCACTATATCTAGTCACAGCTGAGACGGTTTATCGAGCTGGTTCTAGACAAGGTTGGTAGCACTTTGATCATCTCAAGCACAAAGACATTAAATACGACGACATAGGTTCTACATAGAAGTTTAATCAACATAGCAGCTATAGCCAGAGACCTCCTGTTAATACCTCACCATTCGAGTGAGAATCCAGGCGCGTGATTACAATAGCAGGCGCGTGAAGGCTTTTGTGTTGACTTACTAATTGTGCAACTAGAAATTTTCGATGTACCCGAGATAAAGAAGTCTATTTGGAAGTCATCTAGTCGCAATTATAAAGAGGAGAACAGTGACAAAGATGGAGACGATGCGACTTTAGTTATATTTTATTATAAGAACATGCGCAAGGAGGACAAGAATCATAGCCCTATAATTAACTCCATTCGTGCATGACAACATAACGGAGGCAGTCGGATTTCTTTCTTTTCTATAGTTCCTGAACTGCTGCATCTACCCATTGAGTTGCTGCATATAGCTACAGTCATCCCTTGAAGTGTGGTGGTGGATGAGACATCTCAAGATCGCTTTTGGCCACCACCAAAGAATAGTCTACATTGGTTTTATAATAACACTTCAACATTTGTATGAAAATTTTGACAGTAACACACTCGCGATAATACTTGCCATCACCCAGAAGTCCTACCACCGAAAATTCCCTAAAAGAAGCAACGTAAGGAAAGATGATATCGTTAATACTCCCTGAGTATTATCAGAATATATAGATCCACATCTCCGCGGCAAGAGATCCTACACAGCATCTCTAACGGGGCTTCTATTGAGATAGTGCGTTAGGGCTACAGGGGCTTAGCCTCGGAGGAAGCCAGGAGATTGCTAATTTCATTTATATATATAGCCTGCGCTGCCTTTAATGTCTTTGCAATGATTTCCCTTTTTACGATCCAATTCACACACATGTGATTTTATTCAATTGATTAGTGCATTTCTATCTAATTTATTACATTACATGCGATTGTTTTAAGTTGGTGTGTTTTCAGTATTTCTACAAGTCTTGGGCTTGTCCGGGCTATACATTATCAGGGCAGAATGGAGAGAACATATACACCGCAAATGTTGCGGCGAGTTCATTAGTGACTAACTAGTCACTAGAATCAGCTTTTCCCAACTTCGTAGCCCTAGGAGCAGCAAGAAGGTGGATTACGCCCTTGTTTTGGACCTCCCCCAAGAGAGTATTCTATATCGGACTATCAGCGAAGTATTGTTTCAGGCTAATATCTTTCACAACACATTAACAAACTATATAAGTCTTTAGACTAGTCGCTCATCGCCGTTTCGGTTAAAACGAAGGTCGGTAAGATACATTACCTCCTGAATCCTCGGTGAATTCCCGGATAAACTTTACAAAACCCGCTAGGATAAGCGTGGCAATGATCCCCTTTTCCGAAAATACACCAGGGTAGATAAGCAAGTCATAATTCAAGGAGACTATAACACCAGGTGTCATAAACACAGTATATAGTAGGCAATAGACTCTTGTTGTTGCACGAGGGTTCTCAAGCCTTCGTGAGGCTAACCTAACTACATACATATACAGAAGTCTCCTTGTCTCTATGCCTTGTGACACCAGGTGGTATGGAAACCCAGCTTTTCTCAACTTTGAAGTCCGCTAAGACAGCAGTGCTACAGTCGTCTTGATTGATGGGGTACCGCTCTTCCTAGACATATCGATATCACGCACGGCCAGCTCAATAACTGGGTCTGATCCAGGCCGATGAATTGATATCGGAACCCAAGCATTAAGGTGAGTGTCGACGCGAGCTTGTTGACCCTATTACTCGGTACGGTCCACCATGCAGCTAAAATTGATCTTGCCCCAACCTTAGCACACCAATCGATTGTCTTAAATTGCCGATGTAAGGGCAAGTACTCGATCCCGCCCTCATGACAACCATGCAACCTCGAAAGCAGGGCGTGTGTTCTGCAACGAAATCATAGGCGTATACCTACTTAGGCATGCAAGGACTATACAGAGAACTGCATGCGTACGGCTGCGTTCTTGACAGCAAATCTATTGCTGCCCTTAGACGCAATGCAGCCAACTCGGTCAGCATTTAGGGCTTCGGTTGTGGTTGCCCAGCTCAATGTTCGACTAAATTGGAGTCTAAGAACCAGATTTTGTCAGCCGTGGTCCCAGTTCGGCACCGAACGAGGTCATGCATTGGCTTTTCGATCTTAGACAGCGTTCGGGGCTTCGCTTAGCCTCAAGCAGTGGCTGCCTATGAGTGCGATATCAGGCGGCTTTCATTGTCCGGGGAACTTTCCGTTTCTGTCATTTCAGTGGATGATGGCGCCGGGATTTACGTATCCTACTTACAGAGTCTGAAGATGGAATTTGTACGCGAACTGGCCTGCAGCTATGGGTACAATGTCGAGAGGTTATGTCCACTGTAACGGGAATACGCATGTACGAGTGACTGTGCTACACGCATGTCCATGAACCGCACTCTGTAACGTTGCTCTCATCCAGGACGACCGAAAGTCATCCCATGATCAGCTGGATTCTCGTTTCCTGTCCTAATTCCATCTATGTAGTGGGACTGTACAACTGCTATTCCGATATTAACGTGAAAGAGTCGTGCCTATTACTAAGAAGTACTCTAGGACTACTGAATACTCCAAAACTCCTAGGGTATACTACGATACCAGTGGATAAGGGGTAGATGTTTACTGGGATTGTAGATTAATAGAGTATCACGGATCGGATTGGTCGGCCATTACAACTCCCAGAGATTGGTGTTTAATGATAACCAAATATTGACTGAGCCACAGTAGCCCACCGGCTTGGGCTCAGAACGCTGGGTTCTCAGTCGACAGAGATACTTAGAAAGGATATCTCAAGTTACATGTCCTGTAGTGTTGAGTGCATGTGATCAACAGATACTAGTCGTGTTGATCTCGTCGTAGCATACCCAAGCCATTTCCGTACATCAAATCTGTCTACGATGTTTCTTAGATATGACAGAATTACGGAGCCTACTTATCTAGTACGGAACAAGTTGTAGCTATCCCTGTCAGGATCTTATATATGGGGTTAGAGACTGTTGTCGTTGCGCTAAGGCCTAAATATCTTCGTAGGCTAGTCCTGGATAGATACCTACATACCTGCCTTTTGTTTCGGGATGGTAACAGTTTCGAATATGGACACGGCGGGTGTTAGTTAACTCGGGATTACCTTATTCATCGTATTCCTAATTATCTAAGGATCTACTTACGTTACAGTATATGATTTCTATACTTACAATAAACATAATGGGCGAATGCTATTCGATGGGAGTGCTTATCAAATGACATGCTCCGACTTATTACGTATGACGAAATATAACAATTGCCAAACACGGATAGCGAAAAGTAGTAGCTGTGTTACACGGTTGAAAAAACACCTCAAGCCACATCTGCTCTCCACTATTCATAAAAACTTAGCTACCTAGCTTACCTTATTCTCATTCCTACATATTTCGCTATCTAGGACTCCGTGACGTGACGACTTGGCAGCCCTAGTGTTGTTGTTGTTAAAGAGATCTCTATCTACTGCACTTGCATCGGGATATGCAACTTGGGGTAGTACTCGGGGAATGCCTCGGTCAATGTTTCAGTTGACAGCGGCGTTTGATATCAAGGAAGTTGTCAGTTTTATGGAAGTAGCAGGTACAAAGGGCACAGATGCCGATAGTATTGGGCATGAATGATAGTGTGGAGAAGGGTCACATTGTTGTAAGACTTGTTGACCCCAGGGGTTGCCTAGTCAAATGAATATTTTAGTTGTGACTCAGCAGAGTTCATTGATGGATATAGGATTTAGTCTCTCTAACTCCGGTTCTCTTTGCTGTTATCTTCCTCAGCCTGAGATAACTTCGGAAAAGGGGCAACTTTAGCTAAACCTGACATGCTAAAACTTCTCTGGTCAAACTAAGCTCACTAACACATTTGTTACCCACCAGGAAATGATAGCTTGATCCTCGCCTATTTCCATTCGTGGTCCAAGCTCCAAGGCGGCGTGTGTCGAAGTTGAGGGAAAGTTTATCATTAATCATAATTAAACTAAGGGGAGGAAAACGGCCTGGCCAAGATTGGAATAGAGAGTAGTGACATGTGAGGTGCTCAATTAGGGAGGGGTTGTTTCAGAATATAAGTCTCTAATAGGATGTATATCGTCCGCTTTAGAGGAGAATAAACTACCTACTTAGCAATCAGAATCTTGGCATTTGGACAAAGTGCTTATAATGGGCGTGATGAGGATGTAGATCGATGGTGACGCCGACAATGGCTTCTGTCATGTTATTTCCCAATATCATTGTCGAATGATGTCAAAATGCCGTGAATCTTTAGCTATAGGCACGGGTTTCCCTTCTATAGCGGGATCTATCTGTCGGCTGCCTTGTTGTAGAAGCTTCGATGCCATATTGCATAAGCCACAAAAAGTCGTCGTTGGTGGTTGTGGTCGACAGTGAAATGGTGGAATGATGATAACTATGACTCCCGAATCGGCAATTGTATCTCCGAATCGGGGATGTTATCCTACCCGCAAGGACAACTGACACATACATAATGGTACATCAATAGTCTCCGGATGGGCTGTGTTAAGCCAGCAACCCTAAGGATGCATATACGCTCGATTGTGTAAGCATGCAGCAGAATAACACGCTAGCAATGCAGCCCTTGTTGTCAGATTGAAAGATTACTGTAAATAGGTTCCATTCCAATCATGCATTGTTACTCTATGGTCACACCGTCGTAAGTTGAACGCCACTATACGTGGTAGGAGGGGAATGGTGCATCGCTCTTGTTGACAAAAAAAGGCTCGGCTATGCGGCCTCTAATGCCCTGGAGCTGTCACCAAATACTAAGTCACATGAAGAATGTCCACCCGTGCATCTTGCATTAGATTCATCTACGAATGCAAAGATCCGTCCGGATGATCCATTTCTGGCCACCCGTCACTTCACGGCCCTCATGCTGATAGAGAGTGGTTGGTCAATAGCTCATCTCAGAGATATGAATAACGACGATCTTCCCGATAAAGGGCAAATAGACTCACCAATAAGCAATTATCCCCATGCTTGTGAAGAAGAAGCATACCCGTTTCCGGGGCAATGACGAGCTCTTCTCGTGCTAATTTACGGTCATTAGGGTAGAACACAGTTTCCCCGCCCAAGACTCCGTCCGCTGCCGAAGTCAAGTATAATAATGCCGTCCAGGTAGTTTTGGCCGGAATGCTTTTAGATTCATCGTCGCATGGAACATCGATCAGGTTATAATCGTCGTCTATGGAGTAGTTAATGGCTAGAATCACAGCACACATCACATACTATTGAAAACAGGCAGCTGAATCAGCTCAGCGCCACAGCCGTATGGCTACGGTGCTGGGTGTATCGTTACTACACCAAGACGTAGAAGCCTGGAGAAGAATATGCATGCAAAAGCCACCGACAACGCTAGGGGCGAAGGAATACGCGGCATAGTAGCGGGGTTAGGTAGGACAAGATACCGGTCTTGTTGCTGCATATGCCGCCGGATCGTTGAACATGGGTTTGGATGATGAATGGCCTTGGTGGCCTGATAGGGGCAAGGCAGAAGCGGGGAGGAAGGGCCAACATCGAATGGTGTCAAAGAATGCCGGATGATTACACGTACAGTGACAGTCGAAAAACTGATTTTTAGAGTACCGATAAACACGGACATTTGGATTGAGTCCTACGACCTCACCGCCCCTGCACGTTACGTCAACAGTGATCAACCATTGCCGAGGAGGCTGACGAGAACCCCCTTACCACAAATGCTTGACGGCGGGATCTAGCACTGCATCTTTGAGCCCCGTTCCAAGCCACAATTTCTGAGCAAACTTAGCGTCGTCCGTCTGGAAGCGGTCGTTAACTCGGGTTGCTTCCCCCCGCTTCGGACGGCCAGGGGTCGTCGTTAACGGTAGCCCATGAAGAAAGGCTACATATTCTCGACACAAGCTCTTAGGCCAGAAGTTGCGAAGTAAGATGATCTGATCGCCTAGTGTAGGAATGGGCACATCGAAGGCAAGCCGAGTGACTGGTAGGCGCGGCTGGAATGGTGGCCAGCTCGTTGTAGTCGCATGTGCATCTGCGTGATGGCTGGTGTGATTAAGTCTATGGCGGGAGGGCTGTTTTGCCCCAACTTTGTTCTTATTGCCCATTGTTTCACGTATCGTGTCCAATGGCCAGCGATTGGCTGTCAACTGTCAAGTGAGATGTGAAACAATTGGTACTGTACTGCTATACTGTAAGTAAGTGTGATGATGTTGAAGTAGGGTCGGCACGTGGCTGATGTTTACTCATCTTCTGTATCGGTAGCCTCTAAAACAAATGGGCCTCCCCTTCGCGATGATTCGCCAACATTGGTTCTCCACTTACCGTAAATACTGCACAGTACAATCTGACTCCCTACAGTGCTAGGGATGCACTGAGCGAGTAGTGTACCTTCAGCGCAACTAGATGGTTCTCCTGCACCTCGGCAAGATCTAGTTGTGTAAAAAGCAGGGGTCCCTTTAGTAAGACATGAACCGTGGGCCTATATCTCTAATTATCGGGTAAGACCCTCCCGAGGAGTTCATGCGGAAAATAAAACTTGGTGGTGGGCTACGTTGAAGGTTCATCACCTTCTGCTGCTGGCTGTCTGGGGGAGCGAGTGTGTGGTGTGCTCAGCTATGAGAACTATCCAAGTAGACACATTAGATACGATTCGAAAGGATTGGTGCCTCTACGTGTCACTAAAAGAATGAGCCACTTGAGTGAGTTCTCCCTTGTGTTGGCCTATGTTAAGAGGCGGCTCCGGGGTCGGGAGGAGTCTGCCTGCGGGTATCGGCACCATGGTCAGTTCGGGGGTGTGCCCGTCCCGTTCCCGCTGCCTGGAATACCATCACCACACCAAGTTGCGGAGTTCTATACACGTCTCAATATTGAAGTGGAAAGATCCCGGCTTCATCCCGAGCGCAAAAAGGCATATCGGCGATTCACATCTGCAGCATACCACGCATACCGTTCCGTCGCGGAAAACCAGCCAAAATGGGGGTCTGTGTGGCATCTTCAGAGTTGCCTGGCCTACATCACCAAGGCACTCCGGATTGCGGAACAGAGCAAGGAGTTTGATGATGGGCACCCAGTTCACTGGAGTGAGGTTTACCGGCCCGGGTCCTCGCAGCACGCCACGCCCCCGGAATACTGGTTGTTGTTCAAGCTGGAGAGTCTTCTACCAGTGCTGCGACTCTCGGTGCGCATCCTTCGCCTCATCCTGCCAGACTGTGTCGTGACCTGGGATGAGTGGGAGGACAGCTTATGCCGCAAGGAGTGGCTACAACAATTCATACTCGACTCGAGGGTGTCGTCGTGGAAGAGCGCCCCCCTCCACGCGCCGCGACGAGTGGACATCGTGGGGCTAAACACATTGGACGGTCTGTAGACGCGAATTTGCGGACGTGGCTCAATCGCCTCCTGACCGGGTTAACTCTGGAAGAAGGGAGTAAGGATCCATTGTTGATCGGCTATTCTAGTAGAATAGGCAGAACGTCATCTTCATAGCTCGGCATTTCTATACCAGAAACGATGTATGGGCGTGTTTAGGTAGTCTCTATCCAGGTCACACGTAGTCAAGGGGAATGAGTTGATAAGGTACGGATCCATACCGTGAATGGAATACCACTGGATTCCTGGAACAGGTGATATCCATGGATGCATAAATACAGTATAAAAAGCCCATATGCACATATCCATGAATGCTTGTATCGGGGCTCATGGGCGAACTAGACCGAGATTGGACTAGACCGCAGTAAAACCCGGGGAATCAGAAACCAAACCATCCTATCCCATCACATCAACCTGTCACTCCTTTGAGACAGCTTCATAAAATCTATCCGCACAGCGCCAACCAGGGCCCAAGGCAAGATGTGGTCGTTCGGCACAACAATGACGATGCCCAGGGACAGTGACTCGGCATCGAAAATTCATTCGCCGCCTCCGCAGCCCGCTCCTATACCCCCAGTACAAGCCCAAGTTCCGCCCGAGACTCGACCTCGACCATCCGTTCTGTCGCAGCGCTCACTGAAGCAGTTGGGTTTATTTTGGGCCGGCGCCGGCTTTCTTTCGCTCGCTACTTTTATCACGAGGCGGTCGGTAGCCAGGAAAACCCTGGCTACGATACCCAAGTTCTACACCCCGAGCAACCGACCGGTTAGCACGATCGGCTCCGACGGTTCCCTCATCGCCCTGGAAGCCCTCAACCTAGCAACGCTGAATGTCGTGGGCTTTGCCATCATGATGACCGGTGGCTTTTCCTGGGCCTTGGACGTTTCAAGCATCGACGACCTGAGGCAGATGGCGCGAAAACATATCGGCCCACCCGGGGGCAGGACCGACGAGGAGGCAGAACGGGAGGTAGAGGAGTGGGTTGCCAAGGTGCTGCTGCGGAAAGAGAAACAAGAAGAAGCGACGGCGAAGGCATCGACTGCGGCCAAGGGAAAGGGAGACTAGTACGAGAGAAACATGTCTTGATCTCTGCCTCATCCCAGGGCACGGCACCCTCGGCGGTCCTAGGAATCCCCCATTCCATATGGATATGGCGCACGGCTACTGCGTCGACACGCTGGCCGACCCTCGCGAGTCCATAAACAGGCTCCCATAATCGAATCTTATCGATGCGACGCGACTAGCCATTGCTACTATGAAAAAAAAAACCAAGGTTATCGTGTCCTGTACCATTAGACGAATATGCCCCTCAAGCAGAAGCAAGTGGTGCAACTACCTCTGTACCATTCCCCCGCCGCCACTAAGCTCGCTGCATATGAGACCAATAGAAGGCCGATCCTTTTTTCACCGCCCGGGCAGTAGCTGGGCTAGTGGAATGAGGGAGGCTGCACCTTATACACGCCTTATACAGTTCACCCCTAGAGTCGACCTAACACACCTCACTCTCAAATCCGTCTACGCACATCGCTTCTGGCTTAGGAGTGATTGGGGACACTAGTTCTTCCTAGTCGTGATCTATGTACCATGACCTCACCGTGAGCAGCTAATCCTCTATAAAATCCAGGATGGATCTATACAACCCATGATGGTTGGCGAAGCGCTTGAATACCCCGTAGTCTATATATTTCGCTCTGTTTCCGCCGTTATCCTCCACGGCTGTGTTCAAGTTGCCATGACGGCCTAGCCCATACTAAAATACACTAAACTTGCCATCAGCTGCTTCATTGACACTTCGGTATCTGACGAGCCAGCACTTATCAAGCAACCAGAAACACTTCTCACTATAAGCATCAATGGCGATTCATCCCCAGTTCTGGCCTCAATTTTGGGTGCTCGTGAGGAACTATCACTTGTTAGAGAATGGCTTACTTGTACAGTCACCTAATGTTGATTTGAGAGTCCGAAGCCCTCAAATCATCATCCGTGCTATCAGTGGAGACTATATGGGAGAACCTCGCACCCTCGAGTCCGCAACGTCGCTTAGAAATGCTGTCGATGAGACAGTGTACCCCTATGCCGCGCACGGTGTATATATCTCAGGATCCAATGAGGACTACTTTCCTCTATGGATATGCTTACAACGGAATGAACCTTCCCAGGAAGGTCACGTCTGGGTTATCAACCTATCCAGTTTCGAGTATCTGACGCTTCCCATCTCCGAGATCTGCTGGGTCCCAACTCATGAGGCGGCGGATGGAAAACTGTTCACCGTTATCGGTAGTCCCGGGAAGCATGGTTATGCGAAGGAGACGTATCTACCAACGGTAGCACAAGAGCTTGGTTTCCCAGAGCAGGCAAAGTTTCAACTTCCCGCTTCCGGGCTACCTGGATTCACGAGACTAGAACCAGAGAAACAGGAGGCGTTTTTCAAAAAGCAGTTCATGAGCATTCAAGAGCGATGTAAGCCGCGTTCCAGGATCGCCGAGTGGCAGCTTCCTTGGTCCAGACGAGAAAACCAATGGCGACAGTTCTACACAACAAGTGACGAAGACTCGGAAGACCCTGGGTTCTTCAAAGATGATTTTTCCAGTGACGATGAAAGCATTAATCCTCAACTAGAGGAACAACAAATGTCTGAGGCAGGTAGTCTTGGTTGTATTTCAAGACGCCGTGAAGATCCGCACACTCATATCTTGCATAGGATTTCTGCCGATGCCGTTGTCTCTACTCGGACCTTGGTCCGACACGCTTGAACCCGCATCCACTGCATAGACATATTACAGACGATGACTGCAACCTCGGCTCAAGCCATCGACTCCATTGCATATTTGCGGCCCATAGACCAGATCACTGTGTGATCAGTAGTTGCTCAAGAGAGCAACATAAGCACTGTATCACACTTAGCACGCCGTCTAGCCTTGTCGACTCTGTACCTACTCCTATCGAGCATCAGGGAGCAGATGTCGATGCTACGGTAGACGGCACCGCTATAGTCGCAATAGAGATCGATTCGGACGACGACGAATTTGGAGCCAGACCTCTCTCCGATAAGCCAGAGCTTCCCTCCACCGAACCTTGCCCCAGCGATAGCGAAAGTGTCCCGGACGGCCAGGACGTAGAGCCGTGGAGCGCCTTCGCGGTGCCATTTTCGGAATCGTGGTCGATGTGTCCCATGGTAGAATTCTTCCCTGACACGGAAGGGGATCTGGGGTGGTTGGATGAGCCACCTGATCTCGTCTTCAACGTAGACGCAGCTGAACACATAATGTGGAACTACCCCAATATTTCCATGACCCCCGAGCCACCAGAGATATTCCCATGAAAGTTCAGCTCAAGCAGAGGAAGACGCATACAGGTCAAAAGTAGAAGTTGACGCCAACAATACTTTATATATCTTAAACCATCCCCGTCCCTGATATATCGACATTCATCATCTCCAACGACGCCGTTATCGCTTCCATTTACAAGAGCCTCGCTAATTTACCCCTATCTCACGGCTCTTGTCCTATGCGCACCTACCTACTTGCCGATACAAGCAGATTAAAACCAACTCTTCCTCTCGCCACGAGGCATACGATGAACGGCAGTGCCTCCGATCCAATAAGGGGAAATACAGACCAGAAGGGTATAAACCTCTACACGCACCTGCCACTCTCAACAGTAGATGTTTCCACGCAGCCAGCCCACCCAAATGATCAAGCGTTGAAAGGGTTAGCAGCAAAAATATTCCGTGTCAAGCAAGCGGGTCATAGAGACTGGATGGCTTGCTACAGCCCTGCTAGCTCTATGGTTCTTTTTCATGTGCCCCTGGGCGTCGAGTTTTGACTTGATGCCGAATCGTGTCTCACTCCCCCCCTCTTTTTCTTTTTTTTAACCACTACCTAGCCCACTACAACCTATGTCTTACCCATCTCATCTCTCTCTGGCTGAACAAACACCTTCTTACCCACGTTTTCGTGAGGGGTATTCATCACGTTTCGTCATTTTTCAATACCCGGGTTACCGCAAGCATGTCGACGCGAAGTTTTCTTCAATGTGACAGACAATCACACACAAGGCAGGCTACACGTCCAGAATTCCATAATGATTAATACCTCTACTCTTCTCGTGGTTGTTTATGCATCCTGTAACACATGTGGTGTTTGATACTTTATCCCATCGTAAAGCTAACCCTAATCCAACTTATGAATTGTTGATCATCGTGATTAACAAAGTCGAACTGGCGCCGGCACTTTAACTGATTATGCTAGAATGAATGCCATACCCCATGTAGCAAGAATGTTCGTCACTGGCCAATGCCTGATACCCCTATTCGTACGGTTTTCGGGTCCGTAGTTCGCTTCACCTCGCTTACGCCTTTTTCTATACTACGTCATGAGCACTTGTGTTAGATTGAGATATATGGACGTGGCCATTATAACCCTTCTACGCAGCAGAAAGCAAGCGCTCCGCGATATCTGAACCGTAGGTTTCTAGTTTAGTACCTGCAAACAAATTGTATAAATTAAACCCGTGGCCAAATGTTCATAATTCATTAGGCGTTGAGTACTTTGCGAAGGTTAGAACCTCCATACCTTAGTGAGGCCACTATGCTTACAAAGCAGAACACAGATACGTATAAGCCGCCGGTACAGTCGTAAGTAAATAAATTCATAATTCTATTCCGTATTAAATTGGTGCAATAAATCCAGTGGGTATTAATTCTGTCAAGTATATACGTGCGTCGTCCTCATCTTCTTTCTCATCTCACCTATAGATACTTCCACAACTAGGTAAGTAGTAGGTATCCAAAAAGTCAGCCAATCGACCTAGCTAACAAGCAAAATAATTCGCCAATATGGTCGGAGCTCATTTCACAAGAACGCTTCACGAGGCCACGCCACGCCAAAAGATACAACGAATCAATAGCAAATCCATGTCGCAAAGCAATGAGCGTCCAAACCCCACGACCTATCCGATATCGTCCGAGTCGTTTGGTTTGGGCAAGTTCAGATGACCGGAACTTCTTCCACACCACTGCGTTCTCGTAGGCGTTCCTCCAGCGCGGCCCCGTCCCCCTCGAAGCTGCCCCTACGCCCCCAGTTACGGGGTTGGCGCTTGAGGAATGCGCCGACGGCACCGAGGTAACCCTCGTGGCGCAGGAAGTAGGCCTGTTTTTTGCCTTTGCTCCAGAACCGGATAGCGTAGCTTAGTGTGTTCATGGTCTGCGGGTGGCCGCGGATGAACGAGCCGCCAAAGTAGATGTGCGATAAGCCGTGGATGTGGGAGTGGAGGTATGCGATCTGGCCGATGTTGTTGCTGATGGCGTAGAGCAGGGAGCGTGAGATGTCAGAGGAGGAAAACCGAGACGGCGCGTCCAGTCGGGTCTGGGGTTGTGAGGACGAATTGGCGGTTTGATTTGAGGGATCTTGTATTGGCTGGCCGGGCTGGTAATCATCGTGTATGCCGTTACCGTTGTCTTCGGCTTCGTTCTCGGCCTCACGTTTCATCCGGAATACCTTTCCGAAAGAGCTCGCGATGGCGGTGCTCTTGAGCCCAATCTTGTTATAGTCTGTGCCGTAGATGTCGCCCACCAACATGTCGACCTTGGCGTTGTCACCTTGAGCAGCCATGTCGAGCATATCGTCGAAACTCTCGGCCGGTGTGAGGAGAGATAGCAAACCCCATAATGTGCCACCACCGAGTGACGTGCCGCCTACACGTTCGTACTTTCTCGGGCCGGACACTTTAAGTATGCTGACACCGGATCCAATGTTGACGAGCATGTAGGGGTATATGTCGGTTTCGGGCTCCACGAACCCCATGGGCTGGGTCTCTGAATAGGTAAAGACCTCGCGGGGTATCTCGGTAATAAAGAAGTCAAGGCCTGGTTCGTTATATTGTCTAGTCAGCATTCTCCCATTTCTGTCGAGTGCCGCAGTCGGGCCCGAAGCAAGGCTCACCTATTATAAGACAAGTCATCTCGTCTTCACTCAGCACATCCACGCCCAGGGCCTTCTTAATCTTGTCATGGTACTTGAAAGCGCCGCCGCCGGTGGCCATGATGCATAGGTCGTTCGGTTTGGAGCCATTGAGAGCTAATTGGTTATCCTTGAGATGTCGCATGAACTCGATACAATCATCAACATGGTCTGTCTCGAAGGAATGGAAGTTGAGTCTGCCGCCGGGCTCGGTGGAATGCGCTTCGCGAGAGAAGTAGACGAGCTTAGCAAGAGAGCCACCGATCTATCCATATAACAATCAGTCCATGCCGTATGTCGTCAGTCCTTGACAACTCCCATACTTACATCGACAGCTATGTGGCTCACGACGGCAGTATGATTGGGTAACCTGATGTCCTTGCCCTCGTGATAGCTCCCGTTGGTGTAGCCATTGGCAGGTGTGCTCGGCTGCTCGGTGCCATCGACAATAAAGGCACCTTTGACATTGATGCGCACCGAGCCGGGGTGCGATATGGTGCTGTCGATCTCGGCGGTGGTGGTGGCAGTGCTCGTCATGGCGCGCGGTCGTGGGTTACCCTCGCCATGGTGGTCTACATCATCGCCGGCGGCGATGGCTGTTTCGGAATGATCATGGAGCTGTGGCCGGGGCATGATGATGGTTGCCGATGAGTCGCACCGCTTCTGCGACACGATTCACACAATTCCGAATCCTCTTTTCATACAGGTTGCGGCGGGCTCATCGGGTTAGTTGAGGAGGGAGACGGGGCTGGCGGGATATGGCACGAGACCGGATGGGATAAGAATGGTAGATGGATACATATGCGGCGGGGAAGCCGAGGTGTTGTGTATATTTAAGGCGGCATGAATGAGATATATGCTAGGACGGTGTCGCGACGAGGCAGGGGAGTCAATCTGACATATTTCTTGTGCAGGAAGTAATAATAGGTAGGGACATCGGTTGGGGATCGCAAGGCTTGGTGATGGCGGGTGAGCAGAGAAGAGGGTCCGCCGACATCTGATGGATGGCTTTGGTGGGGTAATTCCCGAGGGGTCTTGTGGGGGGCTCTCCCTGCCTATATACATAGGTATGTACCTATGGTTACCTATGAGTACTATATTGTAGGTACTGTTACGGTCTGTATTGGGAGTCTGGATAAGTGTGTTGTAAAAGGAATGGAGATAATACATGGCAACCCCCGTGCGGGGTTTTATATATCCACTGTCCGTCGTACCTGCCTACACACGGCCAATACTCCCTCCCACGAGCACCGCCGAGAAGGAAAACTGCCACTAAACCCTTTAAATCACGGAATTCCCATTCAATCCGTCAACCGGAATACTCATCTACCCTTCACAAATCTCTCCTTCGGCCAGTGTATCTTTTAATTTCTCAAATCTCTCAAATCCGGCCCCTACGCGGGTACAACCGGTACTCAACACTCTCAACTTCAACTAAACTCCCCGGTTCAACCAGAAGTTTCGCGGTATTCGACACGTTACAGTATCATGATGAATCAACAATAAGGGGGGGTTTGTATACAGTTCTTCCTCTCAACCGGGCCGCGGAAGGCATGGCGAGTCGTGTACTCAAGCCGTACGTACGGGAATTCCTTCGATATGCATTCTTGTAGACGTAGACGGTTCCAAAGTGGTCGTATTAGTGGCGAGCTATGTGCTCCAGCCGTACCAAGGTGTGTAGCTCTATAGGTCTGTAGCCCTGTGGCCCTGTGGCCCTGCGTGTAGTATAGAGTAGAGTGCTATAAACGGGAAAATCTTTATTGTAGACAGGAAATCTTCATTGCCGCGGTTGGGAAACCCCCAAAGGGGTCCCGCGCAGGGGGAAAACGAATGATGCAGCTTCTTACCAGAATGTTACGGTCTGTATTGGGAGTCTGGATAAGTGTGTTATAAAAGGAATAGAGAGATCTACTTCGCAGGTGCTGTGCGGAGTAGCCTAAATACACTGTCCGTCGTACCTGCCTACAGTACCTACCTAGGTAAGTAAGTAAGTTAGTAAGTACTTAAGTCACATGCCATTGCTGCCCCCCAACCGTAGACTAATAGGTACCATCACTCGGTAACAGGTCGGTATTCGGCCCATCAAGGTTATTTGTTACTTAGACAGTGCAAGGGTAGGTAAGGTTACTCAAAACCTGCAACAAGACCTAGGTACCACATGTAGTATAGTAGTTAATAGTAGATACCAGGTATGATGAATCTATTTTAAATTCATCTACACAAATCACGGCCCTCAATGTAGTTAGCTGGTGGAGACTATCAGACTTGTCTCGCTCCAGAGCCACGCGTATCAAAGCTCCCCACCGCTATCTACTAACGTTACCTGCTTCGGATAAAAAAGGCACGATACAAGAGCCTCTTTGCTTCAATCGGTATACATGCCCCCAACCCAGAAACGAGGCAATACGAATACGCAGAGAGTGTATCATTTCGAGTTCTGGTGCTACAGTACAGAGCCCACGGCAAACTGTTCTCCCATCCCTGCTCGATATAAAATAGCTGAAACAACGACATTGCGGTCATGACATCAACGAGGCCGATGGCATGTCGCATCGATGCTACCATAAAATCAGCCTCAGACCCTCATTCCAAATTACTTACTTAATCACTCTCGTTACATAATCAACCCAGGGATCTAAATAACCCGGCACTACTCCGTACTTACTGCTCCTAATAAGAAAAATTAGAATAGCGATAATGGGTGTAACAATAACGGAGTGCCCCCGGACCTAACGGTGGATTCCTAAGGTAACGTCAGGTAATCGCTTGGTTCGTTCCTTCTACAATACTATACAATAGGTATCAGTGCCACTTGCCATGGCCACTTGCCATGGCTACTTGCTTAAGTACACGGGCACGAATCAGTCAATTCCAGTTTCAAATACCGACACCAACTCCGACTCCATCCATCCCCTTCGCAAACCCCGGTTGTGCCATCAACAAGCATTTAGCCTATAAGCTAAACCCTATACCTTAACACGAATCCGTCATCCTCCTCTCGCGACAAATACTCTCTGGCCAGGAGTAGGAATAAAGCAGGTATACCCCAGGAAAGGAACAGGGTGCAAGGTGTATGCCACTTCGAAGATGGACGCTCTTCTCGACGCAGGGAGCAAAGGCCAACCACGCAGGCGTTGGCATGTGCAATAAGCTGTACATGTTGTTGTCGCCAAATTAGAAGAACCGGCCAGCTGGAAGAGCTACAAAGATGCCTGTGAGGACGCCTGCGCCCAAGAGCGCCGCCAGCATCGACTGCAGGAAGATGGTGTCCTGTATCTGCCGCAGTGCTGGCTCTTGAATCCAGACCTCGCGGTCGAAGATCTTGCGTATGATGAAGCGGCGGCGGTAGCGGACCACCCACGGCTCGTCCTCGTAGCTGTTGCACGACCCGAACGAGTCGAAGCTCTGCTTCCCCTCGCCTAGCGTCGACTCCGAGTCATTGTCGTCGGCGACGAAAAGCTCCCACGGCCGCACATGTCGGTGGTGCAAGCCGTGTAACACCACACACATCCCCTTGACCGCCGTCATCAGCGTCGCGATGCCGAACACCCAGAGGATTGTGAACAGTGCCCTCCACGCACGGCCCGCGCCGCTTAGCGTCAAGATGATCGACCCGACTATCGCGAGGAAAATGGCCCCCGCCCCAAGACCGCGCGCGAACGTCACCCGAGCCGGGTTGCCGTTGCAGATGGTCCACCGGATGAAGTTGGGATGCCCCTGATTTCTGAGTGTGGTCTCGATACCTCGGGAGAGCGTATTGAAGGCCGATGGATGCGTGCTGCAACACTCAAGAGTTAGTTATTGCCGTTCGGAGCGTGATTTGCGAGGGTTTTAAATCGGAAATATCATGCTTTAAAAGCTATCCGCACAAAAAGAAAATTGTTCCGGGAATTACGCACGTATAAGATAGCGCCTGCACCACGGCCTTTTGCTGGCGGGCGGAGAGGTTTAGCTGGCGCGGAGATCCTTCAGTAATGTACGTTGCGATGACTCGGTTGATCTCCGCTCGGAACGGCTGTATCGTGACTGCAAAAAGAATGAGGACGGGATAGGATACTAAACATCGGGATGACGCGTCTTACAAGGTCGCTTGGCACCTGCCGCAGAAAACGCATCCCCGGCCTGGCCGATGTACGTCGTGGCCTGAGATCCGGATAGCGAGATACTGTCTCCGCCGGAGGATCGGGGCGGAGTGGAGAAGGGATCCCCCCGACTCTCAACAACCAGCACCTCCGGCGTCTTTTCGAAGTCGGTTCCCTTGAACATTTCCCTGGCTGTGGGCGACTCCTTCTTGGCCTTGTCGGCGGCGTCCTTCTGGATCTTGGCCATCGCATCCTCCTCCATTTTCAGCGTCCACTCAGGCGCCAATACAGTCTCCGAAACAGGAGCCTCGTTGAAGCGCTTGACATAGTCGCGATACCAGAGGAAGAATTGCAGGTTTTCGGCAGAGTGTTCTATGTAGATGAGGTAATTCATGAAATCCCGGAGGGTGCAAGGCTTTTTGGACCGTCAGCAACAAGGGCTCTAAAGGACGTTCTCGCACACAAACTCACGGGGCATGTTCCACCATTGATGATCTTGTCAAATACGAGTGCATCGGGGATACCCGAAGCAGCGCCAGAGCGCCCGGACTTCAGGGAGGCAGCAGTCTTCTCGTCGAACTCGCCGCTGTTGATCCGTCGGAAATCCTCGCTGTCAACGTACGCGGGACGTTGGTAGTTTAGCGGAAGCAACCCCATGTTTTGGCACACTTGAAGAAATCTGGAAACCAACGTTATCCCGTCTGAGTGAGTGTAGCTTCGGTTTGGCACGACCCAGACATCCGGAACGTTAAATTCATCGTGCTATATATACGGACCGAATCGCGAAGCTAAGTCACGATAATGTCTTAGCTTCGATCGATCACAGGCAAGCTCGCCGCCTAAGCCAAGACAAAGATTCACGTGGCGATTCATGTTTTTAGCATGTGTGTTACACTACACGGCTGAAGTACGCCAGAAGCAATATCCATTAACCCAGAAGTTGCTCATGTACTAAGCTAAAGGAGGCTCTAGCAGTTTAGTACGGACGATAATCCAAAAGCCAGCGCCACCCGCCGTTGGGAAGTATCATCTAGTCCAGTATATCGGGACTAGAAGCTGATGCCGCAGTCAAGATCACCAAGACGGCGACGGAGGTGTATAGTCAGCTAACTAGTACAGATTGAAACGAGACGGCGTCCCGATCCAATCGTATAGCAGAAGGCTCTGACGCGTAATGAGAATCTGAATCAATTTCCAACGCCGCCAGCGCCGGCGAGCGGCCGAAAAGCAAATTCGAAAATGGCTGGGAAAGGTGGGTATAGCAATGAGCATGTTGATAACATTGCATTTTAGATTACAATAACAATCGTTCGAGAAGTGAAGACGCCGTGATTGACTAAAAGTAGCGAGATTAACAGACTGGTTCAAGTTTACACACAGTACCTGGGATACGTAAAAACGCGCGGGAGACTTCTCTCTACTGCGGAATAACGGTATGTGGCCAAAAATAGGTGGTAGATCGTGAGTGCGGAGCATCCGGTTAGCGGTAACAGCTGAGCAGAGCTGAACCCGACGGGAAGTTAACTAGACTATCTAGCCGGGAAAACTATCTAGATTTTGAACCGTCTTGAGTCATTTGCTAACCAATGACAACGTCATCATCTACTCAACGACAACTTCATTAAGTAGACTAAGCCGCGCTACACCATCGATAGACTACTCAGGTCGCCGTTCAAAAGCCCCCATGCGTCACTTTGGTTCCTTTGGAGTTCTATATAGAAGGGGAATATCTCTGCCGAGCAGGGATTACGGAGATCATTAAATCCAGGTGCCGGTGTACCTGCATCGCACAGGAACCCGACAGCGCGGAAATGTTGCGCATCCATGTTAGCTTTGGCGTTGGTGCTATCTACTTACTTAACCCAGGTAGGTATTCTGCGCGCGACTGATTCATTACTTCCATATGGTGGGCGTCCTCAAATACACAATGTCTGCTGTCTAGTCGCCGATAGGCGGCTAAGATGTCAGCCGAGTCGATAAGTACGTAACCTAGATAAGAGAATGTGTCTCAAGTATCGCCACTACGCTGAATCGTCCCTTGCGTTAGCCCACCACCCCTGAGATTTGTCTCACCTACCAAACGACTGCTGCTGATTGTGATTCCTGATGGTGAGCTTGAGGCGGAATATTGAAGACGGATCTAGCAGGTCGTCGCGAACTGTCACACGCCACTTGAGCCACGGGTACACTGCATGGCTATACAATAAGCTGTTTAGGTGAGACAAGACAAGACGAAGCAAGACAAGATGATCGAGAATGCGATGGCTGGTTCATGGCGACACCGGTGTGGTTTTGGGGATGAATGGTCTTGCCGTATACAATCGTGTGCGATCCCAATAAGGTTGCACCAGCTAGAACATTGAAGACTATTTCCCGCTCTAACACCAGGAACACCACACGTGGAAATATGTCAACGCGGATGGTGGACTCGGACGTTGAAGAAGCGTGGGATTCAGTCACTTTAATCACGCCCGAGACTGTCTGGTACTAAACCAGGACCTAAATAGATAGAAGAAGCCGTTCGGGGTCTTATTACTAGATAATTATGGCTGAAGCGTTTTAATTCGCAGGGTGCTCTACTCGGCAGTTCTTAGTAATAAGTGTCTATTTAACTCCCTCAGATTTCACACCCTGGAGTAGCTTCACCTCGTGGATACGAGGGGAATCGAACGAGGCCCTCAACTTAAACCACTATTAGCAAGTAGCGGGCGATCAAGGGATGTATATTCCACGTTGCGCAAGCAAGTTTTATCAACATTTTCCGCCAATACGTATTGTGTAATAAGGTGTACGGAGTACTATTCTCTCGAGTCCCCAAATGTCTCGAGCGAACAAGTAAGCTGAGACAGGAGCGAGAAATAACATGTCGTGATGAGAGACTAGCTATAGAAAAAGCAAACCTATTCGCCGTTAGAATACTACGCAGCTCGAAACTCACTGGCCCTGTCCCCTACTCGATATCCATTCCTATTTCCCACCCTATTGTGTCACTGTCCCATACCATCGATGGTCACAGCGTTGCAGTATAGGTACGGTTGAGACAATGCGACGTCTCGTCGTTATCACGTGCAGGAAAGCAGATATAGGATCTTTTGGTAGCATAGTAGTGAAGCTTCAAATGTACAGACCTATTCAAGCCTGCGTAGGAAGCTGTTAGAAACTCGGGCTTATGTCTGAGATTGCTGGCTATAGTCTCGGAACTCGCGATTGCCCGCACAAGGCTAAACCGTTCGAGCAACTCATGTCGCCTTTCTGCACCTAGGGTGATTTACAATTAGTCGTAGCGTAGTGTCTCTGCAACCTTAAACATATGCTTATGAACTACTTTTAATACTACTTATGTGTAAGCTTGAAGGTTAACCTTCCTTCTTTACGATTGGACTCGGAGCTGTAGACGCCGTCGGACACTTAACCGCGATATCCTGTAGTTTAGGCATGGAACGCGTGCTTCGTGCGGACTTGTATAGTCAGTCCGTCGTGCTGACGGCCTGGGATAAGATGAAGCTGATGTCTATGATGCCGGGAGCTTGATGATGGCTTGATAGCTTGGCTTTTATGAGTTCTCTTCGTCTCTTTTATAATTCCTGCAGTGCTATTACTTCCTTGGTTGTGTGTTGGGTCGTAATACTTATTTGAAAGGGTCTAGTCGATGGAAACGTGAGATTTGTCGTCACCAGAGTAGGATGTTGTATGAAAAATAGAATGGAGATGGTTTAGTTATGGAATTTCTGTCAACCCTTTTCGCATACACAATGAACGTGTGTGTGCCCAGGAATGGACAATCTGAGGGAAAGCTTCCGAATACAGCACTGCCAGCAACCAGCGAAAGACGACTTCCGAGACGGACAGTATATATACTCACTCACTTCCCACATTCGCGCATATACAACAGTATGTAAGTATTTCACACTCGGTCAGTGCACAACACTTGGACGAAAACAAGGCTCCACGGCTCACCAATGCTCCTCCCCAATCGCAACCTCATTCACATCGACACCTTCCTTAAACCACCTCTGCGCATCCTCAATGGGGACATCATTCCCGCTCATCTGGCGCTTGCGCATGAGGCCATCGGAAGCAAAAGTCCAGTCCTCGAGGCCGTAGGTGCGCCACCACTGGCCGGCGGCATCGTGCCACTCGTACCAGAACTGCACCGCGATCTTATTCTCGGCGAACGCGAACAGCTCCTTGCGCAGCCTGTACCCTTGCTCGCGCTGCCATTTTTGGGTCAGGAATGCGGCGATGGCGTCCCGGCCTTGCAGGAAGGTCGAGCGGTTGCGCCAGATGCTGTCGGGCGTGTAGGCCATTTTCACTTTTTCGGGGTCTCTGGGGCGGGTTAGTTGATGGGGTTGGTTTGTGAGGGGTGCGATGCGATGCGAGGAGATGACGGGGTTGGTGAACGTACTTGGTGTTCCATGCATCTTGGGCCGCTTTCACTTTTATCTGCGCCGTCTCGGCCGTGAAGGGTGGGTAAGGCGGTCTTCCCTCGTTCGCAGTCGTGGTAGCCATTGTCGGGATATCAAACTTCGTCTTGCTCGTAAGCAACTGTCAAATGAATTACAACGTCGTAAGTGAAGTTTTGGTTCACAATGAAGTAAGGACAGTTCTCCGACTATAGCTCAAGTGGAGTATATCTAGATAAGTCCATCAATTACACAGTACCCCTCTCTATATATACCCAGGCAAGTAAAAATATGTCTGATAAAGTTTATGACAAATGCGCAATTAATCATTATGACGGTGAGTTCTTCACCTATGTTGCCGTGAGCGAACACCGGTTGTCGACGACGCCCTTTCGGAGGCGGGGTGGGGTCGGGGAATGAATTCTCTAAGTAATAACGAACGGGACGGACGGCGTTTGCTCGGTCTGGCTCGGGGCTTCACCATGATTAGATACGAATACGGCATTTGTCATTGAGCTTGAGTCATCGAGACTTCTTCCACTTCCGCGGGTTATGATGAAAAACCATATCGAATGTTTGTTTTTTATGGTCTGAATACTACAAGGGGATGATGTTTCGATTAATATGTTTATCTCATGTGAGATGTGCGATGTGCGATGTGCGATGTGCGGAGGAGGTGTGCACAATACCCTGCTGCAGCGTCTTCTCCCAGGTAGGCAGACTAAGTGAGGGGGCGGGGAAGGGGAGCTCTATAAAACAAAAATAAAGAAGAAGAGGATGTATTTATTGCCATTGCGTAGTAGACATTCAAATGAACCCAATTGATGGATGAACTGATATTACCTGATAACATGAATGATAATATATTCGACACTTTGTCTGCCTAGTTATTTACATCCGAACTCAAAACACCAATAATAGCGGCACGTAAAAACGCCCGAGTATTATGTGATGGCCCCTCGCGGGCGGGCAGCTACATGCTAGCTCACCGCCGCAAGGAGGGGTAGCATGTCCCCCCTTACATACAATCGGGAGTATATTTATGATACTTGCATGCGAGTAAGCGGTTGTATAACTACTGGCTCCTTTATATCCCGCCTCTTTTTATCTCTGCTTGGTGTTGCAGATGCCGTAGATTCCAATTTTTTGTCTTGCTTCTACCCGCTGCCACGTTTCGATGATTTGAGTTACTCGTATTCCGTAACGGAACAAAACAGCAGTTCATATGTACCTATACTTACGGCACCCTGCCTGAGCAGGAGAGGGGAGCAGCGTATCAGGTAGGTTGCGGGTGCGGATGGATGCGGATAACTCGGGATAGCCGGTTTAGATAGGCTCCGGTTGACTTACAGTACCTACTGCAGTACATAGTGAGTTGCAAGTATGTATGTACACGAAGAAAGGGGGCGAGAAGTGGAAGAGAACCTTGATGGCCAGCTCGGTCGCTCTTGTCTGTACCTGCTGTACTGTAGATAGGTACCTAGTACAGTACCTGCCAACAAAAAGCAACCTTGAACCCATATGCTCCCCCCAAGTATGTACCTAACCATATGGTCGGCGACTCGCGACACCAACAAGCAAACCCCACCACGCCTTCGTCTAACCCCGCCATGATGCACTCACCAGCCCTCAAGCACACCACCGGGTCCGCCTCTAGCTGGCTGGCCGGCTGCCTTGTCTAATACCTACCTACCTACCTACCTACCTACCTACCTAGGTAGTACAGTACCTCTTCTAAATACAGTAGTCCATCTAAGGGAGGTACTATACGCAGTGCCCCTCGATGACGCGATAATGCCTGATCTAAGGGTCCTCTCGCTCGTTCGCGCAGTCGGACATGCAATCCGATTGCTACCCACGGCCTGCTGCATAGGTACTAATAACCCCTACATAGGTATTTGCATTTGTGTCGTGTTCCATTTCTCTCACTACATACTACCGTATCCATCCATCGTCTGTCGTTATAAACAGCAGTCTCGGCACGCACTTGTGACCACTCCATTCTTCTTCTCTCTCCCCATTCCTCTATTCGATTCCAGCCGCTTACACCAAGATAGATAAGATACCCCCTCTCTTGCTTCCCCATAACCCACCAACCAACCCGTGAAAATGTCTGCCCTCAAAGCCGGTGATGCCTTCCCCGCCGACGTCGGCTTCCTCTACGTCAAGCCCACCCCCGAGACCAGCGACGTCTTGGCCTGCGGCATCCCCACCAAGTTCGACGCCAGCGCCGGTATGGTTCTCTCTCTCTCTCTCTCTCTCTCCCCCCCCTCTCTGTCTCTGCGCATCATCCATCCATCTACCGCGGTAGAATCGCTCGCTGACCATCTCTCGTGACGACAAACAGACTTCGCCAACAAGAAGGCCGTCCTCGTCTCCGTCCCCGGCGCCTTCACCCCCACGTGCCAGGTCACCCACGTCACCGGCTACATCAACAAGCTGAGCGAACTCAAGGCCAAGGGCGTCGACACCGTCATCGTCATCGCCTTCAACGACCCCTTCGTCCAGGCTGCCTGGGGCAAGGCCAACGGCATCAAGGATGAGTCTATCGTACGTCTTATTCTTTTACGCGAGAGACATACCGTACACACACAGTAAGACACCAAGTAAAACTAACTCAAAATCCACAAACCACAGATCTTCGCCACAGACAACGAGGCCGCCTTCAGCAAGACCCTAGGCTGGACCCTAGGACCCCGCACCGCCCGCTACGCCATCGTCGTCGACCACGGCAAGGTCGTCTACGCCGAGAAGGAGCCCGCCGGCGACGTCGGTGTCTCGGGCGTCGACGCCGTCCTCGCCGTTCTATGAACGTCGTCGCCTTCCTCCTCCCCTTCTTCTTCTGCTCTTCCTCTCCCTCCGCTCCCACTCCCTCACTCATAGGTGTTAGCTGGTATCGAATGGATGGATGGATGAATTGATAAATGGAAACTGGGCCACAATAGACAGATGTCGTAAATTAGAATAGAAAGGACCTAGTGAATGAAGAAAAAAAAAAAAGAGAAATCAAATGAATAAATCATCAAGCTATTTTACCATGCATCGTGGGGTTGATTACGTGCTACAAGTGCGAAATCACCTCATCTACCGCTAGTCGTGACTGCTCCTCAAGATTCCACTCTTAGACGGACGCAGATGCGGTGATTTAAGCATGTTGATGAGATTAGATACTGGCGGCGACCTGGAGAAAATCACCAATTGCTAACCCTCGGGTTGGAAGAGATGCTCGCAAGTGACGTAAATCTACTTCTAAAGCCGACTGACGTCACGTGAACAAGGAACCCATCAAGTCAAACTAGGGAGCAATGCTGGCATTTCATGAGCTACCAGGGGAAAGATGCCTCTCTCATACCCATGAGAGAGATGAGACGAGACGAGACGAGATGTGTTGTTTTTCATGCAAATCCCCCCCAAACCGAGAAATGTATTCATGTTTTGGTTGATTCGTAGGCCGAAATGACAAAGTCGAGGTTTAATATTTCCCACCCAAGACGCCGCCAGACACGTTTGTTAGAATGTCCATCCATTCCACCGTCAATTGATTGTCATCCACTGGTCGACCAACCAGGCATGCACACACACATACACGGGGCTCTCTGTCTCTCTCTCTCCTCCCGGCCATCCCGTCATCAAAAAATGCTAGTCAGGAAATCGTTCGCATTCCATGTTGTTATTGTTGATTTATCGGGTGTTGGCCTGGACCTTTTGCTGGGCACCCCGTGCACTCTGCTTGCCGACGATGCGCTGGGTCTGGCCCTTGGAGGCGGTGGCGGCCTTCTTGGCCTTCTCGGACTTCTTGGCGGCCGCGGCCTCGGCCTTCTTCTCCTTGCTCTCCTTGATGGCCTGGGCACGGGCGGCGGAGCGGGCCTCGGGGCGCATGGATCGCTTCTCCTTGATCACATCGAGAGAGGCACCGACGATGGCACGCTGGGACTTGACGGTGCGGCGGGTGCGCTTCTTCGCGGCTTCCTACGATGGGGGTTAGCCAATGTTCAGTCAAATCTCCGGATTTCCCTGATTTGCTTTGTTCGATCCGCCATGTCGTGGCATAAGACAAATATAAATATAGGATTGGCCAGATGAACAATTGTATTTCGTCCTGTCCAACTGGAAGGGGATAGGGATGGTAATGTCGTACCTCAGTGATACCCTTGCGGTGTTGACGTCGGAAAAGAACGGTCCATGAGATGCGACGGGGGTTCTTGCGCTGCAGGAAGAGGGACTCTGACTTGCCGTTCTGGAAACGGAAGATCTTGCTGTCGCCTCTGACGTAGAGCTTACCCTGGAATCCGAGAGTTCGCATTAGCACAGGTCTGTCTACGTGACGATAGCACAAGATGAAGAGGATGTCACAACGTCAACGCATGCGTCTCGGCATCGCAACAGTCGGCCGGGTTCCTCGAGTGCACCAATCTGCAATGCTGTCTCTTTGCAATGCTGTCTCTTTGCAATGCTGTCTCTTTGCAATGCTGTCTCTTCCTCCTCCCCAATCAAGCTGCCAACCCCCCCGATTCCCAAACCGTGTTGCGATGACGAGAGGCTCGGATGCGGTCGGTTGTGACGGTGGCCTGTTCATAGGATAGAAAGGACGGGTGCGTGTATGTACCTTGCCAGGGTAGATTCTCTGGCCAGAGAAGGAGTCGTCGTAAGTTCTCATGTTGACGGTTGATGGCGGTGAGAACCTAGGTCGGCTGTGGTGGTTAGTAAAGTCGTGATGTTGGGGGTTTGGAGGGAGGCGGCTCAAAGACTGGACCTGGCGTTGCTCGAATTTCGAAATGTCCAAAGTGCGCGTGCCATTGTGGGCGGGAATGACTAAGCCACCTGCCACCAGCCCCGCTCTTAGGGTCGGCTCCTCACTCTCGCTCGCTATGCAAACTGTGGCTTGCGTGTGCCATGTGGACCGGTGGAGGTGTGGCTGACGTACTCCGTCCTGCCTCTTCGTCCTGCCTCTCCGTCCTACCTCTCCGTCCCTTCACAGCAGTAATTCCCCATAGGTAGACTAACATGGCCATGCTTTCCGTGACATGACCATCAAGTCAGACCTCATAGCATCTCTGGTGCAGCAAGAATTTAATAAGCTGCCAGCGAAGCGCAAACCCGCCGTTCGCGACAATGGTCTCCGCGAATGGGTGCCCCTGAGCGGCATTGTTGCTGAAGGTATCTCTATACGTCCATCTAGTATTGTCCCTTATATTTTTCTATAGGCCTCTTCTAATAGCTTGATATTCTCTGGATTGAATCAATACCTGATCTGTGTCGTAGAAAGACATGGCAAATTAACATGCCTCTCCTTGGCGTACGTCTGTTTACCCAATCTACACTATACACTCGCCACTAATACCGGAAAACAAACAGAACCGGCATGAAATGCCTCCCTTCATCCAAGCTGCCGCAGGCGCGGGGCAACGTGTTACATGACTGGCACGCCGAAGTCCTCGCCATCCGCGCCTTCAACTGCTTCGTGTTGGACGAATGCAGGGCACTCGCGAGCGGGTCTGGGGGCTCTTCCACGTTCATACGGCATCGGAGTAGCGCTGAGCTTACCTCTTCCCCTGACTCTTGCGAGAGTAAATGCGGTGATGATGACGATGACGATGACGTGGACGAGGTTGACTGGCATGGCCAACCCTTTGCATGGAGAGAGGATGTGCTGCTGCATATGTACTGCTCCGAAGCTCCTTGTATGTAGTTTCATACTGAGGAAATGGACTCAGCTGTGTCTTTATTTCCTACATCTTGTCGTCTGAGATCAGTAGCTCACACCATTCACAGGCGGAGACGCAAGCATGGAGCTCACGATGGCATCCCAAGCAGACGCGACACCATGGGCCGTCCCGCCCCAGGAATCCCCTTCTCTCGATGTCCTAACTCCCACGCCAGTAGAACCGGACACCCCCCTCCCCGGACGAGCCTATTTCTCACAACTAGGCATTGTCCGGCGGAAGCCGTCAAGGGGCGACGCGCCCCCAACCCTATCGAAATCATGCTCAGACAAGCTCTCCCTACACCAATGCACGTCTCTCCTCTCCTCGGTGACCTCGCTCCTCGTGAGTCCTGAAAACGCATACATATCAACCCTGATCCTTCCCGCGGCGCAATACAGCGCATCGGGATGTCACCGGGCCTTCTCAAATGGGGGCGGTATCGAAGGAGACGTCGTCGACCCGCGACAACCAGCCCGCATGGCGCCCCTAGCTACCGAACCCCAAACTAGAAGGACCCGGGATAGCGGATACGCCTTCCGACCCTTCGGCATCGAGACGACGGATCACGAATTCATCTTCTCGCGACGGTCTACATCGTTCGCCCTTCCATCACCACAGCCGTCTTCCCCCTCCCTTCCCAACACCACGAGCCGAACCCCCACCCCCCAAATCAAAATAACCCCAAGCAACCTCTCCACAGCACACACAGCCTCCAACCGTACAGAAACAACCCTAAACGGGGTCCTCCAAGGCCGCAAGGCCTCAGCAGCATCCACAAAGGGCGCAAGCTTCGCCAGCCGACGGCAAACATGGGGACTCGCGGTGGAAGTATCCAATCTCCTCCCATCAAGCCAACCAAACACTCTACAAATCCGAGAGGTACTAGGCGTGAAGTCTTCTACAAATGACATAGTAGTCATGGGCGAGAGGGAGGAACCGGCGGTCACATACGCGCGCGTTAAGAATTGCGCGCTGCTGGGACCCCGGCGACGAGGCAAGGCGGCCGCGAGGCGGGAGGCGTTGCGGGGATGGGTGCGGAATCTGGGGGATGACGATTTCGCGCTGTGAAGGCTTTTTGGGGGGGAGGGGGAGGGGGGGGGGGAGGGGGAGGGGGAGGGGGAGGGGGATGGGACTTGCTTTACTTGAGTGCCTTGTCGTTCGGGTGGGATAGGGGTCGAGAGGGAGGTGGGGAGTTGGATTTCGTTTTATATCCAATACCCTCGTTAGGATAGAGAGAGAGAGAGAGAGAGAGAGAGAGAGAACGGGGGAATATTTGAATAAAAACATCAGGCCGTGGAGTACAATTACAGTATTATCGATACCCATCATATTCTTCTAATACATTAGCAAGAAAAACGCCGTCACGCAGTCAGTACCAAGCCATGCATGACGAAGGAACCAAACTAACTACCATGCCCTCTACCCCTTACCATTACAACCAAAGCCGCTCGCTCACACACCAAGTTACCAACACAATGAATACCAAACCCATAGGTAGGCCGACGAATCCACGCAGTGTCGACAAGTCTATATCACCTCTCACATAAAGAATTGTCCCTATTTTGTGCTTGCTTGCTAGGGCGAACATTCCAGTCCAAGCCTTGGCAATCGAAGGATTTGGGGAATACCCCCCCTACCATCATCACTACCGATCCATCACTTTCAACACCAAAGGCAGACATACATTTCCAGTCCATTCCACTCCAGGAAGTAGGCCTGCAAACAAGTAACGTAGGTAAACCGCATCAGAAA
Source organism: Xylaria telfairii (assembly GCA_022495065.1). Classification (NCBI taxonomy): domain Eukaryota; kingdom Fungi; phylum Ascomycota; class Sordariomycetes; order Xylariales; family Xylariaceae; genus Xylaria; species Xylaria telfairii. Next base: position 249,816 of record MU383859.1, read on the forward strand.
ACAGCGTACGGCACCTACATAACAAACAACAGAGTCAAAGGTATCTTGTATCGTATCTTTTTTTTATATTCATTTCATGCACCGATCCGCGGCATATGGAACAACAACGACGTATCTAACTGGCAAGGTTTGAGAACTACTCTACCTACCCCGTACGAGAAGACGAACGGAAAACTTGAAAAAAAAAAAAAGAAAAAAAAAGTAAAACTCCACTCGGGGCTTTACCAAGCTCCCTCCCTCCGTATAGCCCTCCATCCATGCCTATATCATGGCGGTGAGAGAGAAAGAATATATGGGGGGAGGGGAGGGGAGGGGAGGGGAGGGGAAGAAAGTGAAGAGATCCTCCACACCCCCCAGACCTCGGGATCAAGATGCCAATTAAGGAGTTCACTTTCTAGTACAAGAAATTGCTGTCCCATCCCCCCCCCGGTGCCTTTGATCCCTTTTTCTCATGCATTCATCCAAGGGTTCACGATACGATGCCATGCCATGCCATGCCGTGTTTTCTCGTCAAGTCATTTTCGGCGGGAGGTTGAAGTCATTCCATGTTGCGCGCGGGGTCAGCTCTGCGTCGTAGCGTGTGGCGGCGGCGCAGCAGGTTATTCGACCTTGCTCTCGAAGTTCTCGCCGGCGACCAAGTTAGGGATATCGCCGTCGTCGTCGTCGCCGTCCTTGTTGTCCTTGGTCATGCTCTGGTAGCTCTCGGCGAGCTTGCGGAGCGAGGCCAGGGAGTCGGGGCCGAGCTGGTTGAGGATGCCGGGCACCAGCTCCGTCAGCTCCTTGTCTTCGCCGTTGCCGTAGATGGCGAAGGTGTTGGATGGGACGGCGGCGTGGACTGGACAATAGGATTAGTAAGGGATGTCCGATCTTCGTCTGAGGTGGGGGGGTGTATACTCGTGAGTATACATATACGCCGTGTGTGTATATACTCGTGAGTATACATAGGTATAGGTACGGAGGGGCAATGCACGGATGAAAGAAGAGAAGGATGAAGACAGCGACAGCAACGATGAGAAAAGGGACTCACCCTTGGGGGCCGAGAAGTGGATGACATTGCCGTCGCTCTTGAACATATTGACTTCCTCAATAGCCTGGATGGGCTGCGTGTTCAGCTTCTTAAGAGTGGCCTGCAGCTTCTTGTCGTCATTGGCACTGCGGGGGACATTGCGCTTTTGCTTGTGTCTGGGCGTGCCCTTTCCACCTGTCCATCATTAATCAGCCTTGCGATGCACGGCGCAACGGATGCACTCTACTCTTGCCCATGTCGGCGCTGCAGACACGGCACGGGCACGGGCACGGGCATAGACACAGAAAGGTGGACATACCGGTTCTGGCGGGGGCGGCACCACCGAACTTCTTCTTGAGCAGCTCCTGAATGTCGGCCATGATGTCGGACGAGGCGATTCGTGGCTGAGGAGGAGGGGTGATGCGTCGGGTCGAGGAAGTGCTGCATGACGAATACGAATTAGCGACGCACACGAGACAAAGGAAGATGGTTTGTGGTGTATGTATGTATGTATATATATATATATACTTACCTACGTCTTCTTATGTCGACGTCGTCTTATGTCGTCGTCGTCGTCGTCGTCGGCAGTCGTCAGTCGTCGTCAGTCGTCTGGGATTATTCAATCGTAGCGTCGTTCAATCCACGCAGTGGGTGGCTCCAATTCCAATGTTGGGCTGGCCGCGGCAGAAAATTGGATGTGCGTCGCCAAGACTTTTTTCCCACGCACTCGCCAAAGGAGAAACCCTCTTCCGCCCAGACGGGAACTTACGCTCGAGCCCACCGGGTCCATCCTGGCTGCCGACCCCGCAACCTGGAATGCTGGCTGCTGGCTGTGTTGCATAAAATAAAACCCTTCGTAACTACCCAAGGTACCTATGTACTTCGAGGGAAAGGTTCAGGTCATGGCTCGTCAATATGATTTAGCTATAGCTATAGCTATCTAGGTACCTACTCCTGCTCACTTCAGCTAATCCTTCTTAGAAATATGAGTACTTTCGGTGAGCATGAAAATCCCTACTGTAAAGGATTACATACTGAAATCGTCCAAAAAGGTAAGTGTGTCGGTACGGGCACTTCCACCAGCCAAAACACCTCAGAAACAAGCCCGGAAGCCCTCGTCTCCCGTTGAGCTATGTGATATTTTATAGTAGTGGCCATCTGCTCCCGAGCCGTCATCCCTCGCTCATCAACTTCTCCAACTCATCCATGCCCGTCTCAATATCCTCCATCACCACCAATTCCTCCCCTGCTTCCGATTCCGGCGATAGAGGCAGTTGAAGTAGAGCTAAATCCTCCTGCTTCGACTTTTCCAAATTACTCATGCTTGTCTTCATGTTTTCCAGCATGGTTACCTTCTCTTCCGCTTCCGATTTGAGCTCGTCTGCCACCCCCATCAACTTCTCCAGCTCATCCATACCCGTCTCACCATCCTCCAAAGCAATCACTTCCACATGGGGCTGAGTAGATCCACAAGTAGTGATAGTATTTCCCTCCACTAGGCCGAGCCCCAAGCCTTCAACCTCCTCCAACGTGGGGGCAAAGACACCAAGACCAAGCAATCGGTCATACTCCATCTCATCATCCTCGCCCTCGTCCTTGAAAGCGTCCGCTAGCACTTCCGGGAGGGCATCCAACTGGTAGTCCTGCTTGAGGTTGGCGATGCGGCCGAGCTCCTGCTCAAAAACCCAAGAGAAACTGATAAACGGCATGTGCTGGTCTGCGGTGATGCCGCCCCGGCCTTCGCGAAGCACTACCTGGACTCCCTCCCACGTGACGCGGTAAGTGGCCGCGATAAAGGGGTACAGGGCCTCGGGCTCGCGCGACCCTGCCACGCGGATGCACGCGTTGCGGAAACGTTCGCGGTGATTCGCTATGATCGGGCCCATCGTCTCCTGCATCTGGTAGTCGCTTCCCACGCGCGGCTTGGTCAGGACAAAGGTACTCCAGACCTCGAACTCGGTGCCAATCTCGCGTTGATTCATGATCTTTCTGAGCGCTCTGTCATGCTGTCTCTTGATGATCCTCGCCTTTCTCAACATATCCTCCGTCAAGGCGAATCGGCGGAGGATGCGTTCGTCAAATGCGCCATTATAGTTTGGGTGAAACTCAACTTTCTTGACCACGTCATAGAGCTGCCCCAGCACAGTGTCGGAATGATACATTCTACCCGGCTTTTCCATGAAGTGCGGAAATTGTTTGGGACGTAATGAGCCCTTGAGATGCGCGGGCTGGCCAGACTTGGGGTAGTCGACGGCCTTAGAATGTAGATGAGCAAGCTCAACACACACCTCAGTTTTCGGTCCTCCGTGGGCCATAAGTCTATCTGATTGTGCCAGATGTGCATGGGCTATAGTGCTGAGGGTATCGTTCTTCATGTACGTGACGAAAAACGCAACGAGATCACTCGGTTGAACATCTCGATGAAGCTCTACTGGCTGCGTTGGCTCGTGGATCATCGGTGGATAGCTCCTCTGTGGCGGAATGAGATTGTGATCCCAAATGACGAAGAAGTCATCGCCATCGAGGTCACCGCCCGAACACATAGACGGAATATCGCGGTCGCCCTTTGCCGGAAACACCACAACATCACGCAAGTGTTGAAGCGCAGGCACATCTATAGCTTCGACGACACGCATATCACCAGGGTGCAAGGATGGATTGCGTCCAACAACACAGAGTCCTGTGACGACCATGTAGCTATTTGGGTCGTCTAGCGAAGCCCCTGGTCTCGGCACTTGAAGAAATATTTGGGGAATTTCATCCTCCTTGGGGGGGCCGGCGGGCGAAGAGTCTTGAGTTTTGTTACCTTTGGGCTCATGATAACCACGAAGCGTATGAGTCTCATCGATACAGCCAAAAACAAAAGCACCCTGTTCAACCACGATACGCGCCTTTTCTCGAAGCAATCGCAACGACCAAGCACGCCACACCTGAAGGATACACATGAAAAAAGGCTCTTTAACCCGCATGAAGCCGTCAGTTATCATCTGCGCCACCATTGTAGTGATGCCATTTTGGTCGACGAACTGACTCAGCAGACGCATGGCTGTCGTGGGATCTTCCATCGCTTTATCATAGCTAATGAGCTGATTTTGTTGCAGCTGTAGGAATGCGGCATCGGGGACACCCAGACAACTGAGAATCGTGATTGTCTGTCTATTCAGCGTGGCTACCGAGAAACGGGATGGTTTGATAATCTCCAGGACCGTAGACTGGGCCTGGAACTTCTTCTGAGATGGTCGCAAACAGACTTGATTGAATGTTAAATCAGGCCAGACAACTAGTAAGCCTTTGTTGCCTCCAAGCCTGAATTGAAACGCCGAAGGGACAGTCTTTCTCGTCAGCTTGTGCCGTCTTGCGACAATCTCGGCCATCTTTGGCGAGATCTTCCCGACGCCGTCTGTAAAACACCAATTATTTCTATATATGTCCTCAATCTCGTGGATACTCTGGCTGATCGGACTATCTGTGAGTGCTCGAGTGGTAGAAAAGCATTGGCCCAACCTGGCCGCATATTTCGCTACGACTTTGATATGTGCAACATCGCCCATCCACTGCCGTATATAGTCGCAGTCGATACCGTCGGTGGGTGAGAAGAAATATGCCCCGTTCTCTCTGAACTGCGAGTTTCCGAAAGCGAGGAACTCGAAATGCCGACCAGCTATCTTGATACCATTTACCAGAGTGCGATGTATTCTGTTGTACAAGGCATTTTGCTGCTTGCTCTTGGGCGACGAGAAGATCTTGCCTTTCACGAGTTCATCGGTGAACTGAACTCGCAAAAAGCGATCGGAATATTGGGCGAAATGGCGCAAAACCCGATTCGAAGCCTCCGGGGTCGGGGTACTGAGGTATATAGTGGAAGGGGTGACCACCACCTTTCTTACCCAAGCACAGTGAGAAGGGACCCCAAGCTCTGGGTAGTGAGTTGAGGCCTTTCTATCTGTAAATAGTGCCATCGGATCGTAGAATCTCTTTGGATAAAGCTCAAGGTCACGCACCGTCCCCGGTCCTTCGGATTCGGCCACGTAAATGAGTAGGTCCTTCGCGCGGTTCCTGTTCCTCTTACGTGCGTTAGATAGCTCCGTAAGTCTACGGAGGAAATCGCCGCCAAGGTTAACTTCATCGAGGTGCCCTTGGGATATGCACACTTCCAGTTGGTATCGCACATCGAATGGAAGATTCACTTCCTCGGTTGCAACAAGAAGTGCGAGGTTCCCGCTAGTTACTCTAGGCTCTAGGGTTTCCCAGAAGTTTGACTTGACTGCTGGGACAGTCTTCAATTTGTCGGCCGCAACATGCCGCACTGGTATGTTGAAGTCTTGGAGGGCCCTCTTCATCGTTTCCCAGACCGCAGTATTAGACTTGGACTTCGTGATAGTGACTTTGTATGTTGTCCATCGACCAGTATCCACAAAGTGATTCTCTCTCCGGAGGGTGACTTTGTCATCCTTCAACCAGGCCGTGTTGTAGACAACACCTATAGCTCGCGTCCAAGTATCGAACTCAGCCCACGACGTCTTTTCCTGAGAGTGAGATGGCTCATTCTCACCCTTCTTGAAATAGATCGGTGGGCTGTGTAATGGAATGAGCACAGAAAACGTAGACTCGCCGTCATCGAGCACCCAGAGGTTGGTAAGGTGTGGGAAAAAAATCCGTGCCCTATACGTGGATACGTAGTCTATCTCCCCGATAGGCGAAGGATGCTTGAAGTTTGGATCACTCGAGCGAGGATCTTTCACAACGCAAGAAAAGGTAATCTCGAGCTTTCGAAACTTTAGATCAGTGAGAAAAGTGAAATCGCCTTGTCGGGTGTTGTTGATTGTCCGCATTGCCATGAATTCGTCGGGTTGCGAGAGCAGGCCAAACTCGAGTTTTGTAGGCTGGATGCTTAATTGTGGGGGATACTCATGTCCCCCGGGAGTGAGAATGGCGGCAGGGCGTCTCCACGATAGCAAAGCGATTTTGACTCTATATCCCTGGCCGTTGATGTCGATGTGCATCTGGTCGTTCCAGCATGGCTTGGACGGAGGGGGCGAGAATCTCACAATGGCATAATCTTTCCTCGGTTCCGAGATCTCTATATACACCACCTTGCCGTATCGTCGGAAATACGTATCCAGCTGTAGGGTTGTGGCCAGTGGCGGTGGCAGAGGGGAGATGCGGATGGCTAGGTCGGACCAGTCCTTCCAGTCCGGTCTGGTGTCAGAGCGGTGCATCGTGGAAGGGCCTCTGCGACTGTCGGTGCTGCTAGACGATGCGGGCGACGTAACACGAGCAGGTCGAAGAGAATGCCATGGTCCCCGGGCCTCCATTGCTTTTGATTGATTTGTTGGAGCTGGGTTGCTGCTCCTGCTAACGAGCGTGGTTAAACGGCAGAGTGCCTGGGCAAGTATCGACAAACGGCGGGCAAACAGCTTGGTCGCGTCTAACTACGCAGGGGCCCGAAGAGAAAGCATCGAAGAGATGATAAATCAGAATGAGAGGCCCGCACACCCGTTGTTGGTAGCTGTCCACGGCATTGTTCTGATTACGGAAGCGGTAAAACGAAGGAGCGTGGAGTATGGATGATATAAATGGTGGAAGATGATTAGGGGTGAAGTGTTAATTGACGGGCAAGAACTTGAAGCCTTCTCGTGCAGATACTCGGAATTAGGAAGTTGCACAAGGTAGGCAACAGGCACTTACAATGGATGTAATATGTGGTGTGTAGTAGATGGGGAAGGTACCTGGGAGGTACTTGAGGCGGGAAAGTGCTTTGTGCCTGGGCAGTGAATACGAACAAGCGCAATATAAACAACCAGTAAATAGGGACCTAAGGTACCCAGCCGGATAAGAAAATCCATTTTGCTTATCCCAAAGCGACATCTCTACCTACATGTATGCATACATGCCAACATCTTACTCTCACACCCACCATCCAAGCCCCAAACCTCTCCCCTCACCTCTCACATGGTACATCAAAGATCTTCCCCGGATTCATAATCCACAGGGGATCTAGCGCTGCCTTGATCTGCTTCATGACGCCCAGCGTATCAGGGCCGACCTCGCGGAGCAGCGAGGCCTTCTTTCCCCAGCCGACCGAGTGCTCGCCCGTGCACGTGCCTTCCATGTCAAGGGCCCTATTGACCATATTCTTGACACACGTCTCTACCTTAGCCCTCTCGGCCGGATTGGTCCGGTCGTAGATGATGCTCTCGTGGAAGTTGCCGTCCCCGATGTGGCCCAGGATCGAGGCGAACAGCCCCATGTCGTCCATCTCCTTCTTACTGATCTCGATGAGTTCGGCCAGTCGGCTGAATGGCACCGCGACGTCCGTGCTCCCTGCGTGAATTGTGTCAGTTAGCTGGTTCGTGACGAATCGGCGCAAAAAAAAAAAAAAAAAAGGAAGGGAAAGAAATGAGGTCCGGTGAGGGAATAGAATCAGCGCGCAGACGTACAAACTTCCTCGCCCTCTTTCCTAAGCGCGAGCATCGACCACAAAACCTCCTTCCGCGCGGACCACAGGAGCTTCTGCTCGCGCTCATCACGGGCAAACTCGAAGTTGCTCCCACCATTGGCCCTAGTAATACCCTTGACCCGGCTAATGTTGTCTTTGACGCTTGTCTTGGTCCCGGCGAACTTGAAGAATAGGGTTGGCGCCTCCTTCCACACCCGCGGGGCCGTCGCGCCCCCGAGGTTGATCACTCTCATCTGCACGTCGTCCATAACCTCCATAGAGGCGACGGGTATCCCCGCCTGCATGATTCCCGCTGCGGCCGAGGCGGCGTCCCGCATCGTGGGGAAGCTAACAACGGCCACCGACGTCTCTTCGGGCACGATGGCGAGCTTGAGAGTAGCTGTGTTCGTCACATTAACTTCTATATCAGATCTAGCAGAGAAGGCATGTACCTTCGGTGATCAAGCCAAGTGTTCCTTCACTTCCTACGAAGATGCCATTAAGATTGTATCCGGCGGAGCTTTTCCTCGGGCGCCGTCTGGTCTTGATGATCGTCCCATCAGCCAGCACTACCGTGAGATTGATAACCCAATCCTAGTCACTTGTTAGTTAGAACTCCGCTCTGATCTTAGAATGAAAAACCAGAAATAGACTGGCAATACATCCCCTAACTCTGGTCTTTATCTCGGCAACTCGGCTGAGATCAAATCTAACGGGGTGAGTAGACTATGATGGGCGGGTCGAACTACGGTCACAGGCGGCCGCATGGCTGGGTTACAGCAGCCAAGCAACCCGTTCGGAGCTCATAACCCGGAGAACTAGCTCACCTTCATAGTGCCGTACCTAACGGCATTGGTGCCCGAGCAATTAGTTCCTATCATACCGCCGATCTTGGCGCTCGGGCCTGGGAGCGGTTAGCCGACGAGTTCGAGCTCACCGCACCCTGGGAGTGGGACGACAGGCATTCCCTCCGTTTGATATGCACATACCAGGATCGATGGGGAAGAAGAGACCACTGTCTAGCTGGCTGAGTTGCGCATTGAGATCTTGCCACCCAATACTTGGTTGCACGATGACGTCCATGTCGCCCTTGTTCAATTGTATGATTTTATCCTAGGTTTCATTAGTATTAGCTTCGACTACATTATCTCCATACGCGTATGCAACAAAGTCCGCCACCCCCAGGTGAACCGAGACATCCTCACCATGTATGCAAAGTCCACGCTGATACCACCGTACGGCGCTGAGAAGTGACCCTCCAGGCTGGAGCCCCCAGAGTAGCCAATGATCGGGACATGGTATTTGTGGCAGATCCGCGCAATGAGAGACACCTGTTCCGTCGACCGCGGATAAGCTACGGCTACGGGTAGACCATCCGGGTTGACAGTTGACCATTCTGAGTAGCCATGTGCGTGTAATTCATCCGCGTCAGTGCTAATGATGTCCTCATCCTCGCCAAGAGCCTTTAGCTCTTGTCTTATCTCGTTCAGCGCCTTGAAGAATAGTCAACTCACCATCTCCAAGACATTTCTAGTTACATCCGGAACGGAAAAGACACCGTATAGTTAGCTTACAAGTTCCAATTCCTTTACGGAGGCATATCTGGGTCCCGACGTCTTATCATCGAACAGAGATGCAGTACGTTTCGGAGAGCCATCCAGTACAAACGCAGCCAGGCCAAACCCCACGGCTCCAGCGGAAGCTGCCAGGGCGAAAACAGAGCGCCCTGTCCATCTCGAAGCCTGCACTGAATTAACTGTGTTGGTGGCTCTCCCGGTGGAGGGTCTCTTCAAGGCCGTATTGGTAGACAATGTGCGCCGCCACCCGCCGATGAGGCGCCGAGTGGCATTGTTCGCCAACATTGACTTGGAGATACTAGGTGTTACACAAAGCATGTGTAACTCTGGCACACATGCGGCAGACTCTCTTGGTCCAAGACAATACCTCAACCAGATAATGAAAACGTGTTTTCTCTGGGATCTGGAAATGCAGGTTTCACCTCAAAGTCTGAGATTATTTTTGCTGCTGTCATAGAAACAATAAGTTGAGAATGACGTGATTACCGATTCTCGGATGTGGGAGCCCGCATTGTCGCCGAACGAACACCGGGCTGGAGTAGTGATAACCCAAAGAAGGAAAAGAATAACCGGAGACAGGCTACGATCCACCTAGCGGGGAATAAGTTTCTATACTAATCGTCGGACTGCACAGAAAAGGACCAAGCAGTTAGATCCAAGGAGTTGGGATCCGGGAGACGGAAGCGGAACTGCTCTAGAAGGTGCATATATGTGATGGAACTCCACATGTCGGAAGCCGTACTCTACAGGTAATGGAGACCCAAAAAGGAGGCACGCAACACGGCTCATTGGACGGCGTGCTTCTTCTACCAAGGAAGTCCGGGTCCTAGACAATGGGGAAAAGTCGTTTCCCCTATATTCCGCCACCGATAGACTAATGGCGTACTTCCCCAAGTGCCGGGGCATCTTGTTTCCACCTCAGGCTCGTGGGGGATGTAGCCAGTCGCGGGTGCTCGTGACCGGAAGTGGGACCAGACAGACCGACTAATCGTGGTGATGGGGCACAGGGGCAGCCACCACGGGGCCATTATTCATGGAAGGACGAGCCTGCATAATGTCAAATATGCAAATTGAAAACGCGGAATGGGTGTGTCAGATGGAATCTTGTGACTAATGACGTGGGACGGCGCGAGACGAGGCTTCTGGACTCGACCCATATTATATTTCACGAGAAAGGACGTGTAAACAGAGCCTAATTTCTAGATGTGGCGCAAAGGCTGGCCATTCAGGGCTCAGTAGAAACAGACCAGAATGCTGTATAGCAGTGGCTGAAATTAAAGTTGCTATGATGGTTATCGAGCAACGGATGATTATGACGCAGAATACCTTAGGTTCCCATTTCAGGCTCCTAGAATACATCACCAATCCTTGCTGACGCGGGCCAAATGTTGAAACGTTGAGACCCAGATACGTTATGCTGCATGAGTCCCGACCGTTGGAGAACAGCGAGAACTCATTTTTCATAGAATCGTGTCATCCACACGCATATGGTGGTCGAGAGGCTGAAGAGATGCAAGGGGACGGAGCATGGGGGTGCCGATCAATGGGGGTCAGTCGGCGCTGGAACTAAAGAGTCGCGTGAGGTTCTAGAAGAATTCCATATGTATCCTAACCCACGCCGGTCCCGAATTTGGAGATGATGAAAACGACCTTCTGTCTAAGATGGGCCAGCAAGGGAATTCAAGAGAAAGAAGAAGGTGCACGTCGGCGAAAGCCTCAGTTGGCACGAGACACGCCGTGTATTTCTCAATTTGGCTGTAAGCCATCAAAGAGGCGTCATCCTTGCACTGTCATCTGGGCAAGCGTCAGACTCGCATGGCTGCTGTCGACGCAAAAGAGAAGTCGGCAGCGAGGGCTCTAGGGCGAGATTGACCCCAACCCAGTGAACTAATTCGGTCGGTCAGCCTCGGCGATTGGCTGACAGACAACGGTCAGGCAGCAAGTTCGGAGCCAAGGCTCTGCTTCACAACAATCTGCTGTAGTTTGGCGTCCTGTCGCGACGGATTGCTATACGGACGTCCCGTCTGCACCTACGGGATGTCTGAATAGCACATTCCTCTTCTAATACTGCGCTAGTGTAAATAGTAATCATAGACTGTTTACTGCGTAGAATGCAACTAGAAAATATGAGTAAGAGTAAGTGCCTACAGCACTCAGCTACGCGATGTGAGAGGTATGTATGTAAGTAGGTAGGTAGGTAGAGAGAAGGGAAACACAGAAGAGCATGGTGACAGGGGTCCACGGCAGACTTGACCCACAAGGAGCTGAAAGAGGAAAGAGGGGTTGAGGTCGAGGAAGCCCTGTAGGTACCCTATGTATTATTATGGGGAGGGGTCCACCGAGGGGCACTCGGCATTGCTGCTCGGGTTCCAATTGCGTTTGAACATATCGCCAGTCACTATCAATATACAAGGCATTATCTACATAATGCAAGTACTAGGTAATTTACGATACATCAAACCATACCTATTTCTCCGATACATCCAACGTCCCTTCCAACCCGGCAGTAGAATAGGTAGGCAGGTAGGTTCCCGGTCTGCTCGCACAGCATATCCAGCATCGGGTTATATCATGCCACTGACTTACTCCCTCGACTATTACAACATGCAAACCCCTGGACTTGCGGGTACGGCATCAAAAAGCAAACTTGGTTTGAGAAAAATCCAATCATATTCTCCTGTGCTGCAAGGCTAACTCGAAGCATTTGCACACGCAGCTATCACTTCCTTCGCCGATTACACACGCACGGCCGGTATCTTTCCTATTTGCCGCGCGACGACACGAGGCACCCAGACACCAGGGATGACGACGCAGGAGTAAGAAGCAAACATCCCTACTAGGTAGGTCGATGGCCATGTAGTAATCCCAGCTAAGAGTGATAGATCACTCTGTTCGTCGGCCGAGTGGCAGCTTGTCATGTTGTCAAGTCAGGTACCAATGCAGCCCGCGTATGGCTTCTCTCTCTCTCTCTCTCGCTCTCTCTCTCTTGCTCTCGCTCCGTCTCTTTCCAGCTACCTACACACTACCCTGCCAAGGACCGACGCCTCATCTGTGATGAAGAATAGGCACACGCACATGCGTGCGTACGTACATACATACATACATACATACATACACCCGTCAGCCAGGTTCAGCCAGCTTCGGCCACGTGCTCAGCGACGGCTGGCGACATACATACCTTACCTTTCCAGCACCTACAGCCGTTTCGACCCGCCAGGAGCATGCGCGCGCGCGATATACGAGTATGGCGTTGGTGCGAATAGCGTCATGGCCCAAGGCGACAATTGGTGACCGAAGTTTGGATCCGGGCGGTGCCGTCGTTCATATATATATCAACATGTATACCCAGACAATGGGGAGCGGCGTCCGGCCAACGAAGGTGTTTCCGGAGCAATAGTAAAATTGAATGCCTACACTTACCTTGATAGGTCGAAGGGCATCAAACCCAGCATTTCCTCATCGCCAGCATCGTCTTAGCACGGTAAATTCCCTCCCTTAACAGCAAATAGGTATACATACATAGGTAGATACATCCCGATGCTGCTGCTGCTTTAATGGCGCGGAAGCACTTTCTGTTTACGTACGACCATAATGACACCAAGGGACAACAAGATTCGAAACGCGGGATTAACAATGATAATTCCATCAATCAATCAAAGAACATCGACGTCCCGAGGAGCCCGAACTGCCCAGGAATGGAATGGATGAATGAATGTATGTACAGTATGTACAACCAACGGCCGGCCACACAGCGCCCCGAAACAAGCAACGGGCGAGTTTTTTTAGTTTTTTTTTTTTTTTTCGCTACGATACCGGTGAAGGGCTCGTTCGTGGGGAGGGAGACGAGGCTAATGCGCGATAGAGTGCCTCGCCGCGCCTCCGTGGAAATGAGAAAATATTCGCACGCGCCGGTGAAGGGGAAGGCTTTTTTTTTTCCTTCAACGACACACCACATCGAAAAGGATCTAAGCCTTCGGTTGTTTCATTCTCTTCGTTTCTCCAACGCTGCCCGATATGGACTGCTGCATGCGTTGGCGCGGCGCGGCGCGGCATGTTGGTGCTCGATGTAAGGGTAGTATGTAGGTCAAGTCAGTAAAGTAACTAACTCTGTAACCTTACAGTACGAAAGGGGAGGCAGGGAGACACCGAGACCTTTTTTTTTTTTTTTTTTTTTTTAATTTTTTCTTCTCGTTTGTTCTTTTGTGACCGACCAACCCATCCCCTGTCAGCTGTATGTTGTGCAGAACCGACCGACATACACCCCCGGTCGTGCTCGCGACAGTAAGTCGGGATTGCAGACCGATGCTACAGGCTTGCACGGAACTACATATGGCTGACGAGGTGGTATGCTGTACCTAATGGTGACGTCTAGCTAGCCTGCTTCTGACCCGAGTGAACAACGTGTTGTACTTACCTACTTACTTGGTATGCCTCGCTTGCTTCCTGACCGACTGGGTCTGAATTGGATATCTCCTTCTCCGCGATTTTGACTGTATTTTTATGACGAGCAGATTCCGCATACAGTAGTCGGTAGGCGTCGTCCCAAGAATCGTGCCATTCTGTAGGACTTGCGCTATGTCGAAACTAGATGTTGGAATATTTGCCTTGAGCCGCTCCAATCACCAATCTTCCACCGAGGGGTAGTTAGACATACCCCTCTTTATCTAGGTACTTAAGGATATTCTGTCGGGACGTATCTTAAGTACATGGTTTATATCCGTGCCGCTTTTTATCCTTGCGTGGTAATATCTTGTTTATCTAGATATGATAAGGTTGCTATTAAATGCAACGCTGTATATTGTACCAAATCGACACCTAGATTGAAGGTCCAGTCTAACCTCACTTAACCTAACCCATAGAATTGGAGTCAAGTTCGGACTGTTTGGTCCTAGTACTCTAGCCTATATTGCCTGCCACACCTATATTACGTATCTAGATTAATACATCTGTTAAACGACAGTGTATGCAACACCGTATACCTCCTAAGAATGCAGGATAGGAATCACAATAACTATAATAACAGATGTATATGTCTGACCTCGGTTGGATGCTAGCAGTGATCGTAAGGTACCTTTTACGTGAGGGAGCCAAATACTATATTTGTTTTTGCCTAACAGTCTCTGAAACATCTCCAGAGACGCCATCTAACCATAGAGGCGGACGTAATATTTATGATGTAGGATGTAAGCGTTAAAAGGTCTAACTATACCTACCCTCGTTAAGAAAGGAATTCAGCTGGCTAGCACTATTGAAGTACCTAACTCGTCTGTTTCTAGGCCTGGAAATATTTGTATGAACTAATTGTATTAAAACATAATACATAATGTGATAACTTAATTTTGCTCCTTTCCATCTATTTGCTTGTGGTTATGTTTTTGCTTTATTTGCCTATCTATAAATATATATCTCTCCAACCCTGTTTTCCTAACTTGAAGTCCCATATTGAAAAAGGGAAACTCAAACTAGAAAGAGAAACGAATACTATAGAATCAGAAACATAAGGATAAATAATAACATTAAATCTGCCGGTACACTTAGAAAAGAAAATAAACTAGGAGAGAAAGCACAAGGCAAAAAGGCAGCCGATACAAACAACACATACAGGGTGAAATGAAATAAGCGGCTAGACACAGAGGTGCCCAGAAAACCTTAGTAAGAATATGTAGTTAAAAGGTAAATTCGTGAATCATGAGGAAGAGTTAGAGTTGTTCAAGATATCTAACTAGCAGGCTAATGAACAAAATACCTTGGAAAGACAGCCATTGGTTTTGTACTGTACTTGATCCCTAACCATCGGAGTCGTATCCATAGAGTCGATTTATGAGCCCGTACTTGGCTACTGTACTGTAAGAGACAGATACTGGGTCGTGTGGTGGGAGGTAGCTTGAGCTAGGTCTTGCCATCGCTTAGGTGTGGGGACTAGGATGTAGCCAGTTACAATGAAGGATATGAAGGTTGTAAAAAAGTCACAGGAACTATACCGTCACAGAGGTATGCATACGTCTTCATAGGGAATCATGGTCAATTAATTTCTCATTTCATCATCGACCTAAACCGCGTGTCCCGGGTTCGCGGTAAAGCAAAGCACATAGTGGATATGCCGTAGACTCCAGTTCCCATGCGCAAAGACAAATCGTCGCCAGTCAACCTCTTGCCCAGATGTCCCCATTTTACTTTTACGTTGTAGTAGTTAATTACAAAAACAAACCACTTAGTGGCCAGCCAGAGCCTGGGCCCGGCGGCGATCCCTCTCCTCGGCAATGGTTAGCTTGACACCCTTGCCCTTGGGCAGAGAGATCCAGGGCTTCTCAGAGCCGATGACGAAGACGTTGTTCTCGCGCGTGGCGAACGTGTTGTCAATGGCGTCCTTGATGTGGACGATGTTGAAACCACCGTCGTGGCGCTCACGGTGAGTGATGACGCCGACACGACCCATGTTACGACCACCAGTGATCATGGCAATGGCGCCAGTGTCGAACTTGATGGAGTCGGTGATCTTGCCAGTGGCGAGATCGATCTTGACGGTGTCGTTGACCTTGATCAGAGGGTCGGGGTAACGGATGCTGTGGTGGAGGGTATCACGTTAGCAATCGGACCAGAAGGGAAAACACATACCAGCCATCGGGGTTCGAAGCTCTCGACAGGCGTAGACAGCACAACACATGACGCAAGTCTCGCCGTTGTACCGCCGTAGCATTGTCGAAGGGTGGTTCAACCAAAGCTTGATCCAACGGCTGAATGATGTCTGACAGAACACTTACGTTCTCGCATCGTGCGTGACCAAGAATGGGATGCCGCCCTTGCCCAGTTGTACGCGCTTGACCTTGCCCAGCTTGTAGGCGGCCTCCTCCTCTTGAATGCGGTGGACGGTGTAGCGGCCCTTGGTGTCGTAGATGAGGCGGAAGTTCTCGCCCGTCTTCTCGAGGCTGATGACATCCATGAAGCCGGCGGGGTAGGTGGTGTCGGTGCGGACCTTGCCGTCGACCTTGACGAGGCGCTGCATGAGGATGGCGCGGGTCTCGCGGTAGTTCAACGCATACTTGAGACGGTTGCGGATGAAGATGATGAGGGGCAGGCACTCTCGCTGCTTGTGAGGGCCGGCCGACGCCTTGGGGGCGTAGGTACCCGAGAGCTTGTCGAGAAGCCAGTGGGAGGGGGCGCTCAGGCGCTTCTGGTGCTTCTTCCTGCGAGGGATCAGTCAATACTATCCATCCATCATTATCGTCGTCGTCATTCATCGTGTGCCCCATCCCCATGCTTGCATTGCGCCGTGTTGCGCGATGCATGTGGTTGGGACAGGTAGAGGCGAACATGGCGACGCAGAATCGACGCTCGCAAGGCGACGGTTGCACATGTTGGAGTTTTTCGACTGAAATGAAAAAGGCTGCACTTACGGTCCTCGACCCATGTTGGCGGTTTGCTGGTTGATGGGTTGTCGTGAAGGTGGTGGACGATGGGCGGCTGGCTCTCACAATTCGGGACTTTCGAAAATCAACGTTCGAGTAGCAGAGTTTTGGCATGGAAGCGAAAAAGGGCTGTTGTGCCCTACCTGAATTGATAAGATAAGGGCGGGCTTGTGTGGGGCGCTGGGTCCAAGTGGCCAGGGGTTCTGTTCGGCTTTCTCCCCCACCTGTTACAGTAGATTCTGCTTTGGACCAATCAGATAGTGAATACCGACTCCTTGCTCCTTATCGTGTAGCAATCTTGACTCAGATGTGAAGTGATTAGTAGCGGTATGGGATCAAATGCTGTAGATGGGATTAAGTAATCGGCATAGAATTAATTGACTGAGGAAACCCTCGAACTTTGGTATAGGAAGCATGCACTTATTCAAGTTGAAAGGAAAATATCACTGGTACAAATAGAAAATAGAGCAATGGGCTATCGCATGTATATTCCGATGAGGCTGCCTAGGTAGTCCCTTAACTGATGCAAGGCGGATGCTTCTACATGACCCCTGGCACAGTTCTCTGGTGATTCCCGAAGCTTGGCGACAATGGCACACCAAATTATGAGACTCATGTTAGGGACCCGACAAGCCCATCCATTCGGCTACAAGTAGGCAAGTATAATCCTCAGTCACCATAGACTTCGTGACTATACGTACATACGCGTCTGGAGACCAGAGCCAGCAGGCCAGACCAAGAGAGCACACGACAAGACGGCCTCATGTCAGTTTTGCGTGTTATGTATTGGGTATTATTCCATTTGTTTGCGCCATCATCATCACACACCATCGTCATCAAAAACAATGAACGGATAATGTGTGTGTGTGTTTGTGTAGACCAGTTGTGACCTGACCGACCCGAGGTTGTGTTTGATCATCGGATTTTTTGTCATTTCGTGCTATCGTTCGTTCCCATTTGCCCACGCGCCATACCGTGCCATGCCAGCCCTGCTTCCCTTTTCTCTTCCTTTATGCCACCAACTCGATGACACCACCGGCCTCGGTGATCTTCTTCTCGGCGTCCCTGCTGACGTAGCGGGCCTTCACGACGAAGGGGAAGCTGGGGGCCCGGCCCTTGCCGAGGAGCTTCGAGTAACCGAGCGCGAGCAGGTCGATGACGGGGGCTGTGTCCTTGGCCGCGCCGGAGACGTACTTCTCACGCACATCGGCGGGAAGGAGGGAGGCGAGCTGTGAGGGAGAGACGGCGTTAGCTTTCTGTACTCGCAACCTGGGTGGATAGATAGATGTCTGGATAGACGAGCAATTGGCAGTGTGGTGTTGCGAATTGCGTACCTTGTCGACGTTGACGGTCGGTTTCCACTGGTGATTTCTCAACAAGTGGAAGCGGCGCATACCAACCTTACCGAAGTAACCGGGATGGTACTTGTCGATGTTTGTGCGGTGGTGGTGCTGTCGGTCGCGCGTTGTGTTAGTCCATGATCCATCATCTCGGCCCATGCTGGCTGCTCGATTGACATTGACATTGACATTGACAGGGACTATGACTGCCGTACCTGACCACCGGCCATACCACGACCACCGGGGTGCTTTCTGTGCTTTCCTACACGACCCTTACCGGCGCTGACATGGCCACGGTGCTTGCGTGTTTTCGATAGACGAGTCGGCATTTTGGCGGTGTTGTGTGAGGATGCGTCGTCGGGGTCTGGTCGTCGTCGTCGTTGGCCGTGAGTTTGGAGGTTATCAATTCCACACGACAAAAAAAAGGTGTGCTGGTTGTGGGTAGGTAGGGCTGATAACGGATTGGTCCGAGCTCAGTTCATGGATAGCTGCCAGCTTGTGCCAACTGTGGTTCCGTCTTCCCAGTTGGCAGACCTTCCCTCTCGGCTGCAGCTCGGGCCTAGCCAGGCGAGCCAATCGGATAACGCCGTTTTTGTAATCTCCACTTGTACAAGTCACCAATCGCTAATCGCCAATAACCTTGAACGAGAAGGCAGGATGACAACGCATCCTACGTATCTTGATGTAAGTACCTACCTTATGTAGGCACTACTATGTAGGTTCCGTGCGGCACTGTACTGTACTGTTACAAAACCCAAGTACAGTACGGATACATAGTACTCGAGATATTAACTCGGATTCGACCAATGACCCCAGTCATCCATCCATTTAGAGAGAGTACGGTGCCACCAGTCTGGCAGGGAAACTCGCCAGTACTTCTTAGCCATCATCACCGTGGATATGTGGCTATGTATCTTGTGCTGTGTTTGCGCTGTTCGCTGACTTGTTTTCCCTCTTTGGGGGGTCTTTTTTCTCTCTATATGGTGTTTCTAAAGGACAAAACGCACCGGACAACCCCGTACATACATACACGTGTGCTCACCAGACAACCTCGTTTCTTACTTTCCTCCCCTGAATCGGTAGAGACAGAAACTTTGGCCCTTGGGTTAAATCTAACCTAGCCAGAGCGGAGGGGACCATCGCCTTCCTCTCGTGTTGGCCTATTCGGCCATATCACTCATTTCCTACCCTATCGCCATTTTTGAGGTACCGTTTGCCATTCCTGCCTGCCAGAGCATATAGAAACCATCATGGTCCATCGACCCCTGCCCGCTTGGACACACCATCGCCAGCGTTAGGTAAAGTAATTATCGTCATCAAACGCCGGTTTCCGTCCAGCTTTTCCATCGTCATTGGGTCGATGTCCCTTAATCCCGTGTAAACGTAATATTAATAGGCAGTCGGGGTGCCAACTCAGCCATAACCTCTCCGATCCGTGGAAGTCGGTCCATTTATGATCTGCGTATCGTCCAGTAAAAGGCGCGATATGTCCATCTCGCCCGACGTGCCACCCTCACCCCAGTACAAGCCTGGGTGTGTCTGGGTCTGCTCTCCAGTTTCTATGAAGCCGCCCAGCGACGTCCATTTAGGGATATCCTCCCGAGAACCAGTCCTATTCAGCTGGGGCTCGAGACGGGATGTTTTGGAGAGGTTAAATGAATTTTCAATGTCCATGTTGACCGAGGGCTCCAGCACATTATTGCGGACTTGCATCGTAGTCTTCTCTGTGCTGATAAACTTCTCGGGGTATTTATTACGTAGCCTGTCACGCAGATCTGTCGGTTGCCTGGTCCTTAGATTGAACCTAGGGTCTCTCTGAATTTTCGTCCAGTGAGGGCCATACAGCTCGAACCCTTCCAATATTTCCCGATCGTCTTGCTCGGAAAACGGCCGCCTCTCTCTTCGTTGCGACTTTTTAAACGGTCCCTTGATACCAAGTTCTGCCAGATCTTCTAACTTCTTCCGATGTGCCCTGCTCTTTCGTTGTTTCGGTGCTAATTCCAAGTCATTCGGTCCCGTCCAAGCCCTATCAACGTCGATTTCCTCTTCTGTGTCGTTCAGGATATTTTCCGACATGAGTCCCTTCCTAGGTCTCCTCTCACCCTTGGACACTATCGACTCCGGCGTATCACTCTTGGCGATGGTACTCCCACGCAGCTCCTCGGGACAGCAAGTACGAAACCTGTCCTTGAGGTCCCCGGCCGTTCGTTCATTGAACCTGTATCCTGGGTCTTCGAGGATGTCGGTCCATCTACCAACACCATGTTTGCTAACACCAAGCAACAAGTGATTGGTTTCCTCCTCTGACCATTTCCGGCGCGGCTTTGCAGCTCGGCGCTTCACCTTCCCCGTTGGCGTTCGTTCGGGATCTGGAGGTGGGCTCGGGCCAACAGTGTCTTCAGGAATACCTTGGCCCTCGGGAGTTTTTGTGAGGCTGAGAGCCTGTGGAGGGTCGGAGGGAGTGTGGTTTTCGAAAGACGCGGATGAGATAGGCGGGAAGAGGGCGGCATTCGAGGGCGGTTCGAGCAAGCCTACTATGATGGGCGGGAACATGTGCGTTGTCGCCTTCTGTTTTTTGGGAGGTTGAGGCAGCTGAGGAAAGTCCTCCTTAACCGGACGCTTCTTGGTAGAAACATCTTCGATATTGTCTGGTGGCGTATCTTCGAGGATCATACGCAAATCCTGCGACGAGACATGAGTCGGGAATGGACGATCCCCTAGGGCGTAGTTCAGCACTTCATTCCTCGAAGAAAACGGCAGGAGGTTATCGTCCGCGACAGAGTACAACGATGGTATATGTTGCGAGGCTATTGGTCCTCCGTTGGCATCGACAGTATCAGGTCGTTGACCGGCAGCGGGTTCGATAGGCGGGAGGGGCCTGGACGAGGCTTGGGGGTAGGGTAGGACCTTGATAGGAGGAAGCTCGGCATTGCATGGTTTCGGAGTGGTGGTCGACTCATTCAGGAGGTGGATCAATCGCGGCTCGATTGTGGCCATACTGAATTGGCAGCCGACAGGAAGACGCGAACATGGGAAGAGCAAACCCAACGTGTATCCTAGCGAAAGAATACAAGCCGCGAGGGGCCGGTTTGGGACGATATATGCAAGCGAGCTGAGCCAAATTGGCGAAGCCACCATCTCAACGAAACATCGAAGCAAGTGTGTCTGTTTATCAACAAATATGTAGAGGACAGAACGGGGGCGAGCACAACGAAGATAAACCGAAATGGGTAGTTATTCAAGCTGGGACAAGACGGTCGAGTAGTAGATGTAGTAGTAACAGTAGTAGGAGTAGTAGTAGTAGTAGCAGTAGTAGTAGTAGCAGTAGCAGTAGCAGTAATAGCAAGTAGTAGTATAATTGGTAAGCCAACAGTCGAGAGACAGGCAGCTCAACAAACGGAGAGATATATAAGTAGGTAGATTAAGGTCTGGGTAGTCGTCATAGACGTGAGCTCTCCCCAATGCACGAGCAAGAGCAGCTGCAGCACCTGGGCTAGGTAGGTAGGGAGGGAGGTAGGTACCAGGCGAGGTAGAGGTACCGTACAGCCGATGCGATGTATGCGTATAAGTCGAAGCTACATAGTACACTATGCAACCTTGGAACACGAATGCTGCAATGCGGAAGGAAATGATTTGGTACAAGTCAGCAAGCAGAGAAGGGATTTCAGGAGCCAATTGGCGCGGGGCGGCGTGATAAACAGCCTTCCAGGGCGTTCACAGTACGACGGTACAAAGCAGAGAGGCGTAGGTAGAGGGAAGTCAGTACAAATGAGTGTGCTTGCAGCAGCATGTGTCTGAGTGTCTCGTAGCAGGCTAGGTTAGTCTATCAGGCGAGTAAGCGAGGAGCAGGCATAGCAGGCATAGGCACACGGCAGAACCTGCGGCGGTTGGGGATTGCCAGGAGTCTGGTAACACAAGATAGCGGCAACTCGAGTAAACAGAGGAGGAGGTGGAACTAGAGCCATAGTGGTAATAGTTGCAATAACACGTACATGCGTAGGACCCGAGGTATGTATTGTGGTTGGTGCTAGTGCTGGTGCTGGTGCTGGTGCTGGTGTTGGTGTTGGGATAGAAATAGGAATAGGAACAGCAAGCGAACACCCCCCGGCCGTTCGCTCAGTGGCCGGGAGGGGGGGGAACGCTGTATGCCGCCTGCACCGAGTGCAGTAGTGTCGCGGTTGCGGCAGCGGCAGAGCAGCAGAGCAGCAGCAGCAATAATGTATAGCAATGGCTATTAACGAGGGGGGCAGAGGGAACCGAACGGTGGTAGCCGGGTAGCGGTAGTGGTAGTGGCAGACAGTGGTAGTAACGGTCGATGGATGGATGGATATGGTGGTGGTGGTGGTGGTGGTGGTGGTGGTGATGGTGTCGTCGTTGGTTGGAGAGAGAGTACAGTTAGGTAGGTAGATGCAGATACCTAAGATGCTAGCAGATGCAGATGCAGACGCAGCAGACGTTGGTGAGGGAGGGAGGGTCTAGACCTGTCAATCTCATTCGCCACCTGCCCAAGCCTGGGTGTGACTGTGTCACATCGGTGTTTGCCGGTAACCCCACTGAACCAATCAGGCGCCCCGCCGTCCCAAGACAAGCAGGACACGAACCCAGCAGCCGATCAACGACCAGGCACTACAGCACCTCTCGCTGCCCAGGTGCAGCAGGCAGGAGAAGCTACCCCTGCCCGGCCACCCACTACCAGGTACCTCCCTCTACAGTAGGTACCCAAGTACCCATTTCCAAGATTCCCGTCCCAGCTTCCAAGGTTGCAGGGTTGCAAGGCTCGTTATCGTGACCTGTCATATCCCTACATCATCCCTCATCCATAATACCACACATAAACCACATACTTACCTGCCACTGCATACACACAACCGCACTTACACTCAATTGATATCTGACTCCTCAGCATTTGGTTGGCCGATCTTGACCGATCCCGTATAGCTTCGAGTCAATTACTATACCATACTATAATAGACACTCGCCGTTCCATCCCGTATATCCGCGCCTTAAACCCGCCGCCACAAGTGAAACTCAACTCGGACAGCACTGGAATCATGGCCTCCCAGCTCCCCTCGTTCCCGCGCACAGTCTTCACCGTCGTCGAGCCCATCTCCCTGTAAGTCCCCCGCGTCCGCTCTCGCGCTACTATCCGGATCCGCTCTGATGTACCCATCTCCCCAGCATTGCCGGCTGCCTGGGACCCCTGATCGATGCCGATTGGTTCATAGCGAGCCAGATCGACACTGTCGCGTTGCCAGCCTCGTCCGACAACGCGCGCCTAATCGCCCTGCAACTCGGCAATGCCTACGGTCTGCTGTTCCTCGTCGGTGTTGCCGTACTGTACACGACGAGCGAGCTGAAGGTTGTCCGGAACTATCTTGTTGCTTTGTTGTAGGTTGCTCGTCCCTAATCGCATGTTTTCTCAACTGTGAACTGTCCTTGCTTGTCCATACCATGATGATGTTGTGACCCCACGCGGATTATCCACGCCTCTATGCGGAGTTGAGAAGTCATCATGTCTCATCAAAAATAGAACAACGTAATAACAATCATAACAACACGAACGTAAAAGCTCGTTGGCACAAGAACAACTTCCACTAATCCGACCGTATATCAGGATTGCTGACGTAACCCACGTTGGCCTCACGTGCTGGGGCCTGGGCTACGGCAGGACCGTTGACGTCGCCGGGTGGAACGCCGTCACATGGGGCAATGTCGGGTTTACCGTGCGTTCTTTCCCACTAATTCTTGCTTCTCCCTCCCTGCTTACATCTATGTTCTAGACGTTCCTAGGTCTAACTCGAACGGCGTATCTTCTCGGTCTATTCGGGCGCGACGGGCCTGCTGCCGTTCGCGTCGCTAAGAAAGAATCGTAACTTATCGTAATCGCCGCCCGTGAACTTCATCGCTATCTAGGATATGTGCGTGCCTACATACATACGTGGGAGCTTATGTTTTCTCTATTTCCAGTATCTGCACTGCTCAGATATATAACAGTCTGTTTGTCGGGAGATGAATACGATTTAATCCCCCTTTCTTATCAAAATGGAGGAGCTAAATGAGCCCCGAGATTCCATCTCCTTTCCCTTCCATTAGAGAAGGAATGGACGGGAAAAAAGTCGATGTTCGTGACACTTGAGTCTTCGACTGCGAATAATTTCCCCGGGAATCAACTTATCTACAATAAGACCAGAGTTCTCGGTACGTTCCAAATTCCAAGATTTAGCCATTAAGTTATAGTTATACGATTAAGTGCGATTATGGCGTAGCGGTTTGCTGCGTTTCTCTCGCTGTTGTTCAATAGTAGGTGTCTGTTGCTTCCATCTTCTATTCTTGGTAACCATTGTGTTAGAATGACAGACAGTATAGAGCAGTCTTCGGCTATTATATTAAGGGAAAAACCTAGCTTGTATAAGCTACCTAGGCAGCTATATAACAACTACATTAAAACAATGTATTTGTACATTCAACGTTAATTTAGCCCCTTGCCTGAGGTAGTTTTTGATTTTCCGGGAATTGAATTACGGAGGCATTGAAATTAAAGTTTCTGTCAGTCAACACAAATCATTACACGTATGAGCTAACTCAAAGGCCTGTTTTAATCTTAAGATAGGTAGCACTTTATATGCAAACTTTATTCTAACTACCTTTCTGAGTTATGTGTCTCGCTCCTAGAACTTTCGCTTTTGTCTCTAATGGCTCTTTCGGGCTGTCGATTGCGTGCCAGGGGCTTGACGTCCACCTGAAGCTGCCATATCTCGCGATCCAACACTTTGACATCCTGTATCCCAACAGTCACGTACACGTCGCCAAATGCGACCGCGTCCCTGTCGTGTACGGTCTCGTGGTTTACCTTGAAGTCGTCTAGACGTAGGCTTTTGTGTTCCTGCTCTTCCCAGGCGCTGTGTCGGATCGAGCGGGCTAGGTCGTACTTCTGGCTCTCGTATTTAGACGGGTCGGCTTTGCTCAGTGTGAATAGTTTGCACCAGGGCTGCTCATCTCGCCATTGCCCTGGGCCCCATGTTACCACGAACGGAAACCGGTTGTCGTTGCTGAAGACTGCCATTCTGTGTAAGTAATCACATAGGAGATGTCCAGTCTTAGATAATACGTCGAATGGGAAGAAATGTGCTCACTGGCCATGCCCATAAAGTCCTGGCCCCAGAAAACCGGAATAGTGCCGATATTGCCGTTTTGCGATTCTGGATAGCTTGAGTCTAGCTTATAATGAAAGGAATCGGGCTGGCTGATTGGCATTATTTGAAGAGGTTTCGTAATGTGGTTGATGGTGTTCACCAAGTGTCCTTCTGGCTCATGGTCGACGATGGTAATTCGTTGTAATTTCGCCTTAGTGACATCATATGTACCTTGAATCATTAGATCTCATATAATGGGTTGGTATACGGATGATCGAGCTTACAATCATCCGCTATTGGTCCTAGTTTGATCGTCTCGCCTCTTTTCGGTTCCCTACACGCTTTGAATGTTGGGTCTCCCTGCATGTCGATTTTCAACAAATTACTCGGCATGCGAATGAATTTGTCGTCGCTGCCTGCGATTGGTTTGAGCAGTATCACAGGCCAGGCGAGAGAATCCCCTATTACTTTGCACTCGAGCAGACCGGCAAAAGTGTCCCGATACGTCTTTCGAACAGTCCACTTCTTTGGATCTTTGGGGACTAGAGGACAAAGCCAGATCTCGAGTACAAGGTCCCCGGCAATAAAACCCATTGTTCGGGATGATCTACTGCTTGGAAGCTGAATGTTCTTCGCATATCGCCGGGCGTTTTGCGCACTGCAATATCTGGATTAGCAATGATTTATCTTGACGGTGATGGGGGAAGGGGATTTGGGAATGCAGAGACACTCTTAGTTATGGTTCAAGCCGAATAAAAGGTCTTCTGACAGCTGGGAGAATGAATACTGGTTTGACTAAATGTCACTTACTAGATTCCGCCGCCAGAGAGATCAACAGGCATCCCGTTGGTTGTATACTCGTAGCCCCTTTCAGCGACGTAGTCGAAAGCGAAAACCGACTGGTCATTGCTCTTCTTTATGACCTCGTCCAAGAGCCTCCTCCACGCTGCTGCCTCGCCTTCCCCGTAAAGTAACGGCATGTTGACTCCAAACAGACCGAGAAGACAGTATGAGCGGTCCTCACCCCGGGTGGTCTCTCGTTTGGCGCTCCAGGTCATCTTTGACGCAACGGAAATATTCCGGAGGATCTCATCGATTGACTCAGGCAGCCCACAGACAGCACACAGTGAATTTCTAGGTTGAATATCATGCGTGTGCCCAGTCTTTAGGTTCCGTGATAATATGTTTTGGTCAATGCCAGTTATATTACTTACCAAACTGGCCATTCGCTCACGCCGACCTAATTCTTTCCAGTTCATGTCGTACTGCAGTCTGTTAATGTGACACTCACTCCTAGTTACACCATCCTATAACTTGGGCTTCTTACGACGAAGCCCTTTCCTTTGAATACAATGAACTGTAGCTTTACTCACTGCAAAAACGTTAGCTCAATAATCATTTAAGCACTCTCTAATGGAGAATTGGGGAACTAATCTCGGAATCGCAGCGCCACTCACCAAATTTGAAATTGTCGGGTGCGATTAGTTCTTGTAATGTCCACCCCCGTTTGAACCATCTGCTCTTATAAAGCAGTTTCGTATCATTTCCCTTCACATCGGCTAGGAATCCGTAGCAAATATCTGATTGTCGATACCAGGTGAACATTGAGTTGATAGCCTCCGAGAGCTCCGCGCTACTTGACTTGTCGATGCAGCATGTGTCGATCCAGATGTAGTCATATCCGTCAGCCTGAGCCTGAGCGCAACTGTCTTTGACCTTTGCGAATCCTTTAAGCTTCTCCAAGGCCGGGCGCTCGAGGGTCTCGATATGGTGGAACAGAACCTCTTCTTCAAGCCACGTATGAGACAAGATCGCATACTTCGGGCGCTTCTTGACCAACAAGAAGTCCTCGAGCTTGAGGGTCTTTACATTAAGGAGACGCATGTTAATGTCCGAATGTATGTTCGAAATTCCTTAATTGTCATAGATGCAGATCGAGCTATTACTCTTTAGAGAGTGGTTTAAGTACAGCTTCTACTGAGCTGAATGTGGAGCGCTGACTGCTGACAAGCAATTGAGGCTATACGCATAGCCACAATCTAGTTATGATGTCAAGCATATACTCTACGGCTTAACTCCATCGAGTTATACTAGGCAATGAATGTGCATTGATATGGCATGTGTGGCTAATTCCTCTGTTTATAAGAGCTTATAACACCAGTCAAGTTACCACGTATCACAATACATAGGTAGCTGTTGCCACACCATCTAATCCATGGGATGAAGTGAAGCTTACAACACCGCCAGAAGGGACACGAAAAATCGAAATACAATAAACCGCAATAACTACCCCGCATTGGCAGGTTCTCCTATGCTGACGCTAAATTTAGTAAATTCGCCTGGAAGGTCATGGTGGCTAGTGTTTTAGCTTGTGGCTGAAATCCAGGGCGCATGTAGGCCTATCTAAATCTCTAACCCTAATCCGCACCAAATGTTTATTTTATCAGGGGAGGAGGAGAGGAACTAACCCCCTTTAACGTACTCGTGGTCTATGCTCCGGGACTATTGTCCTCGCTGTCGAGATTTATAATTGCGGACTCTCGCATCATACCAAGAGTGTGTCTGTCCCATGCGCTCTGAGCACTCAAATGTTAGTGGTGAGGGTTAAAGATTATCCTACTATAGTCGCAGTAGGTCCTCCTGTTCAATATCTATCGCAGACCGAAACTCTTGCCGAATGTATATGACATCTTGGTAAGACAAACACGCTATGCCCTGATGTTCGTGGTTAGTCGATTATTAGCTTGCCGCTTTTGGATAGATTGATTACAGAGGTCGATCCAGTCTCACAGCTGCAGTGAGAGCGTAGATCACTATACCTATTCCTCTTCAACTGTTACTTGCTTTTGAATTAGGCGGTTCAGGGGTGTAGCTGCAGCCTTATCCCAGCGCTAACATGTTTTCCTTACATCATCCGCATATTTCATAGGCATGTTGCTTAGGCATGCTTCGTAGCCATTATTTTCCGAGACCCTAATCCTAAGCTAGGAACTAATTGGCCGGTAGTCCAGAAAACTTCCCAATCCGGCAAATGGTCCCTGGAGGCCTGCGTTAGCACCTCTTACAGACCTAGCTAACAGTCATCTATACTGAGAAAAATAACGATGAATACGAAATTTGACGATAGTCTGAGAAGTTAGATAGTTAAACGAATTAAATATAAGCCTCGCCTCATTGTAAATACTGTTATTATATAAGGAGCCTGGAGACCAGCTCTCGAGAAAACCACAATTCACTCTTCCAGACAACGTGAGCGTGCGATTCCACCCGAAGATAATTCAATATGTACACCCAACTTTTAGCCACCATTTTGTTTGCAGGTGCATTTGCGATCCCAAATCCCAAGCATCCAGCTTGTCGCGAGCTACAGCTCCCTATCAGTGTATCAGTACCGCGCTTCATTGTTAACGCAACAGTGAAGGACGACTGGGATGCTGTATCCCTTACCTTCAACCTAACACGAAGAGACCTCTTCACACCAGCCGACCCGCTGCCCATCTCTGGTATTACACCTAATGCCGTCGAGAGCACTTTTCAGGTTGGAGCTACTGTGTGTGGTGCTGGAGGCCCAACACTCATTCTAACACACGGCGTAGTTGAGTCTAAGCTGCAAGTCCCCCGCAGAAAGGTCCGGTGATGATATTCATTAACTCTTGTTGACTAGATACTGGCGCCCTACATTCAAGGACTCCAAGGAATACAGTTTCATCGATGCTGCTCTCGGCGCGGGCTATTCAGTTATTAGCTACGACCGTATTGGTGTTGGCTCATCGTCCAAGTGAGTAAAAACGAGACCCTTGAGTTTCCAAACCCGATTTCACATATACCGAGTCTAACCAACATTCGATTGTTAAGAGTCAATGCACTTGAGGACGCGCAATTCCAAGTACAGACGGCTGTGCTGAATTCCCTCATCGACTACGCCCACAACACCATGAACGCGACGAAAATCGGGCTCGTAGGCCACAGCTACGGCGCCTACCTCACAGCCGCATCGGCGAGCCAGCGTAATGTCGACGCAATCATCTTGACTGGTTTCAGTGCCAACTTTAGCTTTTTCGGGCCCTTTGTTGCGGGCGCCGGGTTCCGCGTGGCCAAAATGCAAGACCCTGTGCGCTGGGGCGCGCTGGACTCGGCGTACCTGACCTCTTCTGACCTCTATGCGGAGACCTACACTTATTACAGAGAGCCGTACTTTGAGCACCGCGTCGCTGAGTGGTCTTACAACGTGGGCAGCGAGCCATTTTCAGTGGCAGAGTTGCCGACTTTGGTAAATACCACTATTGATTACACGGCGATCAAGGGATCCGTCCTTGTTCTACAGGGACAATACGATGTCTCGGCCTGTGGTGGCAACTGCGTGGGCTTGCTTGAGGCTACCGGAGCGCTATTTACTGGTGCCAGAGCTGTCGAGACTGTCGATGATCTTCCCGCGGGGTATGTTATCCTTAAGCCGATCTACCATTATCCACGGTTAAACAAATGCTGATTTGAGTTTTAGTCACAATTTGAACCTTCACAAAGTCGCCCCGAAGGCTTTCCGGATGATTTTCGATTTTCTGCACAGGCATGGAGTCTGAGATCCTTTGGTCTTTGATGGTGGTAGACTTGTTTAAGGGATCGATATCTGTACTATACACATCGTATTTAAATAGAAGCGTCGTAATATAAATATGCCGGTAACTATATACTCAACGGTATTCGTCCTAGAGTCTCAATCTTGCATGCCAGCTCTAGAATCTCCTCTGTCATCCCTAGCACGTGAACAGAGCCGGGCCATGGGCGGGATAAGCTTTACCGTTATTGTCTGGCTGTCCCATAGTGCCGTAGATGTTAATCATGATATCGGAACCGGTGTTTGAGTAGTACCCAGGGAAGCGGACTGTCGAACTGGGCTTAGTCGAACCTCCCCCAGACACTCTAATCTGCGCGCAGGAGGTATAGAACTGAGCACCGCCTTGGGAATATGCCGAGTGAAGTGCGAGGGTCTCGACTCGCAGTAGGTAATCGCCATTGGCAATGCAACTCGGTAGCCTGAATTTTACCCATCCATTATTTGCGATCATGTTGTCTACACCCCAGACCTTTGTAGATGGGTTAAAAGTGTCCTCGTAGATCTTGAACCAGTCTGAAGAGGATGCAGTTGCCGAAGCGGCGTTGCTCACGGCCGCAAGGTACGCCGTAATCGGTCCCTTGTGCGAGCTTGCAATAGGGTTGTCCGCATCGTTAGACCCCTGAGAACCACCAATGACGTGTTGGTACCATGCTCCTATCTCATCGCCTGCTTTGACATTGATAACGGTGTTTGATGTGGACCCTGCTGCACCACAAGTGATGGAACTACTTGTCGCGTCTTGCACTGGGTTGTTGTTACTCGGCGCTCGGAGACCGGTAAGCAGGCCTTGGTCGGCTCCATTGACGGTAACTTTCTAGTGTTGTGGTTAGTCAATTGGACTAAGACTGGGAGAGGGCCACCGCGTGTCTTGCTTGAAAAATGCAGTGGGCATTGGTGGTAATGGCCAATGCCCAGATGGGTAGCAGGAATTGCATATTGGCGGTGCGATCTATTGCTGCAATGCTCGTAGTTAAGGAGATTCCTGTCGACTAGTTTATAATACGAATAGTCAGTCGAGCCTTTTAACTTTAACTCTTTTGTA
The DNA here is from genome assembly GCA_022495065.1 of Xylaria telfairii. Classification (NCBI taxonomy): domain Eukaryota; kingdom Fungi; phylum Ascomycota; class Sordariomycetes; order Xylariales; family Xylariaceae; genus Xylaria; species Xylaria telfairii. Next base: position 280,374 of record MU383859.1, read on the forward strand.
CCCAAAAGATCTATCTACAAATTTACTTCTATGTCGGTCAATGAGACAAACCGTGAGTGGCTTCAGGCACTATTTCGGAGAAAGGAGATGTCGTTGTTTGGTAATTCGGTCCGTTAATTTGTCTAGTCTTTCGCTTTTTTTTCTGGAGGTTAATGGTGGTCATCCTGTAGGTAAAGGAGACACTTTTGAAATTAAATATGGTGAACTCCGTGATACTATCCGGTAACGGAGGATTGCCGCTCCGAAGATTCGGGGATCCCGGGAGTGACCAAGTCGAAGAACCCACATACATATACAACGTGCTGCTCGTCACAGCACTAAGTCAGAACTCGGATCTAGGCTATCTACGTGTTGAACGCATAGATCTACACAACTCGCATCAACTCCGCAAGAACGTTGCATTCCTGAACCTTTTAAATTAATGATGTCACTGGATCTTGCTAGTCGGGGTTTAGGTTGCTTTAGATGGTGGCGTCGGCAGCTCTGTACTTTATATAAGTCATATAGACGTTGGTTGTTGCGCGAAGATCTCAAAACAACTTTCGTGGATGGTGGGCTCTTGGGATATGGTTCCGCTCGTTCAATCTTTCTTCAACTTTCCATTTTGGGATCTACTTATTATTTTGCGCCGCAACGGGGTATACTAGCCTTGCGAAGCTACGATCTATTTTTCATATAACGAGTACTAGCTTGATGTATTGCAAGTTATAATTAAATATTATCGCTTCGCGACCTTATACTCCTTATGCCCTATTGGTGGTATAGAGTAAGCAGATACTAGTTCTAAAAATAGTAATAGTACTCGGTACTTTACTGTATACCGGTATAGAACGCTGAATTATAAATTTAGGTAACTGCCCGGCCCTTTTCCTTTTTTGCTATTGCTACTACTGCTCCAATTACGACCCCGGGCTCTTTTTCTAGCTTGTTTAGAATTATAGGTATAAGATAGGTGTCAGTATAATAAATCATACTCTTGATATTAGTACTGAAATAAAAATATGGGGAAGAATTGGATCGGCAGAACTGTGACCTTATGGCCTTTCATATTTGTGGGCTAATCTCCTTGTACAAAAAAGCTCTTCGGTGTGCAGTTTCAAGTGTGCCTTGTGACAGGTGGACTTTACGAAATACGGCATATGATATGGAGTTCCGGCTTGGCTTCCGAAGTTGGACACCTTGTTGCGGGATCACACCTTTCCGATCCGCGGGGTCACGACTGGTTGGACGATCTGATTCACCCTTTCAGTTGACAAAGTATATTTAGATCTAGTTCATGTTATAAGGTTTATTAACATAGATTCGCATAAGTAAACGCAAAATCGGTGTTATAATTGTAGGTAAACCTTCTGCCTACTGACTGAAGTGCAGCCCAGGGAGCTATTGTAGCAAGAGTTTAGAATGATGCTCAATATGTAATGATACTCTATGCGGTCAAAGGACCCATAAAGTTCCAATTCCCTTATTCAGCAAGGTGGGCGACCTAAAGCCGTTATGTCTGAATAGCTTCGCTTCCAATTTTCCGACCTTGCGACCCCCCACCTCCTTTGTTCTCGTATGGCTGTCTTGGTTGACCAAATATTTGGTGGGCCAGCTGAATCAGCAGCTGCCCGTTTCTAAACGTGTACGCTATTGTAGGAGGGTTCAGACCGAACCCAGCCCTTCGGGAGGTGTAACAGCTATTTGGATGGATGCATTATCAGGAATTAGCTCAGCCCTTGAACAGTCAGCCTCAGTACAAACTTAGGCCCACGCCAGTTACTAACCGCGTTACTAAGCTTCAAAGTAACCATCCCTAGGATTCAGGTATGCTTCAACACATAAATGCTTTGATGACCACTTAATTATGCCTTTCCTTAAACCTCCAAGGTCATACTTAATGATCGTTACTGGAACGGGGAACTGAATACCACCTTGATCATGATGGTAAATCGCATACAACAATCAGAGAACGCCTCAAGTGAGTCCTAACCCTTTCAGGTGCGATGAGGGTAGACTAAACTAATTAAAGCAAAGTATGGTAACATTCATAAACTCCTTGATAAGATCATGAAAAAGCAACGGCAAGAGTGTGAATTAGTAGGTGATACCAGTCTCCATGATGCATTTTATTAGATGTGATATAATCGAGGCTGTGATCGCCACGGCGAGGGAGTTGGATAACGTTATGCTTTTGAAGGCCGCCGCAGAGACATATATGTAAAGCACGCACCTTGTGCGCCTTGTTGACACCACACTCGAGTCCCTCGCAATCAGTAAGAATTGGAAGCCGCATGTAATCGTATAGTAAGAGTGATTGATTCATCTCTGTGAACTTTACTGTCGCGAAAGCTTCTATACTCATTTCAGACGTGAACTTAGATGGCTAAGTCTTCGACTTAATTCTCGGCCAAAATGGCCGAAACATAGAATTTCAAGAAAAGGAATCATAGCGGGTAGGAGCGCGTACAGCATAATAAATAGTCAACACAGAGTTACTTAGCCCAATCCTCGAGCTCGGTCTCCGAGCGGGAAACATTACTCTGTAATAGTGTAATTGACGAAAAGGATGGCTAACGCCGAGTAGGCAGGTTAGACTCCTTTCTGTACAGTAGGTAGAGAGCTAGACAGTGCAAGCATATCCCTGTTAAGTCCGAGCCTTTTGATTTGACTCCACCAGCACAGCAGAACCCGACCCGAGACTGGCGGGCGGCTGCATTACCGTTCGGCAGACCACGATAGGGGAGCCTCGTACCAGCGAACGGCGATCTCGGGTCCGTGGCTCCCTGGTCGAATGCACAATGGTCTATCAAACTTACAACGACTGGAGATTGTTTGAGGAAAAAGTCTACATGACAGGCGCCAGTCGGCCAATCGAGAAAGGAGCCGAAGACACCCACTGCATTGCATCCTGCGGCGCTTATGCTGATCGTAATCCTGCACTGCAGACATGGCCAAAGAAAAAGAAGCTGGTTCTCGTTGTCTCCGAGGACACCAGCTTCCACGTCCTCCGAGACTTAGGCGGTAAGCTGACAAAGCTCGTATAGATGTGGGATGGTGGTGCGTCGACGGGACATATTTAAGGATAGCGATGGCATCGCTTCGGATTCCACGATGTATCCTGACTTGTTCCCCATCCAAGCAAGAAACTGGTCGCTAGGATGTCTTCTCTTCCGAGTCTCGCGGCAGTCATGTCGACCTTGGTCGCTGGCATCGCTGCCATGACGGTCCATGTTCATGACGGTAGTTTCACACCCGATGTCGTGCTCAGTGTTACGAGACAGAATGTCAGTGTTGCTGGTATTCAGCGATACAGCACTCTGGTCAACAACTCGTTGCCAGCACCCGTGTTGAGAATTCCGGAAAATCAGGTAGTGTGGATTCGAGTGCACAACGACATGGACGATGCAAACGTCACAATGGTAAGCCGATTCATTCCAATATGCACAGGGCTCGAAGGCTGACCCGGTGATGTATAGCACTGGCACGGGTTAACTCAATTCGCTTATCCGTTCTCGGATGGCACACCTCTCGCAAGTCAGTGGCCTATACCGCCGCAGCACTTCTTTGACTATGAGATAAGGACGACCAACGGAACAGCCGGCACCTACTTCTATCACGCTCATGTGGGATTCCAGGCTGTCACGGCGACCGGGCCATTGATCGTAGAGAGCGCCGAACCGTCTCCCTACAAATACGACGACGAGCGTATCGTTTTCCTCCAGGAGCTCTTCGATCAGACGGACACACAGATCGAAGAAGGCTTAGTAGCTACGCCGCTACGCTGGCCCGGAGAGCCTCATAGCTGGTTGATTAATGGCAAAGGCATCTCCAGCAGCGGCATAGTCGATCCCTCCTCGGCAGCATTGAGCACCATCACCGTTGAACCACACAAGACCTACCGGTTCCGCTTCGTGGCGGGGACCTCTCTCTCCTACGCGTCGTTCGGGTTCGAGAACCATACCGATCTCGCAGTTATCGAGGCAGACGGACACTACACAAAAGCTTATCCGGTCGAGTTCATGCAAATGGGAACCGGTCAGCGGTTCAGCACGCTGCTGAAAACGAAAACCTGTGCCCAGCTCAAGGCTCTCGGGAAGCTAGACTACTACATGCAACTCGAGAGCCGAGACCGGCCTGCAGTGGTCAGGAACTACGCGGTTCTCCGATATGATGGAAGCAAATGCAATTCCACCATAATCGGCAACAACACCCACGTGCCCGTGAACGCCAACCCGTCGACTCCACCTATCAGCCTGCCGCCCACCGTTAGTGGTTATCTTGACTACAAGCTGCAACCACTGGAGCCAAACGACTTCCCGACGGCCGCAGAGGTCACTCGTCGCATCATCATCAACGTCCAGCAGGTCGTTAACAAGTGGTTCATCTGGCAAGACAACGGTGTGCGATGGACGGAGGACGCGTCCGATCCATTAGAGCATACCACGCCCTCGAAGCCATACCTTGTAGCTCTCTATCAGAATGAGACGGCGTATCTTCCAGACTACGACGGCGCGGTCGCTAATGGCGGCCTTGACCCCAAGACGAAGACGTACCCCGCGAAGCTGGGCGAGGTTCTCGAGATCGTGCTTCAGAATGTCGGGGCCCATACCTATGACGGTTCCGCGGGAGGAGCTCTGGATACGCACCCCTGGCATATGCACGGGAGACATTACTACGATATCGGGGCCGGAGAGGGCAAGTTTGACCCCGACGTGGCCGAGGCGAAGCTGAAGGGCACGACGCCCATCCAGCGGGATACCACCATGCTTTTCAGGTACAACGCGACGACGGCCCCTGACGAGGTTAGAGGGTGGCGTGCGTGGCGAGTCAGAGTCGAGGATGCGGGCGTGTGGATGGTGCATTGTCACATTCTGCAGCACATGGTACAGGGCATGCAGACACCCTTTATCTTTGGTGACACGAAGGACATCGTAAACATTGGGATTCCCGAAGTCCAAGGATATCTGACCTATGGTGGAGACGTGTACGGGAACAGCACCCATGCGCCGACAGTGATTCATTTTAGCGAGTCGAGCTGAACTACTGATCGTCAAGCCACCAACGGTTCTAAAAAATACCTATAAGTAATTTAATCTTCATATTAACAGGTACCCCTGTTATTTCTCCAAGGGGGCTTTTTACTGTATAGATGTATCAGGATAATTGAACTCGAACGAAAATGCCCCATAACCTTGTAGACACATCAACATTGTCATTTGTTCCAATGATTCGCCGCGACGTGCAAAGCCACGCTGACGAATGGATTGGAATCGCTGCGAGCCTTATCACCCATGCTACGCACATTTTCTATAGGCGGAATACTTGCTTATTTAAATGGCGAGTCCGAACTAGGCAACACGCAAACCCCGCGCATGCACCGCCTTAATTAACTGACCATAAATACAACCTCGGGCTCCCATACAATTCTCTCCAAGTCTAAATCTTTCTCGCACTCCACTTGGCCTATCGATTACTTGATATTATGTCGACAAAAAGCCGACAGTGTAGCACAGCTCTAGATATATGGGAGTGGGATACGGGTAAGTCTCGCTTTACAGGTATAATCGTGACTATTCATTGATAGAGGAGGCAGCTCAAGGCTTGCAAGGCAGACTACATCCTGTCACCCTCCATGAGCTTTTGGCGGTCAATACCAATGAGAAAAACCCCCTCGTATCTCCGAAAGCGAAATTCTGCATCATGTCAGTCATGCCGCTTTAGAGCTCAGTAGAAATAGCTCACTGACTGCGTTGAAGCTTTACAAGTGCTAATGAGATTCGCGAATGCGAGCCTTGCCGGCAGTATTTCATCGATGAGTTCCAGATGCCAAAGTATTGGTGGTCGGATTCGAGCCGAAAATCGAACGGGTACTTTGGTTGTCGCGTCACCACCCATCACATAAGTAGGTTCACACCGAGTCTACCCTCAAATCGTTAGACTAAGCCTGAATCTTAGGTACATGGGCATATTTCGAGATTAAGAAGCTCGAAGAGGGAGAGAAGTATCTTTGGTATAAACTCAACGTATTCATAAACTGGAACAGGTCAACTCATCAAACAGCCATACTCTCATTCGATACACACCCAGCCGTAGCATCGGAGTTCAAGAAATCACTCGCAACTCCTGATGCTCATAGTCTCGAATATCCATTTTGGTTCTACCCTCACTTATTAAGTGAGGTAGCACGATTGCAGGAGTCCGCGGTCTGGGCTATTCGCGACCGAGTTAGGGCCGTCGAGAAACAGCCCACGTCCAGGAGTAGACCGGAGCCTAACTATCGGCACCTACATGACATGGCTCGACATGATATTCACGTCTCCGAGACCCTCGATGTAGCCACCCAGACTATGCAACGCATGTTAGCTCGCCACAAAGGCTTAATGGACTTCATCCTCGGCAACGGAGATGGCCCACAAGAAATCCATTCCCAGCTCCAGTTCTACGAGAGCTTCATCAGCAGTCTGCGGTGCCGGTCAGCTTCCAACGAGAAACGAATGCTCAATGAGATCCAACTTGCTTTTAACACAGTTGCCCAGCACGACGCAAACACGTCTGTTAAGATTGGGCTTGCTACGCAGTCAGATAGTGTCACCATGAAGTCGATCGCTTTTGTCACACTCACATTCCTGCCGCCAACGTTCGTCTCTGCCATCTTCAGTATGTCGTTCTTTAATTATAGCGCCGATTCGGGCTGGAGTATGTCTGAAAAGTTCTGGTTGTACTGGGTGTTTGCCGTGCCCATCACTCTTTTGACGGTGGTTGCTTGGTATTTCTTGTGGCAGTCCTCTGGACCTCCATTGTCCAAAGACGAGCCAGAGCGGCCTACGGGGTCTTTGTATAGCGTTATCATTCGTTGAAAATCATGTTCTTCACCCTCCAATCGCCAATAGCAGGCTATTTATGATGCCACACCTTGGAGTTAGGGTATAGAGCACAAACAAGACGTATATTAAGAGAACCCTTTGCGGAACAAGAACCACTTTCATTCAATAACGTAACGAGATCGTGTAGTAACCTCGTCACACCTCTAGTAATTATAAAGTACGCTCCATGCATTAAAGTCGCTAACCATTCAGTAGATCCAAGATTCATACGATGACTTTCGTTATCCTACAGCGGAAATCATTAGCTAAGCTTTCGGTTAGGCACACAAAGCGCGGAAACTCGAGGTCTGGTCGAATTCTCTTGTTCGTAAGCTACTAATGAACCCTGCTAGACTTCCATAAATAGCGGTGTTCCCTATACATCCGTTTCCTGGGTAACATCAACCCATACCCCGATTTCCTAAGCAACCTTAACCTATCCCTAGGTTCTCTAAGTAAATTCACCATGCCCTCAAGTTCCCCAGGAACCTTAAACTTATACTTAGAGCGCGTAAATAGCCTTGACGGCGGATTCACCGTATCCTTACGTGCCCTAGGGAACTTTAACCTATACTTACGTTTCCCAGACGTCCTAAACCTATAAGAAGGTGTCTTAAACCGCCTCAACCTATACAATTGTTTCCTAAGGAACTTCAGAGACGGGTGAGAATAGGCTCGGAAAAGGTATGCAATTTCTCTGTATCGAAAAAGGTATGCCATTTCGCTGTGTCGCAAAAGGTATGCCATTTCTCTGTTTCGAAGGTAAAGAGCCCGCTGCAACGGTGTCGTGCCATCACTATTAGCCATGTTGATGCTAGCACCTCTAGCGAGAAGCAGCTTGACCACGTCTTTAGAACCTAAGCGAATTGCATATCCCAGTGGCGTCTCCGAATCCTTGAATCTCAAGTTCACTTCGGCCCCATTGTCCAAAAGTAGCTGTATAATCTCAGGAACGTTACTTATATGACCTTTCATGAGGTATTTCGTTGTCTCAATCGCAGTGAACAATACTGTTCTGCCGTGTTTATCCCTTGCGTGAATATCGGCGCCTCTATCGAGAAGCGCCTTTATAGCCTCCAGAGATCTATATTTAGCTGCAGAAAATAGTGGTGTTTTGCCGTTTTTATCCTTTGCATTAATATCAGCACCTCTATCGAGAAGCACCTTTATATTCTCCAGATATCCACATCTAGCTGCAAAAAATAGCGGTGTTTCGCAGTTTTCATCCCTTGCGTTAATATCAGCGCCTCTATCGACCAGCAACTTTGTAGCCTCCGGAGATCTACATTCAACTGTAGAAAATAGTGGTGTTTCGCCGTTTTCATCCCTTGCGTTAACTTCGGCGCCTCTATCGAGAAGCACCTTCATAGTCTCCGGAAATTCATATAGATCTGCAGAAAATAGTGGTGTTACGCTGTATTTATCCCTTGCGTTAACTTCGGCGCCGTTGCTGAGAAGAAGTTTTGCAATCTCTGGAGATGCTGCAAAGAACAGAGGTGTTTTCCCCCTCTCGTCTTTTATATTAACCTCGACGCCTCTGTCAAGTAGTAGCCGTGCTATTCTGTCATCCCCCACCTCAGCAGCATACGACAGCATATTCATACCATCAGGTTTTGTGGTATTGGGCGAGAGACCCTGATCAAGCAATAGTTGCACTGCCCCCGCGTGTCTAGCTTTTATGGCTAATGACATCGGCGTGTGATCATGCAGTTGAATAGTTTCACAATTGGGTGGAAGCTGTGAAACGATACTGTTCTCCTCTCTGAGAAAAACTCCCGCTCGCAGAATGGCATCAATCACTTCTCTGTTTCTGGTGTGTAAAGCAGCGAAAAGAGGATATTGCCAGTATTCTCCATGAACATGTATCGTAGGGCCATGGGTAGCACTAACACTGTTGATAAGTTGAGGATAACATTCATTGGCTAGTATGTAGATTATGTTTGCGGATGGTGTGTATATATCTTCTAGGGAGCGCCCTATTATGTCGAGCTTTATTAACATGTTGTGTAGTTTGATCCAAACTTGAAGGTCAAATGTCCTCAGAAACTCTTGTTGTGGCACGCCAATCGCCCTATCGGCATGGTGCAGAACGTAGTTCGTGGCGTATGTAAGAAAGGGGAATCCTTCTTTGAAATCATCGAATCTGAAGTCAGGCCCCTTATATCTCTCCATAACGGACGACGCCCCTTTGAGATAAACATAACAACAATCTTTTAATTGATCGTGACTCCGGCTCTGAAAGCTTTTTCCAAAGTCGGGCCAGAGCATATGGATACCGCCATCCTTGAGAAGGAAATCATTTACAGATTCGTGAATAAACTGAACCCTGGTATTATAAGGTGTCCATACGGTAACCTCAGCAAGTCCCTTGGAGGAGCTCGAAACGAAGTGTTTCATCTGTTCTATCGTGACTTTCTCACGGTCCCATCCGACTAGATACCGCCCCTCTGGGTCAAGTCCAGCTGCCATTGCGTGGTAATATTCTTCAGGGCTCAGGGGGCCGTTGGCGTAAAGTATCCATTGTATAGACAGCAAGAGGTCAGCACGGTCGTCACTGTCCTTCATCAATATGTCTTTAAATAAGTCGTGTAACTCAGAAGGTATTTTGTCCAGTCTGGCTTTCAGACCGAACATACGACCTCCAGCACAATCCTTATTCAAAATGCGAATGACGAGAACAATCCACAGAAAAACACCAGCTGCTTTCCGGAGGAGCATGGTTCTGATTTCTATCGTGTCTTTTCCCTTGCCAACACAAAACTCGCGCTCCACATACTCCTCGAGATCTTTGGCGTGGCCGTTTTGGTTTTCCAATACTAATGTGAGACCGTTCTCGATTGAGATTTCTGGATAGTGCCGGCTTGAAAAGCATATGAATAGTTTCAACTTCTTTTCTAGTGCAAGGGCCCCCAAGCGTTCGAAGTGCTGGACCATCCCCGTTACCTGAGATACGTTGCACTCATCAAGGGCGTCAACGATGCATATCAGTTCCTGTTGGCCGAGCCTGGCTATCGCTGTGGAAAAAAGCTCCTGAAGAAAACCAATAGTCCACTCGAGATGGCTGCCGGAAGCCAAAAAATGGAGATGGGGATGGTCAAGCAACTGCAGATCCGGCAAATTCTTCAACAGCTGATGCAATAAAGATCGGTACATTCCTTCCACCGACTTCTCTAAATCGTCCCCTCTTGCGTTGAAGAAAAACGAGACAACGGTCGGATGATTTTCTAATAGACGCGTAGAGATGAACTTCATCAATGTTGACTTGCCAGCACCGGGTTTTCCTCGGATCCATAAAAAGCCCTGGCTTTGTGAGTATCTATCAAGATCTAGCCATGTCAAATAGACAGGATGCTGTAAAATCCATTCGCATGTCTTGTACTTTGCGGATTGTATGTTCCATTCTCGTGAGTACATACTGGGAAATGACAACGATTTCATTAGGTCTGTCTTCCGAGCCGGTGGTAGTTCTTCAACTTCTTCAACTAAGATATGATTATAAGCCAAGTACAATATTAATGTAAAGGGACAGACCCACCAATCTGCAATGCCTGTGTCTCTAGGATAGGCATCTCACCAAGGAGCTCCTTAGTATATGCTGCAGCTGTAGCAGCCGCGTATCGTTGCCATTCCTTATTCTTATGGCTATCTGCATAGTCGCAGATAGAGCGGATGACCAAACATTGAAGGCTCTCTATAAAACCAGCACCTTCCATTTCGAAACATAGTGCTTTGAACTGATGTGCCAACTTATCCCTCGTCGTCGCATATTTAATGACTTGATCACCGGATGCAATAACACCGTAATGGATTACGGGGTCATTATTACGTCGCGGTGCTCGCTTGACTAATCTAGAGTGGTCGCATCGGTCGCAGGCACTCTCTGATTCTGGGTGTTCATATGCGCTTTCAAACAGTAAGTCCTTGAGTGTTTCTCGACAGGTGTATTCTTCCATATGCGGCCTCTGTTCGGCAATACGACGAAGAATAACTGGTATCTTCGATGGCTCCATTTCGTGTTGTGCCTTCAATGCCCCAACAGCTGTCCTTAGGTGTTGTGCTGGTCGGTGCGGTATGGCTATTGTCTCGAAGCGGTTCTCGCCCAGAGCTTTCCCCAGGTCATACTGGATTAATTTCGTGCTAACAACAACATCGCCTAGACGCACATCGGACACACCGGGGGCTCCGCCGGCAATTCCGACCATCAGAAACACCTCCAGAGAGGGAAAAGTCCGATGCATGTTGCCTGCTACGGTGGCAGCGTTAATGGTGCCGTATCCGTCATCTGGTAGACTTGCGATGACAATGTTGTGGTCTCCAATTCTGCCAAATGCATAATTGTTGTTGTCACCAGTCTTCTTTGGTAGTTTTTGGTGGACCTCATCAAGCATCGCCAAGGCGGCAGCTCTCTCAATAGAAAGGGCAGCAACCCAACCGATTGTGTAATCGCCGGTGGTGAGCTTCTTCCGATCGACGGTATTCGTGCTTTCTGGAGCGGCGTTGATGCCTTCGGGGGCGTATCTAGGCCGCTTCAGCGGATATGACGCCGAGTGCTCGTTGACATCACTCGGACGTCTCTTATGACCCGCGATCGAACTCATTACATGGGTCGGGTCGAAATTACTCGTCGGCGCCGTTTAGTCAACGTAAGGTAAGGTGAGAGAGAGCCTGCGTGGCTTTGATGACGTTGTATTTTCTTCGTGATCATTCATATGTAGCAAAGTAAATGACATTGATTGTTCTAGTCACGGGTTGGTTTGATTGTGGGTGGGCGGAAACGGTTGAAATTGGCAAGGCAGAGAAAGCGATGATGGTTGGAAATGCCTATAGTACGCAAGTCCGCGCCTACACAGCCACTACAGTAATACGACTTTCTCAACCTGCTGGTCGCAAAACTGGTTACGCGAAGCCAAGATAGCCGCCGTAAGCATCACATTAACCTATAAGCATTGACAGCGGAGGTGAAATGAGCATAGAGCCTGCTTCTGTTGGCGCCGGAGCAGAAAGTGGCGCCCAACCTTGGTTAGCTCAGCCACCTAGCAGCAAGGAAGTGACCCGGATATCAGGTGAGCAGCCGACAAGACAGTACCTGAGCATAGTATTTGCAAAATTTACTATTTCTGCAGCATAAAAATAGTTGCAATCAATCCCGAACCGTGTATCTTCATTTCTTAATTACACTGTAAATCATTACCATGATCTCCGTCTGGGGGAGATCATTGGTTGCGTTCTACATAGGAGCCTGCCATCGCATATTAATCTGCTTTTTCCGAACCTATGATGATGCATGTCAGCAAACTTTCGGGGTTGATATTCTTCCGTAGCCTGCAGGCAAGAGACAGGGAATAAAGACAGGGGTTGATACACTACGACGAGGGGGCTAAAATACTACTCACCATAGGACCCAACCCAAGCACACCCACAAACAGCGCAGCAACAGTACCAAGGAGGGTGACCTTACTGAAGCCCTTCCCAAGGATATCGAAGGCGGCGGAGGGAGCGACGCGGGAGCCGAAGACGTCGATGCCGAAGGCGAAGACGAGGGAGGTGCTCTCTAGGATGGCGGGGGCGGCGATGACGTCGCGGACGCCGAGGACGTCGCGGGCGTGGGTGACGGTCATGCGGGGGTCGAGCTCGATCGCGGGGACGTAGCGCGAGAGCCCTTCCTCGAGCTCCGCCGGTAGTGGGTCGCGCCCCGCGGGCCGGCGGGGCTCCAGCAGCATGCGCGGGATGCCGATGATGGAATGCGACGCCGGCATGTACGCCAGGAGCTGTCGCACTGCGATGCCCTGCCGTGTCTGTGTCACCGCTAGAGAGGTGATGGGCCCGGAGAGGATGAACGTCTTTGAGACCACGGAGGGTAAGGCTGGGCCGGTGGGGAAGTCGACGGGGTCGAGGGAGGAGAAGTTGGCTGCGTCGCCGAGGGGGCCGCGGTCGTTAGCGAATTCTGATTCGTATAGGTCGGAGATGACGACCTGGTAGCCCTTGAGGTTTTGTCCTTCTGAGTCGCGGAGCTGGTATTGGCCGTAGTAAGTGCACAGGAACCAGTTCTCAGAGATGGTGCAAGTGATCTCCTTGTTCGGGTCAGCACCCTCGTAAGATGAGGAAGCTAGAACCTGTCCGGACACGGTATCTAGCAGATAGGTGGATAATACGGAGGTCTCCTTGTTGATAGCAGCAACCACTATCGTGTTGGGGTTTAAGTACTTGTATTTGACTGTCCTGTCACCGAGGACTCGGCCAATAGAAGCAATGGGATCATGGTGTGGGCGAGTTGCAATATCGACGATATGCTGTCCGGCTAAAGGTGAAAAGCTCCAAACGGAGATGGCCGATGCCAAAGCATCTTTCTCTACAAACCGAAAGCCTTGAATTTTATTCTCACTTGTACGAGTGACAACAGTCTGCTTGGGAGCCCATCCAATCTGAACGTCGGCAAGTTTACCGTCACGTTCAATGGGTAGAAGCCAGGGGCCGACGTCGCTGTCTACGACAACAGCGCCATCAACGGGCGGAAATAGACCAGATGGCATTGTCTCAACGGTTTTACCCGTATCGGACTTGACGATGATGAACTGGCCCTCAGAGCCGCGAACGGTGACAAAACCCTTGGCATTATCAGCATGGATGGCTTTCACATCCCAATTTTTCCCGGACGGTGTCTCATTAGCATTCTTCGACCATACAATCTTTCCGTGATTCCCAGCATTGAGTCCATACAGCTTTCCGCGCTTGGTTGCCAAAACAACGAGTTTGTTAAACCCAAAGCTATCCCGCGTGACTTCGTTCGTAGACTCAGTGCTCTCAGAGCCGACGACGCTACTGATAAGACGTTTAGGGATGGACTCTAGGTATGCGGGGAGGTATTGTAGGTCTTTAATATGACGGCTCACACGATGCACGTATGCCGACAAGGGATTGCTGTGCGCTTCAGCTTCCAGAGTCCTAGCCAAGTCTTCGGACTCAGGAATCTCGGCCCAAGTAGCAGCCACCGCGCCGCTCAAGCCTTCGAGACGTGTCCAGCCAAGTTCGCCATTGACAACCTGCGTCCAATCGTCTGAGTCTCTCACGACAACGGCCCTCACCGCATAGCTATCCCCGGATTTCTTGATGACTTCAGACACACCATGTAGTGCGCCAAGCTTTTCAGTCCCTGTTTTCAGGGGCCACCGGCCAAGAATACCATGTGAAATAGATGAAGTGACAATGACCTCATCATCTGTGACTCTAGTGAAGTAGACATTGGACCCGGATGAGCTCGTCGAGAAAGCGCTTCCACCCTCCAGCAATGGAAGCTCATACGCCTTCGTAATGGCGGAGCTCTTCAGATCAATGTGGAAGACGTCGGCTCTGTTGCCGGACTTCGTTCGGCTTTGCACAAGGAAATGGGGCGATGATTGAATAGTGTGTGGCGCGTGAATCTCCACATCTATCGTGTCTGCAGGAAGGGGGAACTCCTGCTTTTTCTTGATACCGAGGACATTGACACTCAACTTGGTCTTCCCGGTGTCTGTCCACGCGACAATAGGGGCAGCCGAATTGGCGCCGACGAACATTACGTCTTCAGGTTTCTGAACCTCGTTCTTAGTGCCAAGGGGGATCTCGTCCAGCTTCTTGCCAGTCAAGGTGTCCAGCACCATGACATTTAAACCGTACGAGAGGAGCGACCCATGCAAAGCAACGACGAATACCTTTTCCAAGCTCGTACTCACTTGCAAAGGGACGTCTTTGTTCACCTCTCTGTGTTCCCAGATAACGTGTCCCTCGGTACCGTGTATCCTCCTCGTGACGGTTACGCCTGACTCGTGGTGAAGAGTCAACACATCCTTCCCCCCTCGCTCGGTTATCTCCATGACCTCGAGATCCTTAATTGCGCCATTGAATTCCAAGGCCCATACGTTACGGCCGGTCAGAGCATCCCATGCGCTTACGGAACTGCCGTATGCGCCGGCTAGCCATGTCTGATCCTCAGCAGCGCGCAGAAACCCTCCACCATCGGTGACATTGCCAGCCAGCAACTGTCGCCATACGATGGCGCCACTGCTGGGATTGACAGCACCGAGCACGCCTAGATCGCTAAGAGTGTATAGTAGGCTCGCCTTCTCTTCTATTCGAGGGCGGTGGAAGAATGTGGTTTCGCGTTGGGGGACGCCGAGAAGCTCGTGGTGATAGTCGATATGGCCGACCTCGTCTTGGAAAACGGCGCGAACGGTGGCAGGCAAGGCTAGGAGAACAGACAGCGACAGCGCCTGGAAGGATAAATACATCTTGCTAAGCCGGCCTCATGTACAAGGCGCAGGCGATGTGTATGGCAGTGGTGCAAGAGGAAAGAGCCGTGCGAGATACCCGAACATTGGCCCTGATTAGTGACATCAAGCAACCAATTATGTAGATGTACACGAAGGTTATCGGTGACGTTTGTTAGGCTTCTGAGTGAGTGGGCCCATTGTTGCGCATCAGCTGCCATCTGCTGCTGCCAATTGACAGCTGGCAAGCACTGCGCAGGGCATGCACCACACATCGAAACAATATATCAAGTCAACCTTGACTTAGACTTTATGAAATTAATAGTAAAATTAAGCAACGGAAAATATGACACAATACTAAAGCTTGTAGAAAGGAAAAAACAATTGGAAGATAAGCCTGATAAAAGCAAACGTACATAGACTGTACGCATGGATTGTGGCGCCCTTGGTGACAGCAGCCGAACAGATCGGCCCTGAGACAAACTACAACACAGGCGGGAAGAAGTCTATCTAACTGCCTTGATCAAATAATATATTTAAAAAAAATGACCCCTGGCTTTATGTTTATATATCCCTCTATATATATAATATCCAGAAAGGGATAGTGATCTAGCCGTTACATGTTGCACTCGCACCGCTTCACTAACGAACCAAGTCATAACACCAACTACATGAAAACACAACCAACAAGATCTACAACACACTTTAGGGCATACAGTATAGAAGAGTTTACAGTATTTACATTAGGGATCGTGAAAGTGAGCGGTATCAGGCTATCCCACACATCGAGGGCGCGCAGCCTCGTAGAATAGCCTGCCGAACTAAGAACAAACAGGGAAAAAAAAGAAAAAAAAAAAGAAAAAAACTACCCCTTAACTAACAAAATGGCAGACTGGAAGCAGGAGAGCAACAAGACAATTTGTGCATGCCTCTTAGAGAGTATGTTATAGATAGTAGACCGCGCAGCGAGCCCATACAAGCCAAACCTACAGAACAACTCATTGCGACCAAATCCGTTAACAATATCAACAAGACCCCCAACCAGCATGCATAGCCATCCTTAAAACTCAAAACATCTAGTATATTCTATACTAGCATGCCATTCAACTTCTAAGGCCCATGACGTTCGATACCTTGACATTGCATATAACTTAGGTACGAACATATAACATAGCGTAGCTTGTATGGTGCTTTTCTACGTATGTCTTATATAAGTGGACTGTAGCTACAATTTCCCAATACCTACCTACATTAGCCAAAGGTGCAAGTACATGTTCACCTTACGGAGCCCTCTTACACACATAGAGGTACTTCAACTACGACTTACCAGCTTTAAAAATACCTAACACAAATCTCATAAATTCCACAAGAAATCAAAAGTAAATTCACAATACAATTCACACTATAACAAGCACGAGTAGAGTAATAAAGTAGATGAAAATCCCCGTCGCCGCGAGGTCATTAATTTTGAGTCAGAGATGAAGAAGTCTCACATCCCGGCCAGCAAGGTTCTCAGCAATGAACCGCAACTACTACTACTTAGTGTACACACACAGACAAACACCTCAAAACTATCACCTGCGACTTTTTTCTCTGTCTCTGTCCATCTGAATTAGATGCACACACACGCAGACTATGCCACCTTTCCATCATTACTGGCCAGATAACCGACTTCCCTTCCGATGAGTGAGATAAGGTAGAATGCCTGAACATAACAATAGGGACAGATGAAGTAAGGAAAGAAACAAGGCAATGAGTGCAATAACAAGCTATGAGGGAGGGGTGCTCGACACAGATAACGTGTCATACAGTCCTTCATTGATATAAGGAATCAGCAGTCAAACGAACCGAACGCTTCTCGTTCTAAGCCTAGGTTCGGGGGGCGCGGCGTTTGCGACCGATCGCGACCGTCTTGACGATAGGCTCTTGATCTGCCTCCTCTTCGTCCGCTGGGGGAGGGGATGGTTCCTTCTTGGCTGCTTTTCTGCCTCGGCTCTTCTTCGCAGGCGCAGGCGCAGGGGCGGGGGCGGGGGCGGGGGCAGGTTCCTCGGGTTCCTCAACAGCCTCATCTCCGTCTTCGTCGGCGACTGGTTCGACTGGTTCAACTGGCTTGGCCTTGCGACCACCCTTGGTCTTCTTGCTCGGCTTTGCCACCTCTTCGTCAGCCTCGTCGGCCTCGATTTCTTTCTTAGCCTTGCGACCGCCGCGAGCCTTCTTCACTGGCTTCACTTCTTCCTCCTCATCGTCTTCCTCAACTTTCTTAGCCTTGCGGCCAGTTCGAGCCTTCTTCTTTACCGGCTCCGGCTCCGGCTCAGGCTCAGGTTGCGCCTCCTCTTCTTCTTCATCTTCCTCAACCTTCTTGCGGCCGCGTTTGGCGCCAGCAGCCTTCTTTGGGGCAGCCTTCTTAGCCGGGGCAGCCTCTTCGTCGCCCTACGTTTTAAGGTAAGCAAAGAGCATAGTCAGCGGAATTGGCGCATATAATCTCACCTCCTCTTCCTCGTCAGCCTTAACCTTCTTAGCGCGGCCGCGGATGGCGGTCTTGCCAGGTACGTTGAACTCGGGATCCTAATATTACGGTTAGACCACCATGGAACGAAGGCCTCAGGATGTGTGGTGCCCGTGGAAAATAAATATTGGGCAGGTGGATCATAAATATTCGAGCAACATTCATGGCTTGTTCCACGGGGTATATAAGGAAAGCTTAACGGGAGACCTACGCCATTGAAGTCTTCAGCGTCAATATGACCTTGAGCTACGACACGCTGGATTTTCTCCTTGATGTCAAGGTCGCTGTTATGCGGTTAGCAAAATGGGACGACTGTGAGACAAGAAGAAGCCGCTCATACGAAATCTCGTCATAACCATCCAACCGATCCCAATCGAAGCCGTCGCCCTCCCTAATGGACTCTTGGACATTCGAAATGGTCTTGCCTGAGACGCAACCCCTACATAACCAGAGTTAGTACGAGAGACGATGGGGATGCGAAATGACAGTCGCGATGAGGTTGACCATACCAGTGACGCCATTTCCAGGATCCGTGCTCAGTGCCGGGCATGACAAACCAGACACCAAAGCGTAGCTCACCCTTGGTGATCTTGGTCTTGCTGTCTTTGCATACCTTATCCTGGCAACCGGCGCGGTTGTTGGGAGAGAGCTCTATGTGACGCGCATCAGTTGATTGGCTCTGCAGTTCAGCATATAATACATTTTTATCAAAATGTCGGGAAACAAGAGTCAATGGCGGCGCTCTGCCAGATATTGCCAGGCCAAGCTTGCAGAGAGCCAACAGATGAAACTGCCGAGACGCGACACGCAGGTGAGAGAAACAATGGGGAGATTAGACAAGTGGAAAGTAAACATACCAATACGGTACGACATGTTGTCCCGAGCTCAAATGGCCAGGGTGAGAGAGGGGAGGGGAGAGGCGAGGTGTGGAAAATGAAATGTGAAATGTGATACAGTGAAAACCGTCTGACGTCAATGGGTGGTGATGGCGTCGCGATGTGATAGATTAGGATGGATGGGGCGGCGCAGATTTTGGTGTGGAACTCGGGTGCTGGAGATTTGAGATTTGGGGGAGATCAATAGAGGCAGACGACCAAATTCCGCCGAGGTGGTCGGGACACAGGAACAGATGGATGGGTGGGTGTGAGGGAACAGATCAACCAGACGGACATGGACATTAATTAACGAGAATAAATAAATGAAAGGAGGTTGCAACAGGAAACAGAGCAGAATAGAATGGCTTTGTTGGCCTTGGGGTTTTTTTGGGTGCCAAAGGAAGGGAAGGGGGAGAGGGTTGTTGCGTTGCGTTGCGTTGCCTGAGAGATGGTGCTGTGCGCTCCCTGTGCTGTGCTGTGGTGCTGTGCTGCGGCAGTGAGGTGCTGCTGCTACTGTACCTACAGTAGCAACTGCACGCTGTACGGCGAAGAAGGGGGGGGAGAAGGGAACGGTGAGACGAGACGCGTTCCGTTCCGGTCGGTGGGATAAACAATCTACACCAGACGAAGTCGACGTAAGGTGCCTGCCTCCCTCTGATAAGACCGAACCAGACCTAAGTTCAATGTTCAATGTTCAATGTTCAATGTTCAATGTTTGTGTTGTTTGTTGTTAGGTAAGTACTTAAGTACCTAGGTACGGTATATAGGTATGTACATATGTATGTAGCACTGACAGCTGTCCTATTAGATTGATATCACAAAGCATTTTCTCCGTAAATTGTTGGTTTTATTCGCATTATCTCGATTACGCCCTGGGTGCGACTCGCCGTTGCCAGTACTGTACTTCAAGCTGCAGGGGAAATGTGAGGATATTCCGACCCAGACAGGAAATGCCTGCCGGAGTGCCAGGTGGTTTCAGGCCTTAGGGCACCCGCTATAGTCCCATGACGGCCGCTATAAATCCGAGCAATCCCACTAAACACGCCTCCGGCCTAGGTAAGCATTTTGACCACCCTTGCCATTAACTGCCCACCAACCTGTTTTTCGAGTGCCCAGCATGGAAGGTTACAACAGCGTCACGACAACACAGGTGTGGAATTGCCCGTCCGACATCGTCTATTGGCTTTGAATGGAGAATATTTTATTCATTATAGATTGCTCTAACTTGGAAAACTTTTATGTCATTCAATCCACAATGCTACGTGCCACCCTAACCTAGGTAGCCCAGCCCGGTCCAGCCCCGTGGAAATAATGCAATCATGTACGCCGTCTCTCATATTCATTCTAGACAGCGAGCACGTCGCGGGTCCTCATCATAACCCTACTTAGAGGAAAGGACACCAACCAATGTACATGGCCGCCAGGTTCTTCGGGTCGGCCGCCTGCTTGATCAGCTCATCGACCTGTCCCTCCACACTCAGGGGAATGCTCTCGTTAGGGAGCAAGCCCTGGACCTTCCTCTTGATGCTCTGCACCACGCTCTGGGGGTTGAGTCTCACCACCTCGTGCTTCTTGCGCTTATCCTTCTGGAGATCCAGAGTAGGGTCGTAGATGAATGCTTCAAGAATCGTCATCAGCGTTTCCTCTTGCTGCCGGAGAATGCTCAACGTCAGTTCCGAGCACTTTCTAAACGGTCCTTCGTATCCATATATGCCCATCGCAGCCACCATGTTGTGAGTGAGCCGGAATGGAACCCGTTCGGGTTGCGCGAAGGTAAGGCCTTTATCAAACAGACAGTTGAAGTCGACATGGAAAATACCGCCGTTTCCTTCTTCGAGTAGCACGTTTTCGCCGTGGCGGTCACCAAGCCCCAGTATTGTTCCTACCATGGACATGACAGCACACGACCGCGTGTATCGGAGTCTGGCCGTGAACCAAACCGAAGGGTTGGGGAACTGTGAAATGAACCAATTTGGCAGCACTGGCGGGAACATGCCCAGCACGCCCTCCGTAAATATTTTGGTGTTCTTGTCCCCCACGGCAGCATCCTTCATCATTTGCTGGAGGCTATGGTAATTGGGAACTATCCCACGTGAACGATAGATGTTCAAGAGTATATCCCGAAGTGTTTTAAGACCCTCGACCCATTCAATGATGCCACACTCCTCATTGAGCGGCGTGACGGCGTATGTCCGGATGTACAGTTGCCGTCGACTCGACTCTGCGTCCCGTTTCAGCGATCGATTGATCATCCCATTGAACTCCATGAGTCGCTGGTCGGTTCGGAGGTCGTCCTTGGGCTTGATGAGGAGTCCGTAATTGACGCCATTCGAGCCGCGAGCTGTCAGCTTTCGAGGTTTTGCAAGGGAACCCAGCACCAATACCTCGTCGAGAAATGACGAAATAGTGATTACGTCCCCAGAGAACGCCTTGTGCCGCTTTAGATTGTCGGTCAGCGTTGGAAGTGTCGCTGTGAGACACGCTTCAATAGGGACGACTAAAGGACAAGGTGTGCATTTATGGTTGAAATGCAAATCCCGGGTAATGCTAGCCATTGTGGTTCG
The DNA here is from genome assembly GCA_022495065.1 of Xylaria telfairii. Lineage (NCBI taxonomy): Eukaryota > Fungi > Ascomycota > Sordariomycetes > Xylariales > Xylariaceae > Xylaria > Xylaria telfairii. Next base: position 301,407 of record MU383859.1, read on the forward strand.
ATTACTTTGGAAGTCACCATTGTTGCAAGCTAGGAGAAGTTGTTCTGCTAGTCTCTCACCTTTCCGCAGTAAGGAAGGAAGGGTAAAGCCGCCACCTTCAACTTTAACGTTGCGATCTTTGACGTGCAGCAATATCTGTTGACCCCTCGCTCTACGGTCCGAGGAAGCTTGTTTCGTAGTCATGATGGCGAAGAGGCTCCACAAGGCCTGCCTGGGATAGGCCTCGACAACTTTCAAAATGATAACCTGTAGTACTCGAAAGACATCTTGGTTAGGATGGGCGATTCGAGCAACAAGCTGAGGGAGCGCCGTATAAAATACGTAGGCGGGCAGGCGAGCGAGGTGCTTGCGTAAGATGTCGTGAAGCGCTTCGAGCTGCGTCTTTCGGCGGTGATACAGCTCTCGCGAAAGGGACACTTTCCCTTCGGGCGCTTTGTCTATTTGAGCGCCAAGCTCGAGCCACAATGTCAGGATTCGAGGGAGAGTCTGGTATAAGTATTTGGTGCCGTAACTGAGAGATCTCAAGTAGTTCTCAATTACCAGTTTCGCTACCTCTCCTGTGAGATACTCGTCGCTCTGATCATCCGGCTTTAGAGCCCTTTCAGACTCGAGGACCTTTTTGTAATGCCGGCCGATATAATAATGACCCTTTTCCCATTGACCAAAAATCAGAGGGATTGCTCGGTACTGTTCCCTCAAAGCTGAAGCACTCGTCTGACCCGCGTTATCCAACCACTTTGCCAGTAGTAGTTTGGCACGAGCAGTCAACATGTTCTGTTGGGTGCCAATGTTTCTATCAGAAGCATCATGCTCGCTGAAGCTGTGTTGAGAGAAAACTTTGCTATCGATTGCACCCTGAAGGGTCTGTATAGCCTTTCTGTTGTGCCCCCCCTTCCATAGAAGACGGGCATTCTCTATCGTAGCAGACTCATCGCCAAGCTGCGAGGCACGAAGAACAGCATTGAAAGATTGGTGCACAGTATTACTTTTCCTAGCAAGACGAGCAGTAGATAGCCAAAGTGCCGATATGTCGGTATTACTAAACCGCGGTCTTTGAAAGTTAGCAACTTATGATTTTACGAGCAGACAATGAGGCTTACCGCAATACTTCCATGGCCGCTCGGCGAATGCTCAACACATACTGCTTGTCATTCACGTAAGAGCCGAGTACTTCTAGTCGCCTGCTGAGGGACTTCAAGATATCCTGAGGATGTTGGTCTGCATCATTGTTCATGCCGGCAATGAGTTCGAGATCAGTCAAAACATGAGCCCTAAGTACAGGCTCATGGCAAGCTTGCAGTGACGCAGTCGTTGAGGAGGTCAAGGACGAACCAACTCTCTCCCGCATAGTCTTCATGGCCTGGAAGAACTCTTTCGTCCATCCTCTCTGAAGATAAAGGAGTGCCTGAGCTATAGATGCGTTGAAGTCTTCCGACGGATCTCCTTGGTAGTCGTCTAAAAACCTTTCCATGATTTTCCATCTACCAGTAGCCCAAGCAGCTTCAACCGCATATGGCACGATGCGGTTGACAGCGGCAGTAGCTGTATGCTTCTCAATTCCTTCAACATAATTCAGCAGCACATCTGCCATCAGTGTTAGTACGCAGAACACGTAAGGGAAACTTCATTCAAACATACCGTGCTGTCCAGATTCCTTCAGGCAAGTAAGTAAATCTATCTGCACATCTATATTGTCCGGTTCTTTGGCAAGTTTGATTTCATACCAACTCTGGGCTGCGGTCCATCTCCCCGCTTTTCGGTGACTCAAAACTTGTTGCTCAATATCGAGTACATGAAGGTGTGCTGATATACCTTCAAGTCCATCTGGCTCGTCGATTTGTGTATAGATATCCTGCACTCGTTGAACCAACCTGTTCCTGTCATGAGTGCTGTCTTTGGCCTCATCAACCTGACGGATATGTTGTTCTAGATGGAACAAGGCACGGGAGTATGCAGAACACTCCATCGCTCGTTGAGAGATCAACTCGGCCGGAAAGGAAGCTAAGAATATAGCTACTTTCTCACTATCAGCGGTCTCTTTAGCAGACGGGCTAGGCTTCATTCGTTTCAGATAAACCCAGCGCATAGCGTAGTCAAGAAAGCGGAAGATTGCCTGTAAAAGGTCAGCCCATTCAGAATTCTTTAGGATTTGGGAATTCGCTACTTACCTCGCAGTAAAGCTTCCTGTCTTCCTTTTCAGCGTAAGACGCATCAGTTGGGAGCTCATACTCCAGAACCTTAAGAAGCTCGGAAAGCACGAGCATCCGCTCTTTTTCTGGGATTTCTTCGCCAAGAATGATGTGGATGATCAAATAAGGAAACAGGAATTCAGCAATAGACAGATCCTTGACTCGAATTAACCGACACAGAGGCTCAAATATGAGCATAGCGAAGGGGTTTTGTGGGTTTCGAAGGCAATCAAGCGTAAGATTCCTCATCCAATTCCCATATGACCTTCCCTCTACAAATATTGGATACTCGATTTTCTGATAGCCGATAGGAATGATCTTGAATCTTGAGGTTATGAAAGGCGTTAAGATCTCTTGTGCGCTTTGCGAAAGCGAACACCATCTCCTATATACCGCCTCGCCCTCCATAAGGCCTTCCATTTTGACCGCTTCCGCAATATTGCTTCTATCAAGAAGTTCCTGAATTGCGTACGCCAAGAATCCCTGGAGCTTAGTGTCGGTAGCAGAAACGAAAGACAGAACCAATACTTTCTCCAGTAGGAAAAATACAAATTCCGTGACCTCGCGAGAGTCTTCAAAGTTGCTCGTGACAATAATCTGGCTCTCTTCTCGAACGACTTCAATCCGATTTGGGTCGAGACATCCAATCAAGCCGATGCATTGAGTGCATAGATCACTGATCTCACTATGAAAGCCATTATATCTTGAGGCACAGTGCAGGAGGGCTCTAATCAGGTCAGAAACGATGGAGTCCGGTTGTTCGCTAATAGCTGACGCTTGCAGATAACCTTGATGTCTCTGCAGGTATTCAGCAAGTTCTCGCAAGGCGTGTAGAACAACACCTGAAGTTTCATGGTATATACGTTCCGCCAACAGGAAGAAGGCGGTACGATTATCCAGCGGGGATCTGAGTTTGCTAAGTTTGAGCTCAATATCAGATAGCTCTTTGATATGGCTAAAAGATGGAAGTTTGCCGATATACTTTTCAACGGTGGGCTGTTGCTTCTCTAAAAGAAAGTTGATCAAGTCCTTCGAGAGCTGCTGTGAGACATCTTGAAAGCTAGACCAATAATGATTAATGATATAGAACGTCGTCTCGATTAAAATATCAACTTCAGATTCCTCAAAAAAGAAAAGCATGGAAGCCCAGCATGACAAGGCCGCCACACGAAGTTCGTCGTGGGACATGGCCGCGAGTATACATGCAGAGATCTAATTAAACGTTAGCGCAAAGCTATTAAATATCATCTAAACAGAGCTTCCAACCTGTGGGCGCGCGATACGAACGCTATTCTTCCCTGTCCGTATCATTTCTTCCATTGCTGTGATACATCGTCTTCGCTCGTGAAAAGGAGCACGTATAACTATTGGATCGTTGATAACGTCCGTCAAATGAGCCATTAAACCAAGTGCGTGGTGGTGCAGGAAATGGCCTGTTGCATGGTTCTTTTTCTTGGCCTCTCCATTAGCAACGAGAATCATGCTAGCCATTTGGTTCAGTGCGCTGCGAATCTATAACAGGTCCGAGTTAGATCGCCAGACAGTAAACCGAGAAACACCATCAGTTCTTACATGTAGCTTGCGACTTTCATCAGCATCGGCTGAAGCTTTCAAAAGATGAAGCGTGGTTGTTAATGGCTCGATTTGGAGCAAGTCGACAAGACTGAACTCATCAAAATGGGGAGAAATATGCCTGAGCAGGGACATTGTGTATTGTTCAATGTCAGCCGTTTCTTGAGCAAGCAAGAGGGCCAAGATGCGGCCAAGATTCGCGTTGTCGAGACACGGTTGCCACGGTTCGATCTCATCGCGAATTGTTGCCATCTTTTGGATGACATCTTTCTTCTTGTTTAGAACCAGATATGGGAGAGCGTACTCTTGGATATGAAGAAGCAATTGGGTAACACTCATGTCCTGCATTTCTGCGAGAAGTCGGGTGAGGTTTGGCTGGTCAACTATATCTCTGACAGCTAAATAGGCCAATGAGTTCCAGTAAAGCTCAAATAATTGCTTAGGAGTGATAGAACGATGCCGTGCAATTTGAATAATCTGACTAAGATATCAGCAAGCAATGTTAGAACGAGCATCTCACGTGACTAACCTCGGTGAACGCAGCGGCAGAGGCGACTGCACTTTGGTGGCCCAAGTATTCTACAAGCTTGACAAGAACAAGTATTAATTCATCATCGGGGAGCACGCTTCAATCTGTAAGCACAAGCCTGTTCACTTGCATGCATACGGTGTTACGTACAATGATACCTGAGACCAAGCTAGGATGCACGACTCCAGAAATTTGGGTTGGTTTTGATCGGAGAGATTTCTCAGGACACCGAGGGCAATCCCCCTATTCTTCTGAATCACAGCATGCTTAATACTGGAACGATCAGGAAGAGTAAGAAATACAGCGAGCGTTCGTCTGGTGGTAGTTAGTTATGAACTTATTGACTATCAACATTTCTTACCCTGCTGCAATACGTAGTTCTCTCTGTGAGCTATGAAGTGACTTCAAGCACCATTGTGCGGCGAAAGAGGCCTCCATGTCAATGAGTTCCGAAGAGCTGCAATGTTTCGCTATACGTCTCAACGCTACCATCGCTGCCACTCGCGGCTTACGCGACTCAGGAAAGGTAGCGGCTTGCAACAAGCAGACGAATATCTCGATAGCAAACTTCTTCGCTGTCACGTCGGCACATATAGGTGCATCATGATTATCCTGCGAGACACCACAATAGAAACAGCTAGATTTGGAGGATCTTTCGTCGTCATAGGTACTCATAATGAGAGTTTCGTCGGCCGCACAACATACGTCAGCAATCAAGTGAACGGCACGAACTTTGTCCGAATCGGAAAGGTCCGGGTAGATTGACCTGTGAGCTTCGTAAGAGAGAGTCTTATGACATTGTCAAGCAAACCGCTTACTGAAGAGCACTGGAGTATTCGGCTAGAGTATCTCGGGGTTCTGTCCTCGCAAGCTTCCACAAGAGGCCAGTTACTCTAGGCAGTGTTTGAGGCAGGCCCGTCTTCCTGCGTTTCAACTGAGGCTCCAAGTCCACGCCCTCCGTTGAGCTAATCGGGATCGCCTTTACATAACGTTGAATTTTAGGATCGAGAAATTGTTCTGGTTGGACGACGGAGTCTAACGACTCTGGGGGTGGATCACGAGCCATCCAACGCAGTAATTCTAAGCTCCTCTATGCCAGTTTAGCAGTTGACGGTTATTGCCAAGCTTCGCGCCAGACTTACCCATAAATCAGTTCCGGTAGGCGTAATGTTTTCATAGCTCATTGGCTTTTCTAGCATCGGGGTTATCTGGGATGAGACAAGACGAGATACCGTCGTGAATGACAGACACGCTTCCGATATCTTCACGACGGCGACACTCAATAATGTGTCATCAACGCCTGTTGCATTCTCGAGCCCAAATACTGCTTGCCGTTGTATGAGCACATCGACACAGAGGTAGACCAGTGACATGTAGGCTTTCTCCTCGACTAGCATATCAGTGTTCACCAAGCGCTTCATGATATCCAGAATGTTGATTGTACTTCGTAGAGATTGGGATAGACATGAACGAGACAATTCTCGCCACCTATTTTGTGTTACATTTATACGCACAGCGGCATCTATTAGCCATGGGATAAGCTCCTGAAACGATGGCGAGGCGTTAGGGACGAGCCGATGTCCCACCAGAGGAATGGACAAAAGCGATAAAAGACCAGAGGCATGCCGCAGTGCATGAGATGCTAGGTTTAGAGTGTAAGTGCAATGCTCTTGAGAAGGGCGAGTCTGACCACAGCAAAAAGACTCAAGAAAGTGATCTTGGGGTAGCTGCAGTTTGAGGAGAGGGTCTCTGTTGGCAGAAAACGGCAACTCTGCCAGACGATTCTCAACAGCTTCCAAGATAGTCAGCCAACGAGTAAATATTGCGACGATCAAGCGGACGCACCGTCAAAATTGCTACGAAGATAGGTTATAAACTGTGGAATGTGCAACCACAAAGTATTCGATCGAGCTGCTGTCAAGTACAGTTCACCGAAGAAGGACTCGATAGGCACGGTCAAATCTGCACATAAGCCATTCCCGAGCATCTTCAAGACCTTAGGGAATATCCATATCCACAGTGGCTCAGGGCCTCTGAAAAGAAATGCGCCGTTACCAACGGTGAAAAGGAGAACCTCGGGAGTCTCATTGACAGTAATCTTTAGAAAGTTAATGGCCCTCGTGGCGTCGGCCCGCAACTGCGATGTGTTGGCAAAGGGTTCATCCCACTTGAGGCCCTCTAGCACAACACGAGCGTAGACGTATATAAGCATATGGTTGTGTTCAATCCTATCGTGGTACGTGGTGAGAAGACCAGGCTCGTTCTTCACCTTCTCGATGGCGGCGAATAGCCTCTGGAGCTCGGCAGTCTCGTCCGGGCGGGAGGACCGAGCAGAAGTCGAGATATTCTCTACCAGCTGGGCAGCCAAGGTCGAGGGCGGGGGCGCGTTGTTATCCATGGCGCCGTTGTTGATACCTTCACGGCCATTAGTCATGTTCCTACCATGAGATGTGGGTGCCATGTTTGTGGCATTATCGAGCTCTCTGCGGCAACAACACGCCTAGTCCAGCACCTTCGACAGACAGCTGGAAGAGGGGGATCCCGCGAAGCGAGTGGAGACCGTGATGCGGGATGCGGGATGCGGGATGCGGGATGCGGGATGATGAGACGCGTTTAGACGCGATCGAGGTTGTCACGGAACCACGTGAGAAATGGTGACTTTAATTGGGCTCCCTCTTTCATTTTAGTCCAGTGAAAATGGTCGACAGTTGCTGCCAGGTGCATTTGCCAAGCATAGGGTTCCACGCAAGGTCTCCACAATTCTATGCAGAGTGGGTTTTTGGCCTCGGAACATATGATGCATGATGCGAATTGGCCGATGGACTCACAGCTACATTACCTACAATACCTACAGAGTTATATCGCAGACTTCATGCTATACAGGTCGCAGGAGCCCTACACTCGAGAAACCCTTGACATCCAGTAGCCCTCCGCCGATCCTAATTGTTTAACAATGGCTATTTTCCAGTCGAAAAAGTATCGGGGGGCTGCCGACGCCAGCTCTTTCGCTGCCAAATATCGCACCCTGATGGCCAAGCATCCATTTCTGCTCTTCGGGTTGCCCTTCGTGTCCGTCATTGTAGCCGGGTCCTTTGTCCTCACGCCCGCGACTGCCATCCGATACGAGCGTCACGACCGGAAAGTCCGCCAGCTCACCCGGGACGAGGAACTGGGAGTCGGCAAGGGAGGGAGAAAGGTCAATATCAAAGACGAATACTACGTAAGGCCCCGAGCCCACACGTTCCCGATGAGTAGAGCGCTAACAGGATGTGCGTCTTCAGAGGCTAGCTGCAAAAGACCTCGACGACTGGGAACAGAAGCGCGTCAAAAGACTTGCCGGAGAGAACGATGGCATCCTATAGGTCCGACCATCCGTGACAGTCTCGGCAAAACAACCCTATCCTATATCCGAGAGGCCGTTTCCGTTTGGTCGAGAGTGGAGTTCGGCTTTGAATCCTCCTGCAATAGTAGTCGCGCACATCATCACCGGCTAGCATTCGTTATCGTGGAGTAATTGCAATGATTCGAGACACGTTATGTCCTAAAAGCGCATGAGCATCATATCGATTATTGTTAGCCAATCCGGACCGACGGTACGAACAACTCCGGATGAAGGTTTATATGTTGCTTCGACCAATGGTCCTTGTGGGGGTTGTTCCCAACTCAGGACGTGAAAAGCTCCCCACGAGCCTGAGTCGTTGAGCAATGAGTCAGCAGCTCAGTATATTTCACACCACCGTCATCGCATGAATACTATTTAGGTACTCCAATACGGACGGAAGAGCTCTTGAAGATTCATATTGCTCCTCTGCTCGTCACCGCACGCTCTGGGCCGGCCTATGGTGGGCGAGTGCCACAGTCATATCATTGTAGATGCTAAGGCTCACGTCAGCGGATTTTAAGTGGCGTCACGACCATCTATAGCTATGCCAGTGGCTTCAATACGAGAGAGTCAACTTGAATGGTTGCTACAGTACAGTGTATTCGCTTGCCATGCACTATCAACCGAAATTACAATAGTTTGGAGCGGCCTTGGCACATCGATGCTTTTCCTCTGCACCCTTGTCGTTAGCTAGAGTTTATAAGTAGGTATTGTATAACACTCCCTGGGTATGTTTGGATTTTTGATATCTAGATTATGTGACAGTCCAATCACATTTCAGATAAAACAAAAGATAGATACACTAGCTCCCCTGAATCATGATCATTTTATGATGAGGAATCTGCCCCCCTTCCCCAGAGCGGCGCCGTCGCTATTGAATTGAGATCTACAAGTTTGTCGTGTAACGCTTGAACAGCGACATGAGATCGGCAACACCTATTCGGATTGCTTGCATAATCAACACACACCTTGACTCGTGTTCCAGTATGATGCGGCCCCTTGTATGTCGCCGACTATGACATCGATATGGCGGAGATAAGCTGTGCGACCGGTCTGTAGCAATAACGCTAATAGATTAGAAGAATGCTCATGCTTGTTTAAGTGTGAGCCGGCACTCTAGTCCCAGCAGATGGGTGTCCCGCCGGCCCATATCGCAAGTCATTTACTAGCCAACGACGACGGCTAACCTAGGATCTTTCTATTCTCTGATACAGTATACCCATGTTGCAGGATGAGTAGGGCAAGGGTGTCTATTTCAAGCATGCTGGGTATCCAGAGCCACCAGGTCGGTCGATCAGCTTTCCCCGCCCGCCGGCTTCTGCACCCCAGCCATAACCCCAGCATTTCGCTAACAACTTACACTATACTAAATAGCCTTAGTCTGGATGTGGAGGTGTTAAGCGGACAGAGAATAAGGTAAAGAGGATCTTTTTCTAGTTCGCTTGTTAGAGTATTTTTAACTCTGCTACGGCTGCATTCGCGAACCTTCGCTGTGCATAAGCAGCTGAACTCAGATAAGAAGGCTCCGGCGCATTAGGTGCCAGGTGTCATTAGTCCTTCATGAAAACTTTGAATAGACGGTCCTGAACCTTTCTACCTTTAGGTGGCCTTTCGATGACCTATCAATTATGTCGGAGCTGATGTTCACCGAGGTTGGTTTCTGACCACCGTCCCATCAGTGACATTTGTCCGGCATCAGCAGAACGCGCTATTTCTTATCGCCTACATGTATCAGTAATCTTTATGAGGGAATGACTATGCAGTTGGGCGTTTCAGCTCGTCGACGTGGAGGTGTAAGCAAAATCGCGCTGCATGTACGCTTTATAGCTCCAGGCTCTAAGTAACCCAGAGAATGATTCCATGCTGCAGATGTCTGCATCGCTCCGCACTCTGCATCGGCTGCAGCTACGTTGCAGCATAGAATTCGTTCATTCATCGTCACGTAGATCACGAAGATCGCCCATGGCAACGTGTTTCGAAAGGGAAGGTCATCATCATGCGTGGCTGACACAGGGTCTGTCTGTGCAACGCCTGGTGTTCTGGCCTAGTTATGGCTTGGTCAAGGCTTGGGTAAGGCTTGGTTCTGGCTTGGTTATGGCTTGGTTATGGGGTGGTTAACGCCGAAGGGCACTGGTCATATTTGGTATTTGATCTTGACAGCGGAAGAGGCGGGCAATAGTTCGAGGTCACGGCCGAAGTGTCAAACAAGTTCCAGAAGAGGTACGGATCATCCGTCCTCCCCACATCGCCCAACCAGGATGACCCATCGGCAGGGATCTGCAGGATCGACTCTACCACGCTCTTGGGATGATGCTATAGTGAATGTGACCTAGCCTGCTGGTTTTGGGATCATGCGGTCATTGTGACCAGGGGCCGACCAGGGGAGATTCCCAGGTATCCGGGCCTGCCAAGGGGACGCAAGCCACAAATACGACCAGGCACTCGGGCACTTTTGCACAAAGAAACAAGGCCGATGTTGAGAAGTTCCAGCCGGGTGGGGTGGTCGTGAGAGATTAATTTCGTATCTATAGACATTGAAGCAATAACAGCCAACTATCTATTTAGCCGAATGACCTCGGCGAGTGATTTCTCCCTCCTGTCGACGAGAAATGCCTCTTCGACCGACCACGACGTCGTCAATTGCGCCGAGAAGGTGGTGATGTGTGCAGCAGCAGCAGGAGCAGCATGTTTCGGTCCCGGCGGGCTCGGATGCCCAAGCCAAAACAGAAGTTTGGAAAGCAGAGCAGAACACCAGAGCAAACCAAAGCGCTAGAAAAGCCGGTACAGGTGCGGCTGCAGATCCACATGGCCGTCCCATCAGTCAGGTAACATGGACGGTAACAGGCTTAGTGTGGTGTACTATTGGACGGTAACCTTGCAGTTAGCGTGTCGGGCAACCATAATTAAACGCTAAAAGCTATAAGCTTACCGGCTTACCAAGCCATCAAAACGACAAACTAGGTAGCCTGTAGGTAGGAACAGTAGGATGGGCCAAGCACTTGAGACACGCGGTCCAACTCTAATGAGTTGCTCTTGCCTGCTCTTGGTGCCCGACTAGGCCCCGACTATGCCAGCCGCAGCTGATTGGCCGTGCGGGTACCAGTCGGTACAGTATGGAAGCCACTAGCGTGCGATGAACAATGACGCATCCCGTCGAGTCCAAGGATTACAGCGGAGCCGGCGTCGTATATGATCGAGGCTGCGCGGAGAAATCGCTTCCTGATCGCTACTCGCTTGGGTGGTGTGAAAATATACTTTATTAGTAGAACCTTGCCTGCTCGACACCATCGCCTCTCCCGTTTCCCCCCTCACACCCGTTGTGAATCCCGGAGACAACCCACCGGACCTTTTCTGCTGCAAGGCACCAGTCTCTCTCTCACACTCACGCACACACAGCTACTAGGTTATCTCATCTGCCTAGCCTATCGTATACATACGCAAGGGTTGATCTGCAGGAACCAACCGATCTAAATCTGCTCTACTGCCGCATTCATAAACCAGCCAAGTCCCCCGGTGCTTCGAAGTAGCCGTGGTCTCTTGGCCACACCATCTGGACTTGAGCTCTTCAGCCTTTCTCTACCCTTCTTGAGAACGTCTTCAACGCTTGGCCTCTGGCTCTAGGGAGACTTAGCCACGCCATACCCATTCCTACGGCAAGAGATATAGATATCCACCTCTAGTTCCTCTCGTTGATTGGTCCCACTCATCACAATGGCGCACATTACGAAGTCCTCTCTCTTTCACCGGAAGTCGAAGAACGGGCTCTCCATCTCCAAGCCCATCATCCCGGAAGAGCATACCCATATGCGCAAATGGAGCTCATCCAGCACCATCTCTCACGCCTCTTCCGAGAGCTCTCATCGCCGGATCGACCGGTTCAACCCTCTCTCCTTACACCCCCCGCTTAGCTTCAACACTTCGCCTCACGTGCCCGAGTATGATATGGTACGATATCAAGAAGACGAAGAACGTGAGAGTCGTTTCTTCAACCAAACTCGTCACGCCGAAGATCACATTCAGGACATGGCCGAGTACTCCCCCATCAAGGGCAAGAACTGTTACTTTGAACGCCCTAAGGCCAGACCTTACCAATACGACCAGGACTCCCAGTGGCCATTGAAAGACTGGCAGACGATCCCGCCCGGATTGTTGGAGCCTGAGTCGCCGACCTCTTCTACGGCCTCATCGCCGATGCGACCTGATGTCCCCCGGCGACGGAATGCCGATTGGATGAACGATACCGACGTCTTCGTCAAGCGTGGGGCTTGGAAGCGTCAGGGTATCGTCTTCCAGCTTGAAGAAAAAGACAGGGAGTGGCAGGAGCAGCATTTCGAATTACCCGAGTAGACGACTGCCGATATTTGCACCCTATCTCTCACTCACATATTCACTTATAATCTTCGGAACACACACAGCCTACCGACTTACACATACAATCTTTATAATATTCAAGATGCATGCATACACACGCACATCTTACCGTTACACACATACAATCTTTATAATATCTAGGAGACACATACACACATCCTACCGACTTACACACATACGATCTTTCAACCATCTCGAATCTCGTTTCATAGCCTGTTCAAAAAATTGTATCATCTCCTTACCACAACTTATCACGACTTACGGCTTTCCTACGTTGGGCATGCTTCTAGGCGCACAGGCGGTTCCATGTGGGCGACACAGAGGAAAGGGTTCGGGGGTGTTTTTTGGAGACAATCTCTGTACCACCACCGGGATATTTACCAGGTATTCACTTTATAATCTATTAGGGTTAGCATTCGGCAGGCGCGGGGGGACAGGGACTTGGAGACCAAAGATACCAATTTGAACTTTTCTGCTTTATTATCCTCGTACTAATTAATTACTTTACTTGCATCTGTGCTGTCTATAATTGTGATGTTGCCAATATGAGAGTGAATGCCGTATTCGTTCTGAATAGAGGTCTCACATCCTTCTACGCAGGATTGAGGCGGATGACGGACTTGAAACATGGACGCCCAATATAGTTTGATTTCCGAATTAATCCGAATACCAACCTCGGGAATTTCCCAACTCGTCTTTCTCGCACATCATGACGCCCATGAAAAGTTGGATCAGGGAGGCTTCCTCGATGGCATTTTCCAACGTCACCTTCTAGAATGTCTTCCCTCACGCGTCACTTTTTGATGTCATCGACGCAAACACAGCGCCTCAGACAAATCATCGAGATCAACTCGAGGCCTGAACATCCATCTTCATCATAGGGCTGGGTGGCATTCACAACTGAGCTCGCGGCTCGTGATTGGCCAGCCAGCCCGGTTTTGTCAGCCGGTAGGTGCACGAAACGGCGCCTATCTACTGCTGCTGGGCAAGATCGGCGAATAGTTGACATCACGTCGCCGCGCCGGTCTGTTTCAGGTACCTAGTATGCACAGGCTCACTTCCTACTCGTCGCTTGTCTGACTCATCATCCAGCCCCTCCTTTCCTCCCTCCCTCCCTTACTGAGTGAGATCTATTTTCTTGGGTCACGGGGTTATCTGTCTTATATACTGTACCCTACCTAGGTAGATTAGGTTAGTTTTGCTCACGGCGGTATGTCTTCGATTCACGCGTCTTTTTGCGTGCGATTTCATCGATTAGGTAGTGTCTGTGGCCGTGTTAATAAGTCTGCTTACTTACCTCCTGCTCTGCAGCCAGCCTCGCAAAGCCACATTCAACAACAAACTAGGTTAACTAACTCCCAGGCTTACAATCATCCAACCTCATCCTAGCGGGCGATCGCATTCCTGCCTCGAGCTCCTTCCTTCGAGCAACGCTCGCACAACGAACGGCGGGCAAACTATATCGGCCCGCGCTCAAATCCTCACAAATAAACATGTTCTCATGGAAATTACTCTACACCCAATGCCAAGCGGCCAGTATTGCCGACGAGGCCGGCACGTGCCCAGCAAGGCTCCGAGACATACCTAGCTCGGGACAATTCCCATCAGCCTCAAAATGACCTATCCATCTATCTAGCTAGCTAGCAGCAGATAAGTAAGCCATACTAATTTCCAGGATCTGAAACATCCCATAAGGTCGGCGATACCTAACAGGGCAAATTTCCCAAGGACACCGAGAGACTACGTTTCTTCCGCCGTTCACGCGGTAACAAGCAACTGTCCCTTGCTTCGCGTTAATATTTTCACAGTCGTGAATTGACGGTCTCAGATCGTGCCAACAACGCAATCGATTAAGACCGCGTCATCCTTGGCATCAACTCCGCGCCAGCACTTGTTAAGGTACGCGCGGCTTCAGCAACGGCGCGCCTTAGTGTGACGAGCCGGTAACAATCACACTTCGTTACCTTCGGTACAGTACCTTGGCTTCTATCACTCCCGCAGCCTGAACTACCGAATCCCTAGCGCCTGGAATGCCGCCCTTCTTTGGGGCTAAAATTGCAGTGCAAAAATGCAATGGGGCCAGAATGCAACGCTGCGCAAATGCGACTACCTACGGAGATATTTTCTGGGGTCGGTAACCTCCGGAAGGGCAGTTTTCAGCCTCGGCATTGGTGTTTGAGACTAAGTGAGTGACTTATTACAGTAAGTGTATACTATGTAGGTTAGCATTAATGATAATTAAATGATGCTGGGCGACACGGACAGTCCATCATACCAAAAAAACTCAGGATTACTAATTCCTTAGGAGAAATAAAAGCTGTGTGTGTTATAGTGATGACTTTATAAGTTAAATCAAGTCAATTCTTGCTCATGCCAGTGCTAGTGAAAAAGGTATCCATTATTACATATATTTCCAACCTTCTCGTGTCAATATCGTTTCCGCTCCTTACCCCTGAGAGTCTCTCGCCGGAGGCAGATGACACTCTTGCTCTCGCACCATTTCTTAACATCAGGTGGAGACGCCTCTCCATCATATCCAGCGCGCGTCAATTCGCCGCCGTTCAGCCAAGATGTGAGATCTTCAATGATAATAGGATCGTAAAGGAGCATCTTCTCATACCACGAAGGCCTAGACGGGTTTTGTGAACGAGGTGCAGAAGTCACGGCCTTGGTAATGTGTTTGAACAAGTCTGCCTGTTGGTCAGTGGGTGATAATGTGAGTGACATATCGCCCTCATCCGATGTCATAAGATCTAATGGAGGAGGTGAAGAAAATACAGGGTCCGGTGATGATACGGGTGATGGAGTCTCGTTCTCGGAGTCTGGAATTTCGATTGAGGTACTACTCGACTTTCTGGGGCGGCCCCGGGGCCGTTTAGGGCTTGACACAGAGGCCTGAATTTCTACTGTAGGGATAGAAGTCGTTTTATCATTTTTTGAACTGCCACGCGAACGTTTGGAACTCGGGTTATCCGACGGGGTTGGCTCAACGGCTGAAGTCATAGTATCGACATTTTTCTTTGGTCGCCCACGTCCACGTGGTTTCGCCGAGGCTTTACTCGGCGCATCACTAGCTGATTTCTGTTGTGCTCGGGTTGGGCTACGAGACGATGTCGACAAAGGCTGTACTGATCCTGCTGATATGCCTTGGTGTTTACTTGTCCAGCACTGATCTAGCAATGCAATCATCGCGGCACGCTTCTTCACCGGTTTGAAGCCGTATGATGTAATTTGCTTACTGAGTTGAGTATCTGTAAATAATCCGTAATTGGGGCGGGGCTCAGTATTTGTTGTGTTTGCCGAGCCTTCCGACTCTGAGCATTTGGCGCTTGAACTATCCTTCACACTCTGCGACTGGAAGAAATGGGAATTCGTTTGTTCAGATTCCGAAGGCGCCTTGGGTACTGAGCCTATCGGCACTGGTGTGTCCAGAATATCATGAATATCAATAAAACTTTGACCACCCGGCGTGGCTGCTGACTTTGGTTCCGTGATAATGACAGGGCTGTGCTGTAGGTCAACAACTTCCATTCCTAGCAACTCCCCATCCTCATCACGCGAGCCTGCCTGCCATAAGCGCTGGCTCACGCCGTCATCGAAAGGGTCTGAGTTTAAGGTATTAGATGCACGAATGGCGGTCTGAAGGTCCCTTAATGTCGTTGGGGAATCTTCTTGCATGAGTTGGCTTGACGTCCCAAAAACAAAATCCTGGTTCGACGACTGCTTCAATGCAGAGCTTGGGGACAGCAAAATTGGGTTAGCTTGCGTACCAGCTTTCTTCTTGCGTTTTGTCTTAGGGGGGTTCTTTGTCTCTTTAGCCTTGGGTTTCCTTTGTGACATGACAGCTGATTGGTGCTCAACCAGTGCCTTGACGGCACCGTCAGCATCAAAGTAGTCCAACATCGAGTCTTTAGTCGTAGGCCCCGCAAGTTCAAGGTCGGATGGAAGGGGTGCTGCGAAAGGAGCTATCGCCAATTCAGTGATCGTCCTCGTCTTCTTTTTCGGGGCGGGTTCTTTGGGTCCCGTCCTCTGCTTCTGCTCGTTTGACCGCAATGAATTATTCGACGGAATTTCTCTATGGGGTTGTTGCTTCCCTTCTCCTTGGCCAGTAGATATCATCTCGATCCGTTTTCGTTTCCTTAGAAAGTCGACCGGGGGTTGTGGACACGGCTCTGGCGATAGATCTACGTCCTGTTTCCCATACTGGCTATATAGTGTTTGAAATACATCCTTCGGCAGTGGCACTTTTTCGACCGATGAAAAGAGCTCTCGGGAATCAGAGTCAGAATCAAAAACAATGGGCTCATTAGCTTTCGGGGGGGTCCAATCAACTCGACGGGGGACGGCAGGTTCTGATTCAGTACTTGCAAAATCCCCGTCGAGTGAATATTTTGTGCTAATCTGGCTTTTGCCCGCCTTGGCGGTGTTTTCTAGAAGTGAATTCCCTGTCTTTGTGCTAAAATGCCTCGACACAGTTTCCGTAGTTCCAGTGGGTCGCATTTTCGAAGTCGGGCCCTTAGGCCTAGTAGGGGGTAGGGGCTGGTCGCCATGTTGCATAGATTGTTTACTCTTGAATTTTTGCCACGGTTTCTGTAGAGGCGATACAGCTTCAGCCACACCAGCCGGCTGACCTGAACTCGGACTGTTGGGCAAGTTATCAGGTATAAGTGCTTTCCGTTTGCGGGTCTTCGTCGGTGTCTTTTCTCTGGGGGGAGGCGAACTAGTGGTTTTTTCGGTCTCTATGTCGATTTCGGGGGCTTCTCGCAGGGTGTCAGCAACACCCGTGAACCTGGTTCGGGGATTGGCTGGTATGGGAGCAGCGTGCTTTCCACTCGCTAAGGGCTGGGTCTTGGGGCCCTTTTTAAGAAATATCTCATCGAGAGAAGGAAGACATGGCGAAGAGGAAGATATAGAAGTCGGGTCGAGAGCACCAGGTCGGTGCGGAGAAGACACCAGGATGTTGGTAGAGGCCATGATTAGACGGTGCAGGCAGAACGATGCGCGCCCGGCGCAATGGAAGCGGAAGGCCAACAGGGTGAATGAGAAAGGGATGAAAGTAGCAGCGAAGCGCCTAAAGTTTCATAGCTGAATCGAGAGATGGGGGGTTTTGTAAGCAGAGCATTGCTCGAGGCATTCAACAATCAACACTTGGTCGTGTCGTGTGATGTTGATACGCGCCTAGAGGGTCACCCTACGGCGCAGTTGGGGCATGATTCATTCAAGTTGGGCGGGGCAGTGATTGGTGCACCAATGCGCTGGCGAAAGGGCTTATGCAAGTCAACTAGCGGGGCTCTGGTGCAGGGGCTGAAGGGCGCACGCGAAACAATCTCGAAAGCAGGTGACCACGCACGTGATCTTAGGCGAGCCAAGAATACGAAGGTACAAACCCCACTACTCACATCCTCCCACCATTCTGCCAGCCTGGGTCAAAATTGCTGAAATTCCTTTGCGACAAAAATCCATCACCAACGACACCTTTCTGACCTCGTACCCGCCAACTCACCCCAATCGCCAAAATGGAGAACGACCGCGGAGAACTCGTCGATCTTTACGTGCCAGTATGCACCGATTCCCCCTCCCCGTGAATTACTAGGGGAGACACTGACAATAATAACTCTACAGCGAAAGTGCAGCGCGACCGGCCGTCGTAAGTTGCTGTCTTCACTCGATTCTGCACTCGATTTCGAGGGAGCGGCTCGGAAGCGAAACAACACTGACAACTGTACGCAACAGTGATCAAGGCCACCGACCACGCCAGTGTCCAAATCAGCGTTAGTCCCCGAACCACACAACCGAAGCCCGACGATAGCTAACCGGATTATAAAGGTCGCCAGGCTCGATGAGAACGGCAGACAGATCCCCAACGAGAACCACGTGTATGGGCCCTCATAATGCTGGCTTGTGCTGCCACCCGTAAACTAAACTAACAATCACCAAAGCTATGCCCTCAGCGGCTTCGTTCGTGCTATGGTACTTTTCCCGCACCCGCACCTCTATCATCCACATCACCCTGTGGTCGGCTAACTGTAAAAAGGGCGAGAGTGACGACGCCTTCAACCGTATTACCCAGAAGGATGGTCTCCTGAAGAGCGTTTGGAGCTCCAACCGATAGAGGATTTCTTGCTGGTGGTATGTCAGTCCATGAATGAGGGATCCTACACGATGCTAATCACAGGTCGGTCAGGGAACGGCGTTCATGGGAAATTCATGGTCAGGTCGACATGGCAGGACACGTGGTATTTGCAGCATAGTCGATAAAGAGACACGGCTATCCTAATGCGACTCCGGATACGATGACAATGCGAAAAAAATGATACCAAATGCCCCGATGCTTCCGCCGTGTGTCTGTCTATCTTGGTGGTGACGAATTGTTTACCCGGCTAGCTAAATCTTCTCGCATCCACCTCCGAGTGAATCTATGGGCGAGGAGTCTGGGGCTACCGTGATAGTCCTCATGCCGGAGATCGAGTAGTGGCCTTGAAAAAGCCGTGATGCTCGAGCTGTTCATCATGGTACAGATACGGGTCATACATTTACATCAAAAGTACCTCCATCGTACAACTTTTTGGCCATGTGCCTGTCTGCTTGTCTTTATCTGCAATTCAGTCCCGTTAGACCCTGCGAAGTGGACGCTGTGATCGTTGTGCTAATAGAGCTGACCTGCGTAAAGATGCCCGTTCTATGACAGGTGCGCTTGCTGTCTTATACTTTAATCTTGAGAGTCTAGTTGCCCCCTTATCAACCATCGAATGTCGCCTGTAGCTGGATCCAGAACGGTTGCGAAATGGCTGCACTCATTGAACGTCGGGTACTTTGAGATCCATTTCCTCAGTGTTCTCTCCGAGATGCTCGGTTTTGCTGCGAACGGCAGTGAAGAATGCTTCGCGCGATACGTAACCACGAAGCGGTCCCATTTCTTCTGGAGACATTGCAGTCTATCAATCGACTCTTCTATCCAACCATCAACTCCAAAGGACGATATGATTACTTCACGTCGATCTTGTCGAGATATTTCGTGCATGTGGACGGTGTTTTCATGATCTTTAGGATCATGGTTTGTCTGTGCGATGAATCCTTGGGTCGACTGGACAGTTCCCATGCTGTAATCCTTAACTATCAGTGCGGCTTCCCGACCGTCGCACAGAATCAGATAACACGGAGCGCTTGGTATTGGGGCTAGATCCATTGCTTGTTCTAAAAACCGTGAAACGGGACGATCAAGATCGCCCTCCGTTTCATCAGTTTGCTGAGAAGTGCGCAACATGAACGATCGCACAATCGAACCGATGGATTTGCGCTTTCCAAGAAGTACCAGGAGCTGATGCCAGCGAAGCCGTCTGCTAGGACATTCATGGCATGATCGTTGATTTAGAGAGACAGAAAGTCCCGGCCTGTCGCAAATATGAGCTTCCTCAGGTGAGACAGGGGACTAACTCTCATCTATATCCCATCTCACACACATACTTAACTGCAGTCAAAAAGCCAACAAATCCCGCGAAAGTAATTGACCGTGCAATGACCCGGCTCGGATTGTCAGACGAGGAGTCCACAAATTCGAGTACGATGAGCAAATCCCGCAGTTCATCCATCCCCCAGTCCAAAACTCTGAAGTGTAGAAGCCTCGTCTGGGCCGGGCTTGTTCCACCATCATCAGTTGCCCGGGTAGCCTTACCGATTGTAACGGGCACAGCCCCAGACGTACAACCCAAGAGGCAATCCAATAGGTTATTTAGGGCAACGAGCAAGTACAGCGGCACGCCTGCGGCGGCTGAGATGGCTCGAACCTCCTCGTTCTCCTCTTCGTCGTAAACCCGGCGAAGGCAGACCTTGGATAGACCCACGACGATGGATCGTAGCCACGTAGAGGCAATGAAGACAGATAGAAGATCGTCAAACAGTCCCGTAAGGGAACGCATACGTGGTCCGAAGACCTGTACTACCTCGTGGTATCGCTCACGAGGTGGCTTGGCCAGGTCGATGGTGAAGCTCGGCAAGGGCTCTTCGGAAGTTGCCTGGGTAGACATGATTTCGTCTTCTGTAACACGATTCTAGGATATGAAACATATTTGTTGAAGAGTGGAAGTGTCCTTGTTTCTCAGGTCGCGCTTCAGCTGGAGCGAATTGCACTTTTCACCATCAACAGGCAGCAACGAGAGTGTCACGTGAGTGGACTTTGCGGGAGTGAGGGGAGGTCAGCAAGCTCCTTAGATTGAAAACGAGAGCAACTCGAAATGCTGTGTGATGTAAGATTCAGGATTTAACTATCGCACGATTAAATGCGCCTTGTGTAAAGACCGATGCCGCCCTGAAATATACCTCTACCGTACAGCAATGATATCGACATATCAGCTTCGAAGCACAAGTGAACTGGAACTATCAGGAACACTTGGACGTATGAAGAGTGGGATTATCTGGATGTTTTCTACCGAGATCAATCGATCAATCGAGGAAATACTTGCCAATCCTGATGAATGATTATCAAGTGGTGATGAGATAAGGAATGAAGAGATCACCTTAAGTACCTAACCTAGATACAGATTGAGAGCGGACAAGCCACATTTGCATGCTCTAGGCTGCCAAGCCACATTTATTATACACAACGCGGTTTGGTCATTGCTGGGTCAACCTCGAGGGAACTTACGACAAGATGATGAATCTAACGGATAGATGTCTCGGATGACATCTTGTGCTTTTTACGCACGGTAGTGATGTCGCCGTAGTTTATACATGCCCTACTAGCGTGAGCCGATAAGCCACAACCATAAAGCGGCTCGATCTACGGAACATAATGTCTTCTGCGTCATCGAGAAAAGGCGCTTTGACAATTACCGGTAGCTGAAAGCCCAAGAATGCGTGCTACGTCTCATCCGCCATGTTTCCTACTCTCTCGTCGGGTGTTATCATATAAGTGTATCAATGTAGGATCAATTAGATCATTGCTTCGATTCTTCCAGTTGGGTCTCTATGCCCTTATCGACCAGAGCCATCTTCTCGCATCTTCGTCCCTACGTTCATCGATCAGTGTCCCAACATCGCCGAACTGCGAGCGGAGGTGGCTTTATCACGCCTATTTTATCCGACTCCTGCATCTTTCATACCATGCCTTTGAAGAGAGCTGCCAAACGGGAAGCCGTACCCGACGGTAGCTCCGAATCCAGACCCGGGAGCAAGAAGCCGAAACTAGGGAATGGCACATCTGATCCTTTACGCGAGCCACATCCCTTCTTCGCCGAAGCCGAAGAGAATGGCATTGTGCTTCGCAAATACTACCCGCATGAAATGAGCAACGCACGAGCTCAAGCCTACAACAATAATGAAATTCCCCGTCCTATCGAACAACTAATCGCTGCCCTCAAACAGACGAGGGAAGCTCGGGAAAAGGTCGAGGCGAAGAATGCCGTCATACATTGGTTCAAGATGGACTTGCGGATCACGGACAATCGCGCGCTGTGGGAAGCCAGCGAGAAAGCGCGTGAAGCTGGTGTCCCCTTGATTTGTATCTACATGGTGAGCCCGGAGGACTTCGAGGCGCATTTAACCGCACCAGTCCGTGTGGATTTCACGATGCGCACCCTGCACGGCTTGAAGAAAGATTTAGCTGCCCTCGATATACCGTTATATGTCGAGACAGTAGAAAAGCGGAAGGAATTGCCCAACCGAATTATTGACTTAATGGAAGAATGGGGTGCGAGCCATCTGTTCGCTAATATGGAGTACGAAGTTGATGAGCTCCGCAGGGAAGCTAAGATGGTGAGGATGTGTGCGGACCGAGGATTGGCTAGTAAGTACTTCACAAGTTTTATCTTTTTAAGGCTAGCTGAAGAGGCGATGGTCTCTTTGCCGGCTAGGATCAAGTGCTAAAATAGATTCACGTCTCTGAGGCGGTGTCGAGGAAGAGACAAACTGACTTTGAGCGTAACAGTGGAGGTATTTCACGATACCTGCGTCGTACCGCCGGGGGCGCTGACCTCAGGCAGCGGAAAGCAATATGCCGTATACACCCCATGGTATCGAACATGGGTTGCGCATGTCCACGCAAACCCAGACCTCCTTGACACGTTCGAACCGCCATCGAGGAATGCCCCAGATGCTCGAGATAAGGTCGCTACGCTTTTCGACTGCAACATACCCGACGTGCCGGAGAACAAGAGACTGTCTGAAGACGATGCGAAGCGATTCCACGCGATCTGGCCCGCAGGCGAGCACGAAGCCGCAGAGAGGGTGGAGAAGTTCTGCGAAGAAAAGATCAGCCAATATGCCAAGCGGCGGGACTTCCCTGCCCAGATGGCTACGGCGTCGATATCGGTGCACCTCGCCGCGGGAACCCTTAGCGCGCGGACCGCGATCCGGACCGCTAGGGATAGGAATAAGACGAGGAAGCTCGACGCCGGCATTGAAGGCATCCAAACCTGGATCAGCGAGGTGGCATGGAGGGATTTCTATAAGCACGTGCTCGTGAATTGGCCGTATATCTGGTATGGGACCAACTCCAACGTTGCGCCCGCCATATCATAATAGACCCGCTGACTTAATACACTAGTATGAACAAGCCGTTTAAACCCGAATACTCAAACATCGAATGGTCCTACAACACCTCCCATTTCACCGCATGGTGCGAAGGGCGCACCGGCTTTCCCATCGTAGACGCGGCGATGCGGCAGATTCGGAGCATGGGATACATGCATAACCGATGCCGAATGATCGTGGCCTCGTTCCTGTCCAAGGACCTGCTAATCGACTGGCGGATGGGGGAGCGCTTCTTCATGGAGCACTTAGTCGACGGCGACTTCGCCTCGAACAACGGCGGCTGGGGCTTTTCCGCCTCTGTTGGCGTCGACCCGCAGCCGTACTTCCGCATCTTCAACCCGCTGCTGCAGAGCGAGAAGTTCGACCCCGACGGCGAGTATATCCGGAAATGGGTCCCCGAGCTCAAGAATATCGAGGGTAGGGCTATTCATGATCCCTATGGCAGGGGAGCCGCTGCTCAGGCGAAGAAGGCGGGATACCCGAAACCGATTGTCAACCATAAGGAGAGTCGCGATCGCGCGCTTACTGCGTATAAGGCTGGTATTGGACGTGGTAAGGCTTGATTTATGTTTAGTAGGTTGATGTACGATATGTGAATGCTCGAGATACCCTTCGCTCATTAGATCAGACCTTGGAGACACTATGTGGTGAATGGCGTTTGAATATTCTCTGTAGAGCCCCGATTTGTTTTATACAATGATGTAAATATTGCCGGCAATGAAAACAAGGAACTGTGAGCAGCTAGCCAAAGAGTAATTTTCGCGGGGACTTCTCAAATGAACAGCGGTGGTGACATCTCTATGCTGGCGCAATATCACGACCTGGCGGCTCAATATCTAGCCGGTACTTTCCGTTTACCTGCACTGTTATTGCATTGAGAGTGCTGATTCTACCATCATATTCACCGACGCAATTAATACAATAATAGATATGATATAGAGTCCAATGTGGCCCCTTGACATATTGGGCAATTTTATAACTCTGCTTCAGTTGAAGTCCAGCTCAAAGAGTCCAGCCCAAAGGATTCAGATTAGCGCGGAGTGGATCGGCTATGCCACCACCTAACCCCCACCGAACCTCGGCACGTTCTCGCCTCACTCCACACTCCACACATCTCGCGGGTCTCACGGAGCCCGCGCTATAACCGGCGTACCAACTCGATTGTACTGGAGATGCGGTCGGTAGCTTCGTCCGTTTCTTTGTTTTCTCGCCTGGTGAGAACCAATACGTGGCAAGTCGGACATCTTAAGAATCGGGGACATTGGCAACAGGTCTTACCTAGTAGATTCGTTCACTCTCAAACGGCACGGATATATCAGGGACAACTACCGAGGGGAACCGAAGGGAAGAGTGCCATAAATTCAAGGAGAAGACCAATTCTTGTTCATACAACATTCGCTATGCCGAAGGGAGTTCGAGCATCAAGTTACGGGCCGTCGGACCCAAAGAAGGACAAACCACCCTCTGAACCGCGGCCTAGCTCGAGTATCATACTCCTCTCACCGACAAATCAGGTCTTATTACTTCACCGAGTAAAGACATCGACATCATTTGCATCAGCACACGTCTTTCCAGGAGGCAACCTCTCAGATTTTCACGACGGAGCGGTTCCTCTGGCTGGTGATGTTAAACGGCATGAAGATTCCTCAGCTTACAGGCTGGGCGCGATCAGGGAGACGTTTGAAGAGAGCGGGATTCTTCTTGCGCGGGAGGGCGGCAAAGATGGACCGTTGCTGAACTTACCTACGTCGGAGCGCGATAGGGCGCGAAAGGCCATCTATGAGAAGGAAGTTAGCTTTGGGGAGTGGTTAGAAAGCGTTGGCGGGGTTGCTGACACAGGTAAGCCAAGGGAACATACGGATTCCTCTTGAAGTGAAGGAGTAACCTCTAGGCGTACAACACTCCCATAGGCCAGTGACAAACTGACAGTGCAACCTAGAAAACCTCGTGCCCTTCACTCGTTGGTTAACACCACCACACATGGCGCCGAAACGTTTCACAACGCAAATGTACATATATATGTTGCCGTTGGAAACGAGCTCGGACCCAGTATTATCAGCAGCACAGCACGAGGCCCTAATTCCAACACCGGACGGGGGTGCCGAGATAACAACGGCACACTTCGACGATGTGTTGACGTGGCTCGAAAAGCAAGGTCGCAGCGAAGTGATACTCTTCCCGCCGCAGTATTACCTGCTGCACCTCCTCTCACAATTCCTGACCGGAGCACCCGCGACAACCTCCCTTGGCCCCGCTGAGACGAGGGAATACTACAACGCGCAACGTGAGAAGCTACGCGCATTTCTCCACGCTGTGCCCACAGCCACGCATCCTAAGGCTGTAAAGCATCCCTCTTCGCAGATCCCTTGGGCGGACAAGGTGATCAGCCCTGTCTCGTTTGGCGTGCGACACGGTGACAAGAGGTCGATTCTGGGTCTTGATAAGCCAGGCCCAGAACTCGAGGGCCATGGTCGAGGTGGCGACTGGGAACGGGTCGTGTTGGTTAAGTTCGGCAAGGGGGGACCGCGAAATCTTGAGGTAAGGGGGAGGGAAGAGGTTCTTGCGGAGGAAAGAGAGGCTGCGAAGGCGAAAGAAGGTGCAGCATCCAAGTTATGATTGTCCACTTATGTTCTACAGTTATGAGGAGTTGACTGTACTTGTCATCTCAGGCAGAATCATTAATGTACACATGGATGTCCATATTACAAACATGTTAACAATTTAAAAAGAATGCCCTGCCTCATATTAACATCTTGATAATGGTGATTGCCTCGGTCGCAAGCGTTAGTTATACGAAACTTGCGTGATGGTTGTACAAGTTCCTTGCGTTTGTGTGTGCGGCAAGGTAGAATTAGGGAGGCGAAGTTTATCAAGCACCTGGTTTGCCTGGTTGTGCCCCGACACACTAGGCTAGGCAGATCGGCAATCGCCGCACCGGACCCCGCTTTAGTGACTGTTCCGACTTTGCACAGCCGGCTGATGTCCGAATATAAGTAGAGCGAACCTATTGTCTGCATCCCGTACCCGATCTATCCATTCATCGGCGACATTCCGCACATCTGACAGCTCATTATCACAATTATGGCTGCTACGATACCTACCCCGAACCCCCGCGTGGGCATTGCGGTCATCATATGTAACGCAAAGGGAGAACTGATTATGGGAAAGCGGGCGGGCAGCCACGGTGCCGGTACGCCACACACATTCCATGCTTCGACTTACTTACACTGCTGCCCCACTTGCCGACGTCTTAAACACGAATGAGACGCTCTGCGACAGATAAGAAAATAGAGAATATGGCGCTAAAGAGTGCATCTAATAGGATCGTGGGCTTTCCCCGGCGGACACCTCGAGATGGGCGAATCGTTCTTCGAATGCGCGGAGCGGGAAACGTTCGAGGAGACGGCGTTACGAGTGAAGGGGACCAAGGTCGTCGCTGTGACGAACGACGTGTTCGACGCCGCTTCTAAGCACTACATCACCATCTTTGTGCAATGCGTCTTGCAGGATGCGCATGCGCAACCCAAAGTGAGTTCTGTCTTCATCTCGCTACCGCCTTTGCGAGATGAGCAAGAACCCGATGCGCTGACGTAGATATCACAGGTAATGGAACCCAACAAGTGCGAGGGCTGGGAGTGGATGGGCTGGGATGAGATACGGCAGTGCGCCGAGCATCATGACGACATGGCGGCCGAATGGGCTGATAAGAAGTGCTTCCTCCCTATACGGAACTTGATAAAAGACTATCCGCAATTGGTCCCTTCTGCTTAGATTCGTGGTTACTTAGATAGGTAGGTTACCTGCTGCACTGGTCACATTCCACCATCGCTCGAAGTCTCTCTTAAAGACTATCATTTCTATTTATGGAAGCATTCCTACTTGTTTGGACCTGAGGCAGGCCTTCCAGTATGCAGTTCGACGCAACACTGAGAGCGAGCCCATAAAATCAAATGTGAAGAGCGAAACACCTGCAGTAATCATAGCGCTGACCTTAGAATACTTCCTTATTATAAAAATTAAAGCCTTAATTAAGAATTTACATGATCCAAGAGAATGGTCGGCACCCCCTGCATACATACTGTACCTATCCGTGTAGATCACCGTGTGTGGGTTTGTCTAATCGGACCAGGGTCATTGCCGATGGGATTCGCCTCAAAACGATTAAACGTTTCAATGGATGTAGCCTGGTCCAGGTAAATCTCATAATAGCGGCGACGGTTTTATACATGGTGCCAATCCAGCTTCTGGAAAACTCAGACAACTATCAAGAATGACGCCCCGAAGAGCGCAGGATGAACTTTAAGTGAGTATTCCTCAGACCGATGAAGCAGGGGTATGGCGTGGGCGTGACATGCCACTCGGGGATGCAGTGGAAGCAATTTATTTCGGCAGTGTCAGACGCACAATGGGCCATTAAGAGCGGGTGTGCGCTGCTGTCCCACCCATATTATGTATCGGATGCATGAGAGGTCACCGTGGTCAACGTTGATGTGTTTCACAATATGGACCTTCTCTTTGAGAGAAGAAGGAACTACGGGGGACGGGCAGGGACGGGGAACGGCAACACCCAGCCCAACCGGCAAACTGTGCCGAAGGTCTCGCCGCGGATCCGCCTATTCTACTTCCCCCAGCAGCCATAATCAATCATTCAATATTAGTATAGGAGGCGGCGCCTTGGCAACGTCTCGACGCGAGTGTGGCCGTATAACGAAAAGTGCAGCTCGGAAGCCGTGGTATTGGCAGGACGAACGCCATCCATCCATCAATGGACCTTCTAAATACGTCATCGCCGTCTCGGTACGCCTCCTGACACTACACACCGATTCCTTTTTTGCCGCCGAACCGCACTCTCGTTGGATACATTTCTATCTTGCCCTTCCGTGTTCGTGTTTTGGGCTGCTATGCCGCGTCCACTCCTTCGTTGTTCCTCCCGTATACCGACCTAGGTATCCTGTCGAAGATGGCGACCGAATTCGAGAAGCCGGTGGCTGCCCCAAGGCGCACTCGTCTCGCTTTCTTGAAAACTAAGCGTGCGATCGCTATATTGACTATACTGGTGATTGGGTCGGTGGTTTTGATTGGTGAATATGCTACTCCCTTTACCACGTTTTCAACCCTCGCACACAATCTAGTCACTGACAAGTAGTACGAAACAGCTCTAGGCGCAACACATGTGCTCACCCCTCAAAGCCATAATACTGTCAGCAATCACAGTGGTGTTGGCGATCCCCTTGGAACCAGCAATGGCAGCAGCGACAGTAGCACCGATAACGGCAGCAGCCCCGATACTGGTAGTGGAAGCAGCAGTAATAGCAGCGCCGGTAGTAGTGGTGGCAGTAGCGAGGGTACCCACGGTGGTAGTAATGGTAATAGTACTAGTGATGGTGGTCATGGGAGTCCGCATGGCGTTACCAACAACAACAACAACGACGACGACGATGATGATAGTGGCGACAGCCAAGGGGACCCAACGAAAGCCTCCGACCCTTGGCGGCCTGACAACTCAAGCACCATCGCGGACGGTACGCCCCTACGAATCATGTGTCTTGGTGCCTCCATAGTCAAAGGAGAAACATCGCCCGACAGTAACGGTTTCCGGAAAACACTGCGTGCAGAACTCGCAGGGTTAGGGGCTCCCATCAACATGGTGGGATCGCAGCGCTATGGGGATATGCCGGACAATGATTTCGAGGCATACGGCGGCAACAGGGTGTCCCAGATACACGAACACGCAAAACAGATCGTGCCCCAGGTCCTCCCGAACGTCTTCGTCATCAATGTCGGCACGAACAACGTCCTACAAGAGCGGGACGTCGACGTCGCAGGCCAGCATATGGAGGCTTTCATCGACTACCTGCTCAGCGCGTCGCCGCGGTCTACCGTAGTATTGAGCACACTGTTGACAAACAGGGTCCCGAACCGCGAGCCCCTGATTCTAGACATCAATCACCAGTTCCGCGAAGTGTTTAAGAAATACGACAAGAACGCTGTCGTGTTGGCTGAGCTACACCCCTCGGAAGGCCTTCCGGGCAGGCCCCAGCTTTCAGATATCGGCCCCGACGGCTCGCATCCCCTCGAGCAGGGATATCAGATCATGGGTCACCTCATGGCTGAAGCGATCAAGGAGGCTGATGGGAAAGGCTATCTACGCTGGCCCGAGGATGGCGAGCAGTACGATGGAGAAGCAGGTCGTGTTGATTCGACTGACGCCAATACTACGGCATCCTCACCATAGAAAGCGACCGGGCTGGCTAGTGGGACTAGCGACGCTATTATCAACCCTGCTGTCGCCTTTAAAAATAGAAGAGTTGGAACGTCATGAACTAATCATAGCATGAGCGGTTCGGAGTTATGCATTCGTTTTGGGAGGCAAGATTTGGTTTCCACGGGGAAAGGTTATCGCATGGTGACGATACTGTGCCTCCGCTTACATACGTACATTATCGTAATTGTCCGAGGGATTGGTCGGGCTGGTAGAAAACTTAATACTGAGTAATATGTGCATATTGGGATTTAGCGAGGTATCCCGACATCCTAGATGTATCGAGCCTTTGCAACGGTCAGATAATAAGAATTAATAGGTGAATCTGTGAGTTGTTCTCTAAGTTCTAAGTTCTATCTCAGACTCTCCTCTATCTTGGCCAGCTCGGCCATCTGTGCAACAACGTCCTGCTTGGCAGCCGCAGACGGCTCCGTGTACGGGCGTCTGGGCCGCAACTTCTCCTCGGCGCCCTCGATCCCCGCAGCCTTCGCCGTGTTGATCGCAGCGGCGTACTTGGTGGCCGCAATGCCCGACTTGCAGGGCTGCTCGGCCAGCGCGGCCTTCTGGTGCAGCGCCAGCGCCTCCTGGTAGTTGCCCTCCTTGTAGAGCTTGTAGATCTGCACAATGGACCTCGGGAACACATTCGCGAAGGCAGCGATGCACCCCGCGGAGCCGACGCTGAGACCCCCGATCAGGAAGTCCGACTGTCCCCCGAAGACGGCGAAGCGCTCGGGCGGCAGCTCGCCCGCGAGCCGCGTGATCTTGGCCACGGACCCGCACGTCAGCTTCACGCCGACGATGTTGTCGTGCTGCTTGGCCAGGCGGGAGATAGTCGCCGAGTCGAGGTCCACGCCGTTGCAGACGCCTGGGAAGTTGTACACCACGACGGGCAGCGCGCTCTTGGCCGCCACGTCGGCGAAGAAACTGTCGATGACGGCCCCCGTCGTCGCCTTCCCGAAGTACGCGGGAGGTAGCACGAGTACGTAGTTGGCGCCGGCGTCGGCGGCGTCGGCGATGAACTCGAGAACCTGCCGCGTCGAGTGCCCGCCCACGCCGGCCATGATGGGGAACGAGGGCCCGCACGCAGCCCGCGCGATCTGCACCAGCTGCTTGCGCTCCTCGCGCGTCAGCAGGAAGGTCTCGGCGTTGGTGCCGAGGATCACGAGCCCCGCGAGCCCCGACTTGGACAGGTACGAGTAGTACGTCCCCTGGTCGGATGGGATGAGCGTGTCCGTCTGCGGGTCGAAGAAGGTGATGGCGGGGGCCCAGATGCCACGGGGCGGCACCTTTGGGAGCGACATGGTTACCTGGGATGGAATAGACGAGTTGCGCAGCTGTCTAAGTAGGTATTTAGTTTGACGCAAGATCTTGAAGGCTACTTATCCTTTCCTTCTGTCTATTATATATATATATATACTTGATGATAGCCGAACCTGAATACTGGAAAAACTCGTACGTAAAGTTTGTCATGTCAACCTGCGATGGCTCGGGGTAGATTTGCCGATCTCGCTGAATCGGAGTTGTCCCGCACGAAGGTCGGATGGAGATCCGATGTGAACTTGCGCCATCTGCCCACATCTTTGCTTGAGTTGCATTTATCTTCACTGCGCTGGCAACTCGGGACGCGGGAAATATAGGGTGTGGATGGGGGCGATACATCTCCATAACCCTTTAACGTTGAGTGCTGCGGAGATTTAAAATGTTACGGTTGCATCCTCGTAGGTCCTGCGCCAGGGCATCGAACAGCGTGCGTCTTGCCTCCGCACCTGAACTACGGTGCTGTATGGTGGTACCTAGGGTAAGGTAGGTACAGTACCTGTAGGCACTTGTGGGTGTAATGTGTGCAGTGCAGCTGCCTGCAGGCACAAGGTTAAGGTTTAGGTAAAGTGGGACACATACACCCACCTACCGGGGAGGTAACCCCAAACCGCCTACTGTACGCAAGCACTGTAGGTAGGCTCAACTCGTCGCATCTCATCGCTTAGATCGAGTACATAGTATGTTTGCGCGCCATGAGTAAGGACCATTTTTCATCATAGACAGTTGACTAAGCTGATGACCAGCTTCTAGAACCCCACGAAATGAGGGCATCCGAATCATGACGCCATCTCGACATCTGGCCGAACCGCGCCGCTGATGCTGCCGCCGCCATGTATAGCCAAGGCAAGATCATCAAGCGGCTGCTTGGCCGCCCCAACACCGACATCGCCAACGACGCCGGTCTCGGGTCCGCTGGCTTCTCCAACCTCCAGTCCTACCGTCCCGTCGCCTCGCAGAATGCCGTTTACCCCTCGTCTGCCCCCGTCGCGTGCCTCGACCGGTCCCACGATGGCCGCATTGCCGTGCTGGCGGGGCGACATATACTCAAGACCATCCGCATAGACGGACTGGACATCAAGGAAGGCGTCGATGTGCGCGCCGCCATCACGTCTCATTTTGCGAATAAGGGCAGTGCCGCCAGCCTTGCCTCGGAGCAGTTGTCGATCAAGGACGTCAAGATAGCCACCAGCCACGCCGCCGAGCCCACCATCTTCACCGCATGCGCCAACGGCAAGATCTTCATGTACGATGTCAACCGCCTAGCAGCGGGGCTCGGCCTAGAGTTCGTGCAGTCCTCTGAAGGCTCGAGGCAGGTCAACAAGCTCGACTTCAACCCGCATATGGGTACCTTGCTGCTGTCCGGGGGTCAAGATGGCTTCGTGCGCTACTTCGACCTCAGGACACCCGTTGTTGGGCGCAATGGCCCGACCTTTCGAATGTCTCAATCTTTCCGGGGCAACTCGGACGCCGTGCGGGATCTGAAATGGGCACCCAAGGACGGCATGATATTTGCCTGTGGAACCGAGTCAGGTGCCATATTGAAATGGGATGTACGCAAGGCTACCACGCCCCTACTCAAGATCAATGCCCACGATCCCCAAAAAGGGGTCTCTTCAATCTCATGGCATCCCGATGGTGATCACCTCATTAGCGCAGGTCTTGACGGGAAGTGCTACGTGTGGGACTTATCCAAGAATGCCGAGAAGAGACAAAAGGCAAAATGGACCATTAACGCGCCGGCGCCTGTGACCTCCGTGTCGTGGCGGCCTGGGCTATGGTCCGCTACCGCCCAGGGACGACGCGCTGCTCAAGTTGCCGTGGCCTATGATGCAGGTGGAGGCTTGAAGAACGGCATCAACTCCGTACACATCTGGGACCTCGCGCGTCCAACCATGCCCTACAAGGAGATTGACTTGTTCGAGACTTCCCCGAACGCTCTTCTCTGGCATGATCAAGATTTGTTATGGACTGTAGGGCAGGACGGCTTTACTCAGTGCGATGTCGCTTTTGCTCCTAAGGTTATGGACCGCCGGCCCCTCTCAAGTCTTGATTTTTCCCCTCGTGGGGAAGCCCTTATGTTCCTCGAGGAGAGGGTTCAGATTTCGAGACCACGGGCAACGGTAACTCGTGATTTGGTGGCGACTTCCTCGTATAGCTCCAGCCCCAGTGGCCAGATGCTTAGCATCAGCCGCAGCGACTCCGAGGAAGACGTCATTGGAAGCTTCCTAGGTCCAAAGCGCCGAGTTAATAGCAAGCGAAGAGGCTCGCATCGACCAGCACAATCACTGAGCACGACCCCTCCCTCGGGTCCTGGTGTTGAAGATCAAGTCATATCATTAGAGCAAGCGGTCAAGCTAACCGTGCCCTTTAAACCACAACAGGTCATGGCTATTGGACGTACCCCCGCCTCCACATCAATCGACATTTACCATGTCCTCTCACAGCAGTATTTCGAAATCCTTAGAAGAGACCTTCCGAACTCGGAAATAGCGGGCTCGCTTGATTCGAGGATCTTGAAAATCTTGGATAAATATGCTCGAGCTGCCGAAAGTGTAAGCCAGTTTCGGCTGGCACAAACATGGCGTATATTATCATACGCGATGAACTTGCTTCTGACTAGCAGGTCAAAATACCATCTCGAGCGTCGTCTTACTAATACCGAGAGGATCCAGTCACCATCACACCATGGTGATAGTGCGAGACCCTCACCCTTAAGGGCCAGCTCATCTTCTCAGCTTCGAGATAGCGGCGAAGAAACTCCCAGGCAACCCCCTTCCGTATCATCTGCAGATAGCCGTCCGACTTCTGGAAGGCTGCGCCTCATAGAGGAGATTGACAGTGAATCCAATGTACCTACCCCACTTGCTCGGCCGGTTCAAGACGACGATGTTGTGTTTGATGGACCCAGTACTGCGAACCAGTTGACTTCAGGCCATGGAGTAGAAAACTTCTCTTTGCCACCGGCTGTTCATACGGAAAGACCTGGTTCCCGCCGACGACTTGATTCTAATTCATTATCTATCTTGAGTCAAGAAAGTCAGGTATCGAGTACGGAAGGCTATGACTTCTATGATGTAGAGGCCCTCGAGACTCTACCAATCGCCATCGATGTGCCAAAGAAGAAGGAGCCATTGAGAATTGATTCTATGGGACCGAAGTCACCTAATAGCCGCCGAAGACCTGCAGTGAGACTGGATTCAGATGACAGCTTCAGTCAAATGTTCTCAATATCAGATACAAGTCGGCAAACTTCCCTCCTTGGGACTTCATCTCGAGGGAGTATCCAGCTTCAACGAAAGGAGTCAAATGATGGTAGTGAAATTGAATTTGCCAGCAGAATACGAGGCCGCCAGATCGACGAATCTCCAGTGCGCCGCGATTGGCCCCCAGCAAGAAGATCGCTGGAGAGACACGGGTCGGACACGCTAACGGAGGATTTTATGATCTCGCAAACAACTACTGATACCATCGGGAGTGACTCTACCGATATTGAAGCTCTCCAGCATTCTGCAAAGTTCAGGCCCAACCTACAAACCATTAAAGGCACAGTCTCTCGATTTGGCCAAAGCGCCCCTCGACCACAGGATCACATATCACCCATTATTACGGAAACCGACTTTTTACCTTGGGAAGACGACCCTCCTTACCCATATCCCACTAGCTCCAGTGTTACACCCGAACCTATTTCGTCCCCGATTAAACCATACGAAATAGTAGCGAAGGCAGTTGAATTTGAGAGTAGACGTTCGGCTCTGAATGCTTCTGCCATGATTTTGCTGCTTAAACCATTAATGCCGGATAATATAATTGACCCGCACCAAGCTGCTGCTATACTAAGGCAGCACCATCAGCGTCTTATGAATATGAAACTTTTCGTTGAGGCTGCAATGTTGCGCAACCTCTGCCTTCGTGGTTGGCCTGGCATTGAAGTATGGGGCGAGAATTATAGTTCTATATTCCGACCAGCCCAAGAACGGGTTGTAGTTGGGTTTGCATGCGCACAATGTCATAAGCCCCGAGAAATCAACCGTACCTCACCCGAAGGCACAGAAATCTGGAAATGCGAGCGCTGTCGTGTACTTGTAGCACCTTGCGCAGTTTGTGGACACCGAGAGGTGGGTACGGAATCTCCGTCAGTCGTTGTGGATATACCAGTAGGGTTGGGCACAGCCTCACCCCAGTCGGAGGACTCGGTTCTCACGACTTGGTGGTATTGCCCCGGATGTTCGCACGGTGGGCACGCCAGCTGTCTCCAGGAGTGGCACGCCCCTGTCGTATCTTCGGATGCGGATGAGCTTCTTGAACACTCAAGGAAGGAACTGTTCGAAGATGACTCCCCGCAGACAAACAGCGATGGCTGTTGCCCTTTTGACGGCTGTGGTCACGCTTGCCTTCCTGGAAGATGGAGGAACGAAAGCAGCACGGCACGGACCGAGGAACTTGGGCGTGCCGTGCGAGAACAGTACCGTGGCGTGCTCACTGACCTCAAGAATGTTGACAACAAACAAAAGCTACCCAGGGATATGTCGACTGTGACTACACCTGCGGGTAGTGTGAGAGGCGACATACTTGAAATCCCCCAAAGCCGAGCTGTGGAGAGTGTCCGCGAAGTTCTTGGTGGCAACGCCCATGAGAAGAATGAGAAGCACGGCGGCCTCATGGGCATATTGAGCTCCAGCCCTGGACGGGGCGGTAGCTTCGCCAGCGGTGGCGGCGGGGTCGAACGAGAACGCAGGAAAAGCGTCAAGTTTGCTGGACCTGTTGATGATGATAGACGGTAGTGGCGGCGCTGGGTAGATGGAAGTGAGCTCGGGACCAGAGTTGATTTTGGGTACTATAGCTGCGGGCTCGAGGCGGCACATTTCCTCATTGATACCCCTTCGTCAGAGATTAGGTATGATGTACATATGCAGTATATACTAGAGAGCTTATAGGCTTGCTTTTAAATTTAATGTGTTATTTTATATTGGAGAGTGAGCAGGTGTTGCGTGCTTCATCCTAGCTCAATGGACACTTTCCTGGAAGTGCATGAGGATTATGGTGGTCGCCCTGCAACTCACTATACCAATAGATTCAAAGATCCAGCAATGCCTCTTCGTTAGTATATAACCAACTCTAGTACAGAGTATGCTTACACCACGCACGTACGCCAGTGGCATAGCACTGAGAATGTGGGGATTAGGCAACCCCAAGTTCTCCTCACTTCTCCTCACCTCATCACGACAAGTTGTCTACGCACTTGATAGCAAATATATACCATGTCCAAATTCCCTGCCACAGACAAGCATCGTTACTTCACCAAGCGGGATACATATCAAGATATAAGGCGTAAATAAAACGATGACAACCCCACAGTCTTTCACACCCCAAGACTTGGCGCACCTCCGGCGGACCCTCGCACTCGCCGCCGAGGCGCTAGAAGCGGGCGACGCGCCCTTCGGATCGGTCCTGGTAGACGGCGCGGGGGTCGTCCTCCGCGAAGACCGCAACCGCATCGCCTCCATGAACGACGGCACGCGGCACCCGGAGTTCGAGCTCGCGCGCTGGGCCGCGACGAACATGACGCCCGACGCCCGCGCCGCGGCCACCGTATACACCTCCGGCGAGCACTGCGCTATGTGCGCTGCCGCGCACGCGCGGGTCAGGCTGGGGAGGATCGTCTATGTGGCCAGCACGGAACAGCTGGGGGTCTGGATGGAGGCGTTTAGGAGGGAGAAGGGGGAGGAAGGCGAGAGGGACTGGGCGGTTGCGCCTCTGCCGATCCAGGCTGTGGCGCCCCGTGTCCAGGTGCGCGGTCCGGTGCTGGAGCTCGAGGGCGACATTAGGGCGCTGCATCGCAGGTATGCGGGCTTGCCGACGTGATGGCTGGCTGGCTGGCTGGCTGGCTAGCTGACTACCGTGGCGCAATATTTGCTTTCAGCTCGACCTGTCAGACGCCGGCATGTTTTGGACACTGCGTTTTTGACAACGCACGATTCATTCCAGCAAGTATTTTGGTTCGTGTCATTTACATTAATGTACGAACTAAGATTCTGCGTCGTGCTTACGTTACCTGTTTCGGTGGATGTAGGGGTCCGTATGACAGCTTCCGATGGCGCTCGCGGGAAGGGAAATTTCAATTCTCGTATTGTAAATGAATTCCTCGTAATGCGCTGGCCTGTCCTGGTCTAGAGGATAGCCGCAGGAGCGGGAAGGCAAGCGTGGAAAAATGCTGACGCTAAAGTCTCTAGGTTACCTGGTTCCATGACTCGGCCCTCGGCTGGGCATCATCACATATAAAGCTTATAGAGACTAGATGCCACGAAAATGTAGTTCCGCCGTTGTTTCCCTCGGAGGCTTAATTCCTTAGCCTCAGGAATCACAAGCGCATCAATATGAAGTCGTCGGCAGCCTGGCTTCTTGCCGCCGCTTGGTGCAGACTCTCGCTCGCGGCTCCTTCTTCTCACGAGGCGCGTGCGACGGATTGGACACAGGAGAAATGGGACGCTATCGTTGTCGGAGCCGGCACGGCTGGGATCATCGTCGCGGACCGCCTGAGTGAGGCCGGGAAGAAGACGCTCCTGCTGGAGATTGGCGGACCGTCGTATAGTGTCACGGGAGGCACTGAGAAGCCCGCATGGTTGAGCGGGACATCGCTGAGTCGTGTCGATGTGCCTGGGCTATGTTAGTACCAAAGCCGACAATGACTCCCCAAGCCACCGGGCTAACTAACTCGGCCCCAGACAAGAGCATCTTCAACGGAAGCGAAACACTGCTCTGTCCAAAGGGCGTCGTAAACAGCTACCAAGCCTGCGCCATGGGCGGCAACAGCGCCATCAACGCGGGCCTGTACTTCCAGCCGCCGGCATCGGACTGGGACACGTATCACCCCAAGGGATGGAAGAGCGCCGACGTCCAAGCCGCCACGGCCAAGGTCCTGCAGAAGCAGAAGTCCGTCACCAAGTACTCCCGCGACGGCAAGTTCTACCTGCAGAGCGGCTACAACGCCGCCAGGGAGTGGATCGTGGGCCAGGCCAAGTTTGCCGACGTCTCCTTCAACGACGTCCCGAATAATAAGGATAATGTCTTCGGACGACCGGCGTATGACTACATCGATGGCCAGCGAGGCGGGCCTGTCCGCACTTACCTCCAGGACGCGGTCAAGCGCGCGAATTTCAAACTTGTGACTGGTGTGCGGGTGAAGCGGATTACTCAGGTCCGTGGCCTTGCCTCGGGCCTCCAGGCTACGGTGAATAACCGGGCTGTGAATGTTTTGTTGTCGCCGGGCGGACGGGTCGTTGTGAGCACGGGCGCGATCGCTTCGCCGGGCCTCCTCATGCATTCGGGGATTGGCCCGCAAGATGTCCTGACTAGCTTAGGGTCGGCAGGGGCGCCTTCATCGAGCTGGGTTGTGAATTCCGCGGTCGGCGAAGGTCTCTTCGATAACCCGAATACTTTCCTCGTGCTCTCTGGGCCGAAGATACAGTCTTACACGCACAGTTATAATAATCCTGTGCCGGCGGATAGAGACTTGTACTTGAAAAACAGGAGCGGTCCCTAGTAAGTCATCTTCTGAATACTTCATAAAGAGACATGAACAAGTTTGGGAACCATTTTCTTCTCGGGTTGTCAAATTTTAGAACGCGAGGTTTCCTATCTATATAAGAGTTTGTCGAGAAGCCCCCGAAGCCCTCATAAATCACGCTCCAAATGGCAACGACTGACTCCGAGTGCTACAGTGCCTTTGCATCGCAAACCGCCGCCTTCTGGGGCTACGTCCCCAACTCAGACGGGAGCCGGACAGGAGTCCAAGGAACTTTCGACTCATCAGGATTCGGCGACTTCAAGGGCCCCAACACGATAACGATGAACATTTACGGAACCTCAGGTCTCCTCTCATCCGGGCGCGTCGTGCTCTCCACCGACGGGAACTTTATCCCAACTCCCGGTCCGGGCATCTACTACTCGCACCCGCGGGACGGGATGAACATCGCAAAGTTCATATACTCCATTTTCCAACACCTGCCAGACTCGACGCCTCAGAAACCGTCGGCGACGGGCCTCACACCCCTGAACATCCCCCGCCGCTCCACCGTCGACCAGATCTACAAGTACATCACGACGTGGTCGCCGTACGCCGTCGGCTCCGTGCAGCACTGGTCGTCCTCCTGCCGGATCGGGAAGTGCGTCGACGCGAACACAAAGGTGGTCGGGACTACGAATATCCATGTCGTCGACGCGTCTATCGTCTCCCCTTTGACTGTCAACCCGCAGTTCGGCATCATGATTGCGGCGGAGAAGGGCGCTGAGAGGATCCTCGCGACGTGGTCGCGCTGATGGTCGGTGCTGCTACATGTGTACACGGGAATCACGAAGTATGGAAATCTAATTTGGGCGGGTATTTGTTATAGGTTATAATATGTTAGAATTGAATTCAATTGGACTATGATTAATGTCTTACCCCATCCCCTCACACCCAAACCTACACCCACACACATATATATTTATATATCAGTGCAAGTTCGTAGTCGCGGTAAGCTGTTAACGAGGCAGTTTCTCACAGTGAGGGGCGTTGTAACTTACCATCGAGTTATAACTCACCCCACATCATCTTCGCCTTGCGAAATTCCATCGCCACTAGATCCAGTTACCTTCCGGTCTCACCACCGTCTTAGGCCGACCGTATCTTCGCGCAGTAAGGCTTCGTCCGGGAACATCCAAGGCCGGTCCATCCGCCAATCTACTCGGACCAGGGTTATTATCCCCCCTGTCGCGAACCGATTGATAAACCTGGCGCGGAGGCCACGGCATAGCAGGGATCCGTCCAGGGCTCGTCTGCGACGGCGTATCGCGCTCGCGAACGGTATAGACACTCATGGAGATATCCTCAAACTGGCCCCGCGGGCCACCACGCACGGTATCGCCCTTCATTCCGAACTGGCGGAGAAACTCATCATGCTCTCTCAAGGCTGCCGCGGCTCGATGCTCCGCTAGGACGGCGCCGACGTCGATGCCCGCTAGTGCCATCTCCGCCCGCGCGGTAGTGTAGCGCGCCGTAAAGTCGGCGAAGAACCCCTCGCCGAGGAACGTGGGGAGATACATCGGGTCGACCTGCTCCCGCCGAGCCGCGATGCGGTCGAGGCAGAAGAAGATGTCACTAGCGATGACGCCGAGGGCGCGCTCGTCGCCGCGTTTCTTGTTGTCCAACCAACCGGCCGCGACGTTGTCGAGCTGGCTGGTGATGGAAAGCACGGTGGCGTTGCTGCTGCTCGAGCGAACGCGCTGGAGCTCCTCAAAGCCGTGTTCGACGAATTTCACGCGGACCCGGCGCATTTGGCCGTTGCTTGTGGGGATCCCGATCGAGTCGCCGTGCACTGCGTAGTTTTTTGTCGCAGCCCACGCTAGCACGTTCTTCCTGCTCGGACGGGGGCAGATGATGGAGACTCTGTTCGCTTGGCGATTCGTGAGACCGTGGTCTATGAGGGCCGCGAGTCCGCACACTGCATAAGGAACATGTGCGAGTGTGGCGTGTAGGAGGTTGAAGAGCTCGCGGAGCTCTTCGCTATCCATGAACGAGGTTGACCACAGGTTTGAGTCGATGAACCGATCCTCGCGCCTGATTTGCGGGTGGGATGTTCTCACGGGCAGGCCGATTGTGTATCGAGACTCGCCGGATTGAACCCGTTTCCCCTTCGCGGCACCGGGTTGGATTCCTGGATTTTGTATTGGGGGGCCAATATGGGCAAGCACTTGCGAGTTGTAGTACTCTACAGGGCGGACTGGGCCGGTGGCCATATGCAAACCCGTATTCAACGGTCAGCCAACACTACTCTAGGCCACAGGGTAAGAGGTCCGGCAGAGTCCAGGTCAGATTTTTGAGCCCTCGCTACTGGCCCCCACGTCTTCAAAGTCGGTGATATTCCAAGTCCTGCTATCTTTGATGATGGGATTGGCTGCATGTCAGTCCGTATATTTATCTGACATCAGAGCCCTGCTAAGGCTATTTATCAATATTGAGCTCGGCTCCTCCGCTTTGGGTCTGCGCTGGGGTCTGAACAGAGCTGTAGACAGCCTTGTCACGTAGCTCACCTTTCATAGGAATAACTTCGCTAAATATTGTCATGATCCGCAGCCCGCATAGCGTCTCATTCGTATTTGACACTTTTGAGATGGATTCTCCAAGGGACAGCGGCCGGAGGCCTTCCTCGATCACGGTTTGTAGATACGGCGAAACCTAATCTCGTCATTTGTAACTGGTGGTAATCTGATATCGTATTCAGCCAAATATATTGCATTTTCGATCACACCGACTAAATTTTGATAGACGAGTGGTTCTGCTATCAAGCATAGCATACTGAATCAGTTCTGAGTGCCTCAGAGCCCGTCTTGCTGTCCCTCTAAGGCATGTCCTAGTAAATAGTGTATCGGGTTCTTAGGGGTTGGGTAGATCCTGCTCACCCTCTGGTACATTCAGCCCGCGCGAATCCATCTAAATTAACCTATCAATTCTAACAGGTCCTCCCTCTGTTGGTTTATAACAGCACTTCAATATTTGTATGTAATATTGAACATAGTCCTTGATCCTAATCCCTCGTTACAAACTGGCTAAATTTTGAGGTGTGATCTGACTGTTGAGATACTACTTTATTGAGAACATTGGTAGAGGTGTAGTTTATGTTTTCGTTATTGATATCATGTTCTCGTGGTCGTGCTTCAAAACTTCAGTCGCCTCACTTCTTCTAATCCCATATGTCTATAAACAATATTCGTTGTGTCATAGGAGATCTTTGCGCATAAACACGCCTGTAACCGACCATTCTTTGCCGGTATCGTCTATATCAACCCAGGACGCTTCCTTCCGGAAATAAAGTTTATAACCACGTCGCGAGTACCAATCCTGGTTTGTGACCTTTAGGTTCATTGTCAGTCAAACAGAATAACCTGGGATACATCTATAGAATGTTAACTCACAACTGGCGTCGGTCGCCGTAAGGCGATCCGTCGAGGGCTATCTGGTCGGACCTCCTCATTTGCAATTGTGTCTAGTGTAATTGCCCTTGCACCAAACTCCTTCTTGGCCATTCTGATGTCACATACGTTAGATTTTTCGATTCTTACGTGTTGAGATTTCATATAACTCACTTCTCGCAACAGTCTAGCGCAACCCCGCCGAGCCCGAGGTTCTGCAACCCAGTTGAGATGTAAAAGTTCGAGAGTGATAGTACGCCGTTGGAGAGGCTGGTCTCTAGTTCAGGCTTAGTAGTCACTGCGTCAAGCGCTATATGACCAACAG
Source organism: Xylaria telfairii (assembly GCA_022495065.1). Taxonomy (NCBI): domain Eukaryota; kingdom Fungi; phylum Ascomycota; class Sordariomycetes; order Xylariales; family Xylariaceae; genus Xylaria; species Xylaria telfairii. The sequence continues at coordinate 342,831 of MU383859.1, forward strand.
GGTGAAAGAACGGAACGAGAGGATCGCGTTTGTGCGGCCGACCTAGAATCATCGTGCTGCTGTCCAAGAGAGCTCCGACTTCGCCAGAATGGGCCGCGAAGTGTCTCTCCAACCGCAAAGGAGTGTCTGGATGATCCGGGTGAAGAACCTGCCATTAGTTAGACCAGCTGTGTATCATCTCTCCATTTGAGCTCAGTTATGAGCAAGAGGTAGTTTGCGGTCACATGCTTACCACCCAGTGGATGCCAATTTGCCCCTTTCTCTGGGGATCTCTCCACCCCTCTACGTCGTCAACTTTCCACCCACACGCAATGCGCTGTAGTGTCAGGCGATCAACATGCTCCTGTGATTCGGGGTCCCACGGTATCAGGTATATAGGAGCGGGACCGCTGCTTGGCTTTCTAGCATGGTTATCTACGGTCATGATGAATTTCAACAAAACGAGATGATGGTCAACTCAAAAGCAATCTGCTCCCTGTAATCGGCAAACACTCAATTTTCATTCATTTGAAGGCGCAAGAGTATTTTGCGTTATATCTCATATCCATGTTACTTACCCTTGTCATTATAAACAGAGCATTCACTGATGAGTCATGCCGACCTGGGTATGTTATGTGGTTCCACTTTAGAATACCGCCGGAATACGTAGGCAAGACATCTACAATGTCTGTGACAAGGGCTTATGTAATAAGGGCTTGGAACAGTGTTCTATTCAGCTAATAATTCTCTTTGGATCGAAAGGGTCCTGGGCCTCTAGATCTATAACCTCACCTTTCGCCTCATATTTATCGACAGCCTTAGGGTCTGTGCCTTTGGCCTCTGGCCATTACCCCTCTTTTGGCTGCCTCCGATCCAAGTCCGTAATACGAGGCTTCTATGACTCTTGCAAGTCTCGCGATAATCGCCGACCAAGAGTTGCGGCTCCTCGAGGCTGTATGTCTGGCAGGCGTAGGCACATGACCTTGTCCGTGTGACAATATCGGACTTGAACAAGCAGAGCAAACCTCACGTGATGAACTACACCTCAAGTCGCTTACACCGTCTTGAGATGCTGCTCCAGACCAGAGTACTGCATTACCTTGAGAGATACGCTCCGAACCTGGCCAGCATTCCCTAGATTACGTCATAGAAATAGAACTTCCACTAGTGTTAACACGCAGTTAGTAATCTTGCTTAACATCCATTGCTAATCTGGATAGTAGTATAGGTTCGAACCGGAGGTCTGTCTGCTGGAGGTACCTACATCTCAAAACCATGTAATAAGCAATGTCACAAGAGCGTACCATACAAGAAATTCTCTACATGTAAGAGCAATTGCAGCTAAGGGTTGTACGTTCTAGAAAGCACCCAAGATAGGGCTCGTATCCCCCTTTCCACTTGATAACCTTACAGGGTAGTAGTATGATTTACTAGTAGCGCCAACAGGACTGAAATTCGGTATGTGAACGCGGTGGGTTGAGCAATAGAAGCGCCTTGTATCACCAGAGAGAGATCACATAAAAAAGTGTGAAGTACTAAGGGAGGGCAAATACCTGCATTGATGCGGGTGCATTTGCATTACGGCTTAGGTGACGCTCAGTCAACAGTACCTAGGTAATTAGTCGTCAAGGCCACCCCATTCATCATCATCGCTCTCTTCCTCTCGGGTATCGTCACTAGGTCCCTGCACCTTTCTCTTCTTGCTACTAGCGATGGCTTCACGTTTGTTGTTCTCCTTCCGTCTCTCCCATGCACTCTTAGTGGTAATCTTAGCCGTATTTCCACGTCGTGACTCAATTCCGCGTTGCTTGAGTTTCTTCTTTTCTTCTTTGCTAATTTTAGGTAACGAATCGAGGAGCCACTTCGGTACACCCTCGTCACCTGTCTTGCCAGCTTGCTTTTCACTTTGTGAGATGACGTTGGCAATACTCTTCAGGTAGGCGACGTCGTCATTAGTATAGAAGGTGCAAGCGATGCCCTGTTCTCCCGCTCGACCAGTTCGTCCAACTCGATGTACATACGCGGCGGCTGATGTGGGAACGTCATAGTTCACAACCCCGGACACTCCTCTAAAATCTAGGCCTCTCATGAGGATATCGGTGGTTACCAGGGCCCAGATCTCGCCAGACCTAAACCTTCGTACGATCTCTGAACGAGCAGAGTCAGAGAGGGAAGAATGAAGCGCGGCAATACGCGATGGCCCACCAGCTTCTACAGGGAACTCGAACTTCAGCTCACTATGTAGGGCCGTAGCACGTTCAATTGTCTGCGTAAAGACAAGAATTGGAAGGTTTATTTGCGGGACTGAGGCACTTGATGACTGAGGATGAAGTACTTGCCGCAAAGCGAAGAGCTTTCCCTGTTCAGTTGCACAGTATACCAGCTTGTGGCTAATGCTTGGGACGGCTGTGTCCTTCAAACCCACCACAAGGCGTATGAGCGGAATAGTACTATCGCTGGTATTTCGCGTGCTTAGGTGGCTTGATATTAGCTCTTCGATGTGCGCTCCCATGGTAGCAGAAAAGCATCTTAATCGTAGAGAAGGATTGACGCAAGCGGACCATATCTGTAACGTTTGCTCTAGGAAGCGCTGTTCGAGAAGAACGTCCCCCTCATCAAGTATCAATGACCGGACAGTGGGCAATTTCCTGGACTTTAGAAAGTTTCCTAATAACAATGGTGTCGTAATAAGAACATCGGCTTTCGTGAGAGGTTTCTTCTTTCCTTCATCATTTTCATCGAAGTCGCTCGCGTCGGAGCCATCGTTGTCACTGTTTTCCGAGTCTGGTTCATTGTCATCATCACCCTTGGCCTGACCATCGGTTGGTATTTGCATTCCCTTTTTCATCATGACAATTTTGACCCCGGTATTCTTTGTAAGTTTCCGCCCCTCGTTAGCGATCTGCTCAGCTAGTTCTCTTGTAGGAACCACTACAATTGTTTCTAGTACCCGATCTTTGGTGATCTCCGCTCTTCGCCGAAGGACATCATTAATAGCAGGAATTAAAAACGCCAAGGTTTTCCCGCTTCCTGTGGGAGCTACTGCAAGAAAATGAATTCCGTCCTCTGGTTCAATGCCCAATTCTGTGGCCGCTGCAGCAGGAACGGCCTTCTCAGGCCGGATCAGAAGTGGAAGGGATCCTAGTTGCACCTCCGTAGGGATTCGATAGCCCTGGCTCGCCATGTTCTCTTCCAGTCGGGGCGACAATTTCCACGCAGTGCGCAGCTGTGTGAAGGAGACCAGGGGTTGGGGGAAGAGGACCTTTTTCGTGTCCTTCGGTTTGACCTTTGAAGCTTCCTTTTTCTTTTTCTTTGATTTGGTGACCTTTGCCCTTTGATCTTCGTGGCTCGATAGCAGGGTAAACTTGAGACGATGTGATCGCAAGACTTTCCGTACCTCGTCGTCGTCTAGAAGGGAAGGTTCGGGTTTCGGTTTCTCTTTGGGTAGGTCTGGGACTACAGTTGGTTGCAAGGCAAGCTTGGATTCTTTCGCATCTCGAGAGGCAAAGAAGTCAAGCGATGGGTCCTCGACCTCCTCGCGACCCCGGCCGAATTGATCTTCTTCCTCATTTCTCTTCCGCTTCAACCCTTTGTCTTTGTCGTGGTACAGCTGGGGATTTTGAACTTTTGGAGCAGGCTTGAATTCGGATGGTTGGCTGGAAGCGGTCTTCTTGGTCCCGCGGGACAAAATCTTGAGGACATCCATGACGGCTGGTCGTAATGCGATCCCGCGCCAAGGGTCCTGGCGTGCACAACGTCGTCGCTTCTAGGTGTGCAGCGCTGCCTATAGAAAAGTGGTTTGAATGTTCTATTGCGATAGAAAAATAGAAGCTAGGCCGGTGATAAGATAAGAGAGCAAGTCCAGCGTCAATGGTGCTACAAGCGGTAGCTTGTTAAGTGCATGTGTGCCCCGCATGCACTGATCGAGGTCGGATATAGTCCCGCATACCGATAGGGACATATTATGACATTTAGTAAGTACTGAGATAAGCGATAAGCTCGGTTAGGTACCTACCTAGGTGCGGCTCTGGTGGGTTGCAGGCAGATCCAGGTTTCGTCACGCCAAGCTCTACATGTCTCCACCCTGGTAGTAATTACAGCTGTACCCGGATTTGTCTACCTACTGTCGACCAATTTACAGCCTCTGGCTCACATCACAACGCTCACTTCAAAGCACAATTACAAACGGCTCTTCCTTGGTATACTCCATTACCAGACGCCCATCACCCGACCGTCCCTTCTACAGTCACTACTAGCACTCGATAGCCCGCCATACCACGACCCGACCTCTAGACGATATCCCACCCATCTGCCAACATGGACCGGTTGAACCGCATGCTCGCGGGTGCCACAGGCATGGGTGGCCTGGGAGGAACTTCAGGAACAGTATGCGACATTCACCCGTACCATGCATTCCGGTAGGGCGTGCAGTGGTGTCGATCAATTAGCCTTTGGCCAGCCGGCTAACCTGCAGCTGCGAACAAACAGGATAACCAGAACCTCATCGACAACTCCGAGACTGTCTACATCTCCTCCCTGGCGCTGCTAAAGATGTTGAGGCATGGCCGGGCCGGTGTTCCCATGGAAGTCATGGGCTTGATGCTGGGTGAGTTTGTCGACGACTTCACAGTCCGCGTGGTGGATGTCTTCGCCATGCCCCAAAGTGGTACGGGGGTCAGTGTCGAGGCTGTCGACCCGGTGTTCCAGCAGAAGATGATGGACATGTTAACACAGACCGGAAGGTAGGGGGCGTTCCATTCTCCACGGGCGTGTCGTATTCTAACGTTCACATTTAGGCCCGAATCAGTCGTCGGCTGGTACCATTCTCATCCTGGTTTCGGTTGTTGGCTGTCCTCGGTTGATATCAATACCCAGCAGTCCTTCGAGCAACTGACACCCCGCGCTGTCGCCGTCGTCGTCGACCCCATACAGTCCGTCAAGGGCAAGGTCGTTATCGATGCCTTCCGACTCATCAACCCACAAGCTTTAATGCTTGGTCAAGAGCCTAGGCAAAGCACGTCCAATTTGGGTCATCTTAACAAGCCTTCTATACAAGCGCTCATCCACGGCCTCAACCGACATTACTACTCGATTGGCATCAATTACCGGAAGACCGCCTTGGAGGAGAATATGCTTATGAACCTACACAAGCATGTGTGGACCGAGGCTCTGCAGATGGAGGACTTCCGACACGAAGGCGACCGCAACAAGGATCGTTTCAAGAGACTCGTCACACTAGCCGAGGGGTACGAGAAGAGAGTCAAAGAGGAGACTGAGTTGACTAAGGATCAGCTCAAGACTCGTTACGTTGGCAAACTCGACCCGAAGAAGCACTTGGAGGACGTTGGCCAGGAACTGATCGAGGACAACATCGTCTCCGTGTCCCGACAGATGATCGATAAGGAAGCTACGATGCCCAAAAAGGACGGCATTGCCAATGGCCAAGCTAACGGCGACCACATGGACGAGGACGATGAATTGTGATGTACATAGGCTAGGCTGGGGCAGTCGCATAACGATCTCAGTGGTTATGTATCATAGGCGTTGGAACGGGCTAGCGGGATCTGGTCTTAAGGACAATGATGACTTGCTTACAAGCTAAGTATACTACCTAATAACCTCTGCAACATACTACTTGATTATTCACTATGTGGTACTTGCCACAGGTCACAACCAGGCGAAACCCCCATGGCCGTACCTCATCACTTAGTGGTGCCCCAGATTCATTGGCGTAACACACTTGTTATTTGATCAGAACTTGGTTGTTAACGTCCCGTCCCCATGGAGGGATCAATCTCGCTGTTTGACAACAATGGGATTTAACAAAGACTTTGTTATAGGTGGATAAAGGGGAGCCCTGGACAACTACCTACTGTCCCACGGCTTCAATTCCGATTCGCAGTTTTGATCGAGATATAAAAGAGACTCCCTATCACAAGGTACCATAAACTAGCATACAGCATTGATACTACCTTCCTTGACTAAACTAAAAGCAATACTAATATTCATACTTGATAATATGACTTGCAACTTCCTCAAGGACTGTTTGGGGTTTTGCTTCCCTTCGCCACCCCCAATGCCCCTACAGGATAAAAGGGGTCATAGGGATGCAAGAAGTCCTATTGTAGCCTATTTAAGGGCCACGGACTATCATTGGTAAGTATACGGTATAGAATGATTACCACGTTGTATTTATTGCCATCAAAATGGCTACACAGCCTGCTTATTAAACTATGCATAATCGGTATACCCATAGCCGTTAGCTGACAACATTACAGTGAGGCAAGCCAATCAAATTAGTATATGAAAACAACCTGGACGATTTAATTTATGGAAGTAGCGGTGGCCAAAAACGATCTCGAAATACCTCATCTACCAGCACAGTTCAACGGCTAGGCTATGATGCAACAACTCAAGAACTACCGAAAAGAAGGAAATTCGAAAGCCTTGATTCAGGTGTCATACAGTATAGCTACTGAATGCTGGAAGGGTGTGGGATAACTCGAACCCAGTATTGCGTTCGGATGCCAGAAAAGTAGTGTTTTAGGGGTGAGTATGGTATAGAGGGGTCGGACGCGTACTGCAGTATCAAGAGAGTGTATAGGAGACCAGGACAAAAAGCAAAAGTATCGAAATATATATCTCTTGAGCTATGTAGGAATTCATTTATATTATGTCATACTAGCCTTCCATTTTGATCTCCAACTGTCATCGGACCTGTAATATTAACCACAGTTATCCGTAGGTTGTGCTAGAAGTGTGTGCCACACCGAGTTTTAACACCACAGTGCAACTGTTCGCCAGAGGTCTGCACCAATGCAATCAGTTGGAACAAGGGCTCGACGGCTCGACTTGCATAGCTTGGAATAGCCGAAAGCGACTGTAGGCTGTTATGCTCTGCATATTTGAAAATAGGGCCAAAAGAGTCGCAACTAGGTGCATAAGCGCATACCAGCCTGCCTATGGTGCCAATGGAATCGGATGAGGACGTCTTCTCTTGTTGATATGCTGATGGCGAGGTGTAGTAGGTCCGAAACTGCACCATGCCATTCCGACACCGAGTTATATACCTTAGCTCTGTTGCAGTTGGGAGGTCTCCTAAATTTGAGTGTTGTATGTCACGACCCAATGAGATACCAAGTAGCTAAATACTTGCGATATGTCCTGTCGACAAGATTAGTATGCTTTAGACATCTTAGCAGTTATTAATTTTGCAAGCCTCACTTTCTCTGAAAATGCCTGGTGCAAAACTACCCAGCCCGGAGCAGGTTGCGTGGCAGCTTGCACATTCGGGGGATGACCTAGGCCCCAGTGTCATTGCCGCCGGTGCGATTTCAAATGCTCTGGGTACGATATTTCTCGTTTTTCGGATTTGGTCCAAGAAGGTCCTCCACGGTAGGCTTCGCCTTGATGTAAATGACTGGCTTTGTCTCACTACCTGGGTATGTCGCTGCCGCGGTGATGCACTCGCTGTGCTGCTTCAATGGCTCTGAACACATTGTTGATATCTTCTACCAGCCTCTATTCATCTCGCATGCAACTGTCATGGAAGTGGCTACACATTATGGCCTTGGTAGGCACATTGTCTTTGCCACCAACCCACGTGTGCTGGAAATTGTGAGTGCCCACGAGTCTCCCAGCGTGAACGGCTTCAACGAACAACCCCCGCATCCCCGCACCACATGATTTTACAGTACCATGTCAATAATCCATAATCACAATAATCATATGGCCGCTGCTTACATCCTATCACCACTATGTAGGTCTGTCTAATTGTTGAGAACTTGTATGCAGTAGAAATCGCTCTGCTGAAGCTCAGTATTCTCACTCTATACCAACAGCTGTTCAAGCAACATGGATGGTTTTATCGCACGACGTGGCTGGTTGGCTTCTTTGCTGCTGCCGTTGGGATAGCGATCATATTCGTCACCAACCTGCAATGTATACCAATCGCAGCAAGCTGGGACCCAAGGATAGACGCTACCTGTGTCGGCTATGAGAATTTTGCTCTCGCGGCCTACATAGTCAACATTGTCATCGATTTGGTTATCCTAACCATGCCTATCCCATGCGTGCTGAAGCTCAAGCTCTCGACGCATCGGAAGTGGATGCTTATTCTCACTTTTGCGACTGGAGGCGGGTAAGGACTGGCCGCACCCTTCTACAGAAGCTGTTCATGAATGCTGGCTAATATGAATAGGGCATGCATCGTTAGCATTGTCCAATTAAGATATATAGCCCGTCTAGGGAATACTTCAGACCCAAGTTGTAAGCTACCGACTCTTATATTAAAATAGTTCAACACGTTTTGCTTGCAGCGTGCTGACTATGGTCTGCGTTCGAAGGGGACAACGCTTTCGTCGGCATTGTGTCTTTGTTCGAGGTGATGGTCGGGATCTTGGCTGTCTCCATTGCAACATATCGCCCTCTGTACCAACACCTTCTTGCAGTGAACTCTTCTTTGAAGATAAACGGCGATACTAATGGGAGACCGGGTGACCCACGTGCCAAGAGCTTATGTACGGCTCAAGTCACCGTGGATAGTAGACTGCATTCGTCGATGGCTTCCTAATCTGGAATTATTGCTACCGATTAAGTTGACCTAGTAAGACATGATAGTTAGGATGAACAACGGGTGCGAGTAGATGATGACCATGAGAGGATGTGAGCGCTGGCTCTGGCAAAGAAGGATCGTTTTTGAAGTTAGCTGAAGCGGTGCTGGCCATTGAAGGCGGGAATTGTACGGTATGTGTAACTTGGCTTAGAGGTTTACAGAGCTTTGTAGTTATTCTTAGATTAGTTACGCTATGGTAGCTATGATATGATGTGCTTAGGCTGATATTTCGCTAAGCGAGATGTTACGATGAAAGTTATGATTTCCATCACTATTAAGGAGGAGAGCTAGTCGAGTGGATGAATATGGATAGCGCAAAGTTAAGACAGGGAGGAAGTACAGGATGGTTGGGCCTACACGGGATTCATAACCATGCCCTGTGTCAGAAGTGTACTAGGTCAAGGAGTCACTTTATGTACCGTACAAGGTCAGGGGCACGAAGGGGCACGGATATCCTGTTTATATAGATGTGTCTGTGAAAGGGAGTTTCAGGGCCTTGAAAATTGGGACACATATGACAAAAAAAGACAAACAAACAGACACACGCTACTCCTTAGCTATTTTGTTTGTTTTATTTTTATTTCATTTTTTCATCAATATAATTGCATTCCTTCCGATCGAGGCATACCCCGTTCCTAATTCTCGTTATTATGCTATGTGAGTGGGTAAGGCTAACCTACCTTCAAAGTTAGAGCGTTACGGAGCTGAAAGTAGTGATCCAGCGTAATTCAAAATGTAGGCGTCTAAAGTTAACTAGGCACCCTGATAGGAAATTTATATGCCCTATTATAACACTGCTGTAAAGTACTTGGGTGAAATAAAATGCATACGTTCTCAAACCATCTTCCATAATACACTTTAAAGGCCAGAACATAGAAAGCCAAGCTTGGATCATTAAACCTTTGCACCCATGATGGGTAACAAAAACAAGCCTAATATCCATGCGGGCCACATCTTCCAGGTAAAAGCATCTCCTGACCTTGACCTATCTCGGAACAAGTTCACCACGACAGCTCCCCCAGCTAACCATGCTGCCCAGCTTCCAGCGACGGTCGCATCCCAATAAAAGCTGGCCGCGACAGTCCAGAACGCGATTCCAAGAGCCGCGATGATCCTCGCGGGGAAATCCCCGATCGCCAGCGGAACCGTCCACCTATCCACAGCCCGATCTCCGTCCATGTCTCTGAAATCTTGCGTATGCACGGTCGTTGTGACTGCGGCGGCCAAGATAGCCAACCAGACGGCCGCAGTACCCCGGCCGGAGAATACGGAATGCCCGGTAGCAACCTCGAGCGGCCCCGCGAAGAAACAGGCGAACCCCAGACCGTTTTGGAGGTTTTTCGTGAAAGGGCGAGACGCACCCCCCCACTCATTATACCAGAGGCAGAACAGTGCCTCGGCCAGACAGGGGCCTAAGCCACCGTACTTCAGGGATATCCCAAGAATGACGGGGTACATCAAGTACATTAGGCGGGTGGTCTGCATGGTACTTATGCGGCCCGCGGGGATCGGACGCCAGGGTTTGTTCAGGGCATCTTCGGCAACGCCCTCGATGTGCCGTTGGTTGTGGAGGTTGAATATAAACAGGTTCGCCCCGGACCACACGAGCATCCCTGGACTGGCTTTTTTGCGTGAATAAAAACATGTTAGCCGAGATTCCTAAGCTCCGCATCGTGGAACTTGCTAGATTATACGACAAAAGGAGATTAAGGCATCAGGCACGGGAGTTTTTTATACACACCAAGAAGAATCTGTTCGATAGAGAGTGCGGGACCCATCGAGTATTTGGGCGCTATGGAAGCATTCAGGGACCCGAAGAGAAATCCCATGCAGATGATGTCTTTGATGTTGTCCCGACTGAAAAGATAAATTGTGTAGGCATGATAGGCAATGGACTTCCCCGTCATCATTCGCGGGAAGGCCTTGTGTAGGAATGGTGAGACTGGTTCAGAAGCAGCCATGATATCAGGAGAGTAGTTATGGGCAATTAAGATATATCACTTTACGGAACTCAGGCGTCAAGAAATGATGCGAAATGAACGTTTTATATAGGCTACCGTCAATTGAGATAGCCACTAATTATTACGGAGAGTCCGAAGTTTCAACGCCTTACCCCTACAGCAGAAGTCTGTGAAAGTTCTCTTTAGAATTGTGGTACGAGAACCCCTCCATAGTCTATGACTCAAGATGAGCCATCGTTATCAGCATGAGGGTTAAAGGAGCCGCACATCTAGCCAATTGACGGATATTCACGACTGAGCCTCGTGGCCAACCTGAAGGAATGTAGCACGCATAATGTAGGACAGGAGCGGCACAGATATTATTGTCGTCACGGTCTCAACCATACGCCTATAGACAACTGCCGACATCATAATATCCATCACGATAACGTTCTACATTCGGTAGGGTTATGGGATGGCACTGTGGTTCTATTCCGTCCTAGGTGTTGTGTACGGCTATATCCCAACGCCGGTATGCATTCAAATCTGTGAATGGGTATCGCGTCGAAGGATTTCTACTGCAAGAGTAATATGACACGCATACCGAGATATCGTATCATCTGGCCGTGCCACATCGAAGTCGGAACAGACCGCCTATTATATCATCTATGGGTCCTCTACGTCGTCGTAGAGTTATAAAAGACCGCGCATCATGTCATGTAATCTCACCCCAAGCGGCCCAGACACAGTGACAAGTCAATTGGTTAATAATATTAGACCTCCTTATGTAAATCACCCAACAAGGAAAGACATGAGTATTTAGCTACATCAGTCCTAGCTTCTACTACCGATTGGATGTCCTCTAGGCAGGTGGTTGCAGTAAGCTCTGGATTCCTGCGCGTGATATTCTACCCCTGCTTCTGCACCTGTCAACTTGTAACCAGTCGTCTCCCTCGCTTTTGACCCTTACATCCTAACCATTTGTTGAATTATAGGTTATGAGACAGCTGTGGTAGATGTATCATATATTCGTTGAGCATTAAGGAACAGATCTAAGTACAGTGCTGTGGAGTAGTACCTCCATTTATATGGACAGATGTGTGTGGGGCGAAGTACCCAGCCACCGGCTTTACCAGCCCCCTGATTTCAACACCATTAACCATCCTCTGTAAAAACCAGATCCTTTAATCCGGATTCCAATACTTTCTAGTCGTTGGATGTTCGCTTAGTGTTGATGAACCTCCCCAAGTACTTCAGCCCCTGGTCGAAATAGGGCGGCTCCGTGGGTTATTCCTTATGTAACCGATTCCTTGACAGATAGTCGTGGAAAGGTTACATCAATAAATAAAACAACCCTTCAATGGAACTCGGGCAATAACATAGCCGTTAATTAGCGCTTCATATTTAATGTGAAAAAGGAAAAAAAAAAAAAAGCAAATAGATAGAGGGAACAAAATCTATACTTAGCATGCTAAAATATCTAGGCAGAAACCCTCCCGTATCTAGACCTGGGATACCTTAAAACAATCACTAATCTTTACAACTAGTTACATTTTTGGAATTTGTTAAAAACTACCTAGCGACTTTTGTGAGAGTTCTAGTTATTAATGGGTTTAGTATCTAGGTATAATATAAAGTATAAAATAGATCTTCACAGCTGCATACCTGTTCCTCATTCAACACCCCACTTAATAACTTATATAGCTAACAATAACCAGTTCTATTTTAAGCATGTCAGATATTGAATTCCGAAGACATAATGTTTATTTACATGTATTGAAACGCTACGGAAACACGCTAAATTGATCCGTTTGGTTCTGTGATCTTGTGAAGGCTGCATCACGTCAGCCCAAATTGCAACCCTACACTCACCTAATTGGCAAGAAGCTCTCTCTTGTTCGATCGACGCTCTTATCTCGTCATTTATTATCCTCGTATCTCACCGTATCAATATCACCCGTGTGACAAGTTGCGTTTAAGAAAGGAAGACGCAAAGCTTTCGAGGCATTAGTCTGCACTGCGCCGAGCCTTTGTGTTGCATACCTCCCCCGTGATATCTCTCCCATCCCAACAGAAACTACTAGATAGTCGTACTTGAGGATGGTGTGTCCCCTTCATTGATTTGGTAGACATAATGCTAAGTCTATTACATGTTTATTTCTTAGGGAAGAATTGTAACCAATAGTATGGTATGGAGTGTAATTACTCAAAGTTAGGAACCTTGTACGTGAGGCCACTAGGGGATAGGCACTTCTTGGCACGCAGAGGCTTTTGGTCTTTTTCGTGGATTAATCTGACTATATACAAAATTGTCTTTGTTGTGTATTCCCCAGGTTGAGGCATATTACCCGTGTGATTCGCGAGACTATGATTATATCTAACTATTTCCCTAGTATACATATATGAATTCGTGGTATTCATAGCATCTAAAGTTTAAAAAATCCGATACAGTTGAAATACATTTAACTTTTCGTGTGTTCGTACCAATGAACAAGGTAATTAGATAGTACTAGCCTAATAGTTAGCTGCAACGCAAACTTGGGGAAATTTAAACACGGAGGTTCTCCGAGATGCCCTCTTCAGATCGGCCTGTTAACTCTTCCCAGTTCCCATCACGCGAAGGAGCCACAGCCTTCCCTCCACTGTGATATGATCGATTGTTAAAGCTAGGCCCCAACTCAATTTTGTCGACCCCGCGCACATGCATAAATAGGCGCGGCAAGTATGGTGATGCCGCTATCAGATATCCGAAACTGAACTCGGCGATTCTGTAGGATTTCGTGTTAGCGAGAAGCCTTAAGTGAAATACGACCACGCTAAGGGGGAAGAGGGGCATTACTCACGTCCACTGACCGACGGGTGAGATTGCCCACGTAATATCCATTGTCCAGAATAGCCAGAGGCCATAGTATAGACGTAAGACGCTGGCAACAATCGCACTGTTCAATAATAAACACCGTCAGCAAATATTTCTCGGTAGCAAGGTGTGTCTTAGACGGCTAGTCATACAGAATACCCACAGCAAATACCGCTGTGGCCTTAAGCTTCTTCTTGAGCTCTAATTTCAACTTTGAGACAGCTGCTATTGGCGTCAAGAAGATTGTGATATCAGAGACAACATTGAACGAGCTCCCAACGGCTACTAGGACCTTCGTGTTGATGCAATGCCCGTCAATCTCTGGCTTCCATATCTTTTCGCGGGGCATGCAGGCGGCAGCGAATGCGATGGTGATCGAGAAGAAAAACAAAAGGTTGACCACGATAAGCGCTTTGATGAACCTAGAAACAACAACCTTTCGGCGGTGATCGAAGAAAATCGTAGAAATCTGGTTCAGGATGACGTATTTGATGGTGAACATAGTTGGGCCATAGACGATCTCGAGAAGATTCTCTAACTTCGATCACGAAACCGAAGAGTTAGGATAGTTTGGAAGAGGGGATTGAGAGGCGCTTACGAAAAGGTCCTGTTGAAAGTCTGCCTGAGATACATTCCACTGTGAATGTTTACCGGCGCTTTGATTAGCATATGCCTAACATAATGCCACAATGGCTGCTAACTGCCTATAAAATCTATCTGAATCCAAGAATCGAGAGGGGTCCCTATTTCGAAGAAAAGTTAAAGGCTTACCAAATGCTTTCCATCGCCATACTCAGTCGCGATTAAGGCGATAGAAGTAAACGCTACAAACAACGCCTGCCATCATGTGTCAGCTTACGGTGGCGAAGGGAATCGAAATAGTACGAACGGCCGATAGTATTAATACGCCTGATAACTATGTTAGTTTTTGCTTCCCCTCGGAAACCTGGCGAGGAGGATGCCACACACAATCATCTAGATCGAATTTCTTGAGGAGTATGCGCGCATAGAGTCGACCAGCGACTGATAACACACACAAGAGTAACGCGACGACAGAGACAGCAATTCGCTGCGACGCCATTGTGTACGGGTTGATTAAGTTGGACTCCTGGCCTAGAGGCGGTGGGATAGCCGGCGTAGTATTTGGATCCATCTCAATCGCTAAGTGCAACAAAAGAAAAGGAACTATTGAGATGACACTAGGACTTGACAGGAGGACGGCAGCGCTGCCACGGCGTTGATTGAATTCGCGTTGTGTTCTTGTTCATCTGGTCCGGAAGAGTTAGAGAACGACTCAGGAGTGAGCAAACACCACTTTCAATCGCGCATATCATAGGTCGATAGGACACCGCCTTTGATAGGGCTTACTCTACTGTAGACGATATCAGACATTTCTGTCACGTTCAAAATCTGCTGGATGCACGAAAAGCACTAATACGGCACAGCAAATTGGGCGTGGTTGGGGTTGCATGGAAGGAAGGGCGGGCGTTGGAGAACGTCGCATGTACCTATGCTTCGCAGCACCTTGAGATATATAGTGCGGAACTCAACATTCTAGCGCTGCGTTCCACGAAATCCTTGGTAGGACTTTTCGGGAGGCTTCTAAACACTGATAGGTCGGTATGGATCGGATCGGAGCGGGCATGGGATTGAAGATGCATGGTCCTTTGACTCCGTGGGAAAACATAACATTCGAAGGAATGAATCCCGTCCTCGGACTACCGGTAACCGTTCCCCCCAGACGCGCAGGCCACAATCGAAACATCAGATCATAGATAGTACTGGACTAGTAAGCCAACTGCTGTTAGACCTATCTGACGGACCGATCCGAGAACTGAATCCTACCTCAGGAGCATTCGGTGGGTATTAGGGGGGGTTGCGCACACTTATGCCTTAGAACTTACACCTGCATCATCTCCTAACCATCGGAGGGGGCCGAATCTAGTCTTTGGGGGACGAACTGAAGATTCGAGGTATGAAATTCCTAAGGGGAGGGGAGGGTGTACATGAATTAGAATGATATTGCTCGCCAATGGGGCTAGAGGGTAACCTCTATATTCGCTTAATGTATCTCGAGTTATATGGTAGAGATAGCAGATAGCTCGTCTTTTCTGGGTAATTGAAATTGAGATGGTTTGGGTTTTGAGGGGGGAGAATCTCATTTCTATCATATCTAAACCCTAGAATCGTGAGGTACTATTGTTATACCAGTCCTAACCTCACTTGCCACTTGAAATTACTTCATAAATTCCAATCCCGTAACCATCTCTGCAAAGTAGCTTTGTCCAGAGCAGGGACTTCAACCTGTGACACACCGAGAGCTTTATCCGTCGCAAATGACATGACAGCCCCGTCTCCTGACTTCATCGTTTCGAAGTAGCTTAGAATTTTTAGTGCAGGCATAGCAATTACATCACTTGCTGTTGGATCTCGAATTTCTTGAAGTGTTTGGACCCAAGCCTCCATGGAAACCTGTTCCTCAATACCAAACTCCTCCCGCATGAAATCGCATACTAATGTCCATGGTTGGGGATTAGGGGGGTATAGATTGTAGACTTGTACCCCCCTCTCCGCGGGGTGAATGATGAAAGCATTCAGCATAGATGCAGCTATATCTATAGCCATCCAGTCAACAAAGCCTAAGTTGCTGGGCATGCGCTTCAGCGTTTTCGCTGTTCGCAGGAGCGCCGATATCCACGGTTGTTCCGCCCAGGCCCCAGCAGTACTATCAAACGGCCCTCCGAGTTGGCACACACGTACGATAGATACCGGAATACCAGATCGTTGATTTGCAATTGTGAGGATCCTCTCAGCTACTAGTTTGGACTGGGCGTAGCCCATGTCAATGGCCGCCAAGGGGTCCTCCACGGGTGCTTCGGGGGCTATGGCCTTGCTAGCCAGCGTGCCAACTGAGGACATTGAACTGATGAATACGATGCGCATCTTACGGCTGCCGGCATAAGCAAGGTCGATTAGATCCCTCGTTGCTGTCAAAAAGGGGCTGAATGACTTTATAGAAAGCCCAAAGTCAAGCCTCCAAGAATTGAACACAATGACATCCACCTCTCGCACAAGCTGCTCATATTGTTCCTCCTCAAGACCTAGATGAGGTTTCCCAAGTTCAATCTTCATATATACCAACTTGAATGCCATTGAACTAGCCAAGCCATCTACGTCTGTACTAGCGAGCGCTGCAGATTGGCGGATTTGAGCATCGCTATTTCTGTTTAGACAATAAACGTGCGTTATGTCGGGTCGTCTCAAAAGCTGGATGAGGGTATGTGTACCCAAGTATCCTGTTGAGCCTATTATAGCAACAACGGATGTAGAAACCATCGAAGGGACGGGTGCAGACGATGCGGGCTCGCTAGGCAGTCCTTCGACATAATGCGTGACGGTTTCGTTAATTAAGCGAGCCGTCTCAATCTGACGGTCATGTTGAGGAACGATGCCATCATTTAAAAACGAGAGTAACAGCAGCGATAAATCTGCGATAGTAGGGTTCCGATAGATTACATGGGGTGTGATCCACGCTAATGAACCCGAGGTTTGGCCTTCAAGACTGCGCCTAAGATGTCCAATGATTTCAATAGTCTGAACGGAGTCTAGGCCATAGGCATAGAAGTCCTCATGCGGGTCGATATCTGACCCTTGGGGAAAAGTTAGGGCAAGAATCTCCCGGATATAGTTGGCTGAGGTCTTGTCGTCAATCGGTTTTATTAGGCGCAAGTTGACAAGCCTCTCCTGTGCCGCTGTACTCGAGTATAAATCTTCGATCTCGGACGCGTATAGGGCTTCGGTGAGTTTTCGGACAATGGTTCCTTTAGCAGTCCTCACGAAAGGTTTATCTGCTGACGCGCAAAGAAGCTTGCCCCGCTGGACACGCCCTGGTCCCAGAACGAGATTGTTGGCTTCCTGAACGAGTGGCCAGATGTCATCAAGGAGCTTTGATCGCGCCGCATCACCCGTAACAGCATCTTTGGGCTCCACTAACAAAGTAGACTGTACTCTTTTATTACCGATTACCAATGCGCCCTTAAGAGCGGGATGGTGTTGGATGTTCATCTCTAATGGGGTAGGGTTGAATTTCTCACCGTTAGCCAATACTATAATATCATCACATCGACCATGGTATTTAAAGAGGCGAGGTCGAGTTGGATGCCGGGTAAAGAGATCTTTGGTGCGATAGGTGGTGATGCCTGGCAGGTTGTGTGAAAGGGCAGTGAAATCAGCAGACTTGTCGTCCGCGGTGACGACTAGCTCATATAGACCTTCTTCGGCGTCGTAAAGTTGTAGCTCAGCGTTGAAATCTGGGTGAAATTCGTGCCATTCCCAATCCTCACGTGGTAGTGCTAGTTCTGGTATGGCGAGAATTTCTGTGGATCCAAAAGGGGAGAATAAATCCACGACTTGGGAGAGGCGTTCCCCTATTACCGGATTCGATGGGGCGCCACTAGATGCAACGAAATCTAGACTTCTAAAGAGTTCTATGCTTTCCGGCTCTTGGACGAGTAGTTGTTCGATAACAGACGGTACCAAGAACATAGCTCTTAGTTTTTGTTGTGTCATCACAGCCTTTAGGAGGGTCCCATCCGGTATCATGTGTGGCGGGCCAATCACTAGTGAGGTATTCCTGAAAATCGCGTTCACTTGGAGTTATCAGTAACGAGACTTCATATACATGGGATCACTAACCGGTATATACAATGAAACCTCCGAGCTGCCTCTTGTTAGCTTGTCGGGCGGAAGTTGGGGGAATGATGGAATATCTAACATGAAAAAATGGAAAAATCGTGTAGACGCGTGCTTCTCCATCAAACTCCCACATGCGCGAATCCTTCGGCTTTCTATTAGGGACTACCGGCAAGTTCTTGTCATTATCAGCAGTAGCGAATGTACCATGAGTCATTACGATCGGCTTAGGTAGCCCTGATATTAGGTTAGCTGGTTGTTTAGTTGATAATGTGTTATGAGGTAGGTACCTGTTGAGCCTGAAGAGTGAAGAATGACTATAGGGTCGTTTCTCGCCTCTTCAAAGGTCTTGCTGTAGGGATAAGGCTGGGGTATACTATCCATCATATTACGAAATGAGGGAATCACAAGGCCTTCAAGGTCTGGCTTTAGGGCCTGTATAGATTTCACAATCGGGGAAACCTCCGACGTAAATAGTATTTTGGTACATTTGGTCTGTTCTAGGAGCGAGATAGTAGTGGATGGAGGATTCCTTGGAGACGGCAAAAGGAGCTATGATGGGTTAACTGAGGTTCGCTCCCTAACCTATGGCCTCTAACCTTGTATCCGCAGAGTACCGCTGCTAGGAACACTATGGCTCCGCGAAGATCTGATATCCCAATGTAGCAAAGGGTCTCAAATTGGTCGCTCGGGCCAAGGCGATCGCTCAGCCAGTGAGCCATAAGGTCGACACATCGTGACAAGTCGCCAACAGTGATGTCGACGAAACCATCCTCAACACTTGACTTCCTAGGAATAGCAGCGTATAGTCGGTCTGGGTTTGTCTGAGCTAGTTCGCGAAGGACTAATGGCAGTAAGCGGCGTCCATATTGAGGCTCGTGTTCTTGCGCCATCATCATCAACTGTGGTGACCACAAGAAGGCGTCAATTGCATGAGTTCATTAACCCCTTCGTTATTGCGTAAAAGACCTAACGCCCTCGCTGGATGCCCTAACCTATGTGCATTAGGTTTCCAGGGGTGGTGCCAAGAGAAGTAGTGATGTTAATAGTGACTATTTAACAGAAGCGGGGGTTTAACGACAACCAAATGGCTGAAATGAGAAGAAGGAGGAGACGAAACTGATTATAGGGACTGTCCACGATGTGGCCAGAAGGGGGTGTAGTAGGTTGTCAGGATTCGGGGCTGCGAGCGCTCCCGCGGAGCAAACAACGAGGGTAGCATTTCTTCGCCTGGTGCTTACTGCATCTCCTCCCTCCCTTTCATCTTTTGGTTAATCCCAGACTCCTTCTCCACTATCTACGTGGATAGCTGATAGTTATACCAATGATACAATCAACTTCTCTTTCAATGTATGGGCACAGCGAATGAGTAAGGTCCAGGTAGACGATACGTGTACATTGCACTCCCACGAGTTTCTAAATGTGGTTCTGCGTACCCCAACCCCTCGTCTACTGGAAAGAGGTGCGACGCACCCGCGCATGGACTAGCAGGATCCTACTCGAAAGAAATTGCCGTCTTACCCCGTGTGGCACGGTGCATTAAGAGGATTGGTGCATATGCGAATGGAAACAGCGTCTTTGGATATAGCAGTCGCTGTGCCGCCTATTTGCAGCTGTATCATATCCACTGAAAAGGTCCATTTCTTGCAGTACAGTCTGTACTTTTTTCGTTCGAATTATTCTCTCACATAGGGACTACAGACGACGGGTTTGGGAGAAACAATGATTCGAGTCCTACGAGGAATTTATTGTGACATAGAATTACCAGTATTTCATTAATTACATTCAAGCATAGGCTCTGCCCATTGACAACGATCTGGAAGACATTTCTTTCCTAATTGTGTTCCAATATTCGCGAAATATTTCGGAGTAAGAATAAAGCTAAGAGTCACATTTCGTTAAACTTATCTAAGCAGCGAAAAGAGTTGTTGGCGATGGTTGCCCTATTAGTTAAATGTCTGCACATATCCTTTCCTCAAGGGGACGGCTATAACTATACTTCTATATATTTAACAAAAAGAAAGAGAAGAATAACTTGTCCGAAGCAAGAAGAAAATAATTTACTGGCTTTGTCGCATCCTGTAAATAGGCGTTCAAATTTCTTCGCAAGCAAGTACAAACGCCTGTTTAGACTTTGTATCTGGATTTCGTTCTCCACCTATGTGAGCTCTCTATATAGTGTCACCTCGGTCTATTCCGTCGTTTTCCATACTTTACACTTTGCCATTGATTGGCATAAAAATCACATAGAGATCTCCAGGTGTTGCAGTAAACCCATCTTTCAAATCATCTACCACTCGTGTTTGGTTATCTTTCCCGGGGGCAAGATTGAATTCGAAGTTGGCCAGCATCATCGCGGCAACCATCCGAACTTCTAACAGCCCCAGATGTTTCCCCGGGCATGTATGACGTCCTAATTGCGTTAAATATTGGACAAAGAAGCCGAGGTCTTGCTCGATAGTTCTGTAAAGGCTTGACATACCATCTGCAAATGGACTAAATGCTTGAGGACATTTCACCATCTCCGGTTTCGTTGTCCATCTTTCCGGCATAAATTCATTAGGGCTGTCGAAAGCTGTCTCTACTATCAAGGCTCAGCATCAATCTGAAAGTACAGGAGGGAAAATAGATGGGGAACTTACATCGTCCAATTGACCATCTCGGAGCTACAATAGTGGTCTGTGGAGGGATGTAACGCCCGGCGATCGTGATAGGTTTGTTGACTGTTTGCCGTGCACCCCCTGTCGGCAATGGGGGATATAATCGCATCGTCTCATTGATGCAACCGTCCAGGAATGGTAGGTTATTCCAGAACATCGTTTCAACCGCCTCGCTCGCGGGTGCGCTACCAGACATATCCGAAATCCCAGCCTTCAGGACTTCATTTCGAGCCTCGGCCTGTAGCTCCGGCCTTCGTGCAAGCTCGTATGTCAACATAGTAAGCGTCGCCGCTGTAGTGTGACTCCCAGCAATCGAAATCGCATACGTATCCCCGTACAAGGTCCAGCGGTCAAGGAGGTCGTTTTCTCCATTGACTTTTGACGACTCGATGAAGCGCGAGAATGCATCTGTGGGATTTTTACTATCTTGAACTCGATCTAAGCGGCTGTCGCAAAGCTCTGCAGCCCACTGGATAGAACGGTTCCACCGTTGGGTAATAAAGGGGACGTAAGGCGCTGCTTCGATCGCAAGCCGCCCGATCCATGGTGCCGGTATGAAAAATTGTAGCATACTGACACCTTGCATAATCAGAGACGTCATACCTTCCAATTCGACGTGAGGGCTAAGGTGTTTAGTCAGATCTGTAGTGCGCCCGAAGCCGATGTTCATCATCACATCCCACGCAAAGTGATGAAACCAAACTACCACATTGAGTGAATTGCCTGTCCATAGTTTCATCTGATGTATCAGAAGCGCAGCAGAGTAGTACACGCGTTCTTGCTTGTCGGGGATATCTAGACGATGAAGTCAGTGGAGCGAACACTTCGGCGGAAGGATTACCTACAAGTCTTTGA
Organism: Xylaria telfairii; assembly: GCA_022495065.1. Lineage (NCBI taxonomy): Eukaryota > Fungi > Ascomycota > Sordariomycetes > Xylariales > Xylariaceae > Xylaria > Xylaria telfairii. The sequence goes on from MU383859.1 coordinate 364,428, forward strand.
TAGCCCAAGAGCCTCGTCCCATCGCTTGCGACGAGGAGCGTATCCTTGTTTAGTCCGTATGGAATTTATTGATACAAACGGATGCATTAGGTCATATAGACTTGCTTTGATACAAGATGTACCATGACCACTAATGGCTTGAAACACTTCGGGATGGCAGATGGTGAGTTCCTGTGGCCCTGTCATTGCCCTTAGCCATAAATACCGGATATAAGAGCTGGAAATTTTGGTTGTAGGAAGTAAAGATGCGTGAACACATACCGGTGCGTACAAAGGGGCCATATTCCGCTCGCAGATCCTCAAGAAGCAAATGGTTCTGTTTCCTAAACGCATAGAAAAAATGCCATAGCTTGGAAATGGCGGCCATGCGAGGTCCTGGGAAATTTCGTAGCGGATGTTGGAATACCCGATAGAAAATCATGCTCGTAAACAAGGGAACGAAAAAGGCACAATTGATTAATGACGTTGTCATGACAGGGCCGGGTGCACATCTCTGAGTGTTCTCGGCTTGAGCCCGGCGCTCAGCAACGAAGGTGACTCCATAGATGAATGCAGAAACTGATACCCATGAAAGAAAGTAATTTGGTGCTTTCATATGATGTTCTCCTTTTATAAAATACAGTCGATGTGATGAAACACCGAGAAGTGCCAGAGCAGCTAAGCTTCCGAGTGTCGCTAGCCTCGACGAACCGATGAAACAGGCCTCAAAGGCACGAAGTTCCATTGTGGTATATCACAATTCCAAGTTGAGTAAAGCCAACAGGTAAACTAACCAAGGTCCATCTGTATCAGGGACAGTCTTTCCAACTATCGGTATATAAGAGTAATTGTTGGACGCCACTAGGTAGTACCCAAGTAAGGTCCTCAAGCATAATGTCAAAGTCCATTGCAGAATATAGCGAGCTTAATGGGAACCCAAACACCATAATGCTACCCGCCCAAACTAGCTGAAGCTGCCTAGGATTGAGTTCTATAGTGAAATCGACCAATCAATAACGACGCCTACCTTCGCTTGGGGGCTTCCAATGCACAGTACTTAACTGCAATTGACATATACCTATATGTCTAAGACTTTAGCGTTAAAAGCAGTGTCCAGGCTGACAGTACATGTTGCACCTGCGGACAATTGAATCATATCGCGTGTCATTATACGCTGCCTGTAATCGAAAAAGAAGTAGCGGTGTGATGTGTGTTACAATCTGCATTCCTTCAGGTTTGAGTGGTGATGGGTTTCCTCTTTCCGTGTGGGGTCGGCGCCCAGGGATCATGCTAAAAGTAAGGGATTATGCAAAGTATCATGCAGCCATACCCATTATACGATAAATGAAAGCTCCTTTCTGATTGGGGAACCATTGCATCTTTGGTAGGAAGCTGCTTATGGGTTATTCAGCCGCCACACCACTATTTGAAATTCCAAAAACTGTCCGATGGAACAACTACCATACGTATCGCGGGTCCATTGATGGAAACTAGAACCTGGGGATCGAGGATAATCAGACAACTCAAATGCTACGACGGTGTTTCCCCGGTTGAATATCAAGGGGATACGCGTTGTATTCAACCCTCTCTATACAGGAATACCAAAGAACTCATCCTGCCGTTTTATATTAAACGTGCTATGGTACGATAGCTTGGCTTCTATAAATTTATTATTTCGTTTACATTTTGCACTACCTAGCCAGTACTGTAGGACTTCGACTTCAATGGTGTCACACGCACGTAGACCTAAGGTTGGACTATGGGTACCCATGGGTACCTGGAGAAAGCTCATTGTTTCTGAACAAGAGCCAATGGGCTGGCAAGATTTAAAAGGCCCATGGGTACCTAAGACTTTTGCCAAAAGACCCTACGGGTAGAGGCGCTATTTGGTGTATGGGTGTCTGTATTGGTGGTTGTTGTTGTTAAGAGGTGTGTGTGGCCGCAGGCGCAGGACACACACACTTGGAGGTGTGTGCACCTCTATTTATTTACCTTCTTGGAAAGACCAGCTGGATTCTCTCCGCCTAACAACTGCTTGGGTTTAGATGCTTAATTGGTTTTAAACTACAATAATATACCCGACTATTGCTCTCTCGAAGATAGCAAGGAATAAGTATGGGTTGAAAATGAGTCCAGCTTGGTCTTGCTTTGATGGCGCACTGCAAACGCCGAGACCCCAGCGTCTTGCAACGAACGCGTTTCCGCGCTCGTCTCCTTCACTTCGAGAACCTAACGTATTCTTCGAACGCGACTCAATACGATATGTAGCCTTGGATGCTATTCCAGTACGTCAAGTCTTTTCTGCAATTTAATCGTGCTTAGGTTGCTTACTTGACGTCGAGTTCAACCCAAGTACCAAAGCCGGCGCTGAACATTCCCTCGTCACTGTCGTCGCTGCGAACGAGAACTGCCCCGTCACGACACAATGGCTTGACGAATGCTTGACTGAACTAGAAGATTGCGACGTGTATACCAGGCGGCATTTTCTGGCGGGCCTCATAATCACCACTCTCGAAGCCGGGCAGACCCTTACCATGGGGTTTCGTAACCACCTCGTAGAGCTCGGGAACTCGTGGGTGGATCTCAGGTATGAGAAGAACCTGGGAGATCGGTTACCCCCCGGCCCCTACCTCTATTCAGAGAACGCATTGAGGCCTGTCTGTCGCCTGTATGACGACAAACAACGGGCATTCTTGACTGCTATCAGCCCCAAATTACACTGGTAAGCAACCAGTGGGCTACTGAACGTTTATATCCACATTCTAACGTAATATCAGGGCCGACCAGACCGCGTACTCTCAACTGAAAATAGCAGGGTCATCATATGACCGTCTCGCTATCGCAGTCCCGGCAAGGACGGCGGGAAATGCCACCGGTACTCAACGTCGTTTACGTATAGCAGTGAAGGACCTTTACCGGGTCAAAGGGCTGAAGACTTCGCTCAACAATCTCTCATTCTACGATACTAGTGACGAAGCCGCTTCAAGCGCCGCTGTTGTCGAGTCGCTCGTTCGGGACGGCGCGATTGTTCTGGGCCTTACAAAGCTAAGCTCAATGATTGCACGCGAAGAGCCGATGGATGCAGTCGACTTTCCAACAGCGTTCAATCCACGAGGAGACGGCTACCAGTCCCCAGCTGGAAGCAGTAGCGGGTCCGCCGCTGCCGTCGCCTCGTATCCTTGGCTTGACTGTGCACTGGGCTCAGACACAAGCGGGAGCGGTCGACGGCCAGCCATGGTAAATGGAGTGTGGCAATTTCGCCCATCTCACGACCTTGTGGACTCTGACGGGATGGTTGCTACGTATCCTCGTTTTGATACCCCTTGCATTTTTTCGAGAGAGCTTGGCCATCTCGACAGGATTCTGCAATCATGGATTCCAACAGAACAGGCTAGCTATACCGTCAACCCATCCTACGAAATCGTCTTCCTCCAAGAATATCTCCCGGTCAGCAACCCAGATCAAATGGCATTAATTAACGGGTTTATAGAGGACATGTTAACACACCTTCCGGCTACTCTCACAAAGATATCTATCCGAGATACTTGGAAAAATACTCGTCCCACTGGACTCCCCGAAAGAGTTGATGAATACCTTAGAGATGTCATCACACACACATACTATTATGCCTTCTATCATTCAACGGACAGCTTCCGCAAAGAGTACTCCGCCTCCTATAACGGAGAGCCACCTTATGTAATACCTTTCGTTGGCCGTCGGTGGGATAAGGGGGCAGCTGTCACCACGGCTCAGCATGATGATGCGACGAAGAAGTTAGATGTTTACAAAGACTGGCTGATGGGCACTCTATTTCCGAGTCACCAAAGACTGGTTGTCCTCCCTGTTGCAAACGCAATGCCCAACTATCGCGATGTAGTATCCTCATCTCCCGACGAGCAGTCCGCGCTGGACGAACTGTTCTTATCGCCGATTTTGGGAGCCCCTGACATAGTTGTGCCCATTGGAGATGTCCCATACAAGTCCAGAATCACTCAAAAGATTGAGGATCTACCCGTGGTTGCTAATGTCGTAGGGGCACCTAGAACAGATTTCCAACTTCTCAGAACTATCAGTCAAGTGATAAAGCTGTCAGAGCGTCCCACTTCAGTGGCCGTGGGATCGCGGATGTTTCCATTTTCTCTCCATCAATGATGGTTATGAGATGAGTATTCACTTCTTTCATGATGTGATCGACTATGGCAAACGACAATCGCTGTTTCATGAAGTAGAAACTATAGTATTCTCCAATTTTATCGAGATCAGAATTCTAGTAAACAAGCAAGAGACGAAATCAAAAAGGTAAGATAACAGAGGTAAATGCGTTGCGAGCGTTAGTTTACATGCCGAAACTTTGCTCGTGGCTGAAATAAACGTGGTACGGAAGGAGGGGATGAGAGGTGGAGAGGTCTAAGACGAGTATCAATATACCTAGCAGTGGACACTCATGTTAGAAGTGAATAGCCCGTGAATTGAACTTATTTAGATTTGAAGGAGTTATGGAGGTAAGAGTAGGGCCATCTGTCATACATACGGTAGACCAAGTGAGGGTAATATAATTGACTGTAACAGCTTCCAGACAAGCCAAACAATCATCCGTGACTCAATCAGCCTTGATGATGTCGGGAGACACACCTCTGGTGAAATGGCAAGCTACATGGAGAAGCTCGCGAGCTTAAATCATCCACATGCGGTAGTTGGCGATTCAATCGTTCGCAAGTTTTCACTGCATGGGTTTGATTACTTCTCACTTGAGCATACTGTGTCGTTAGCAATAAATCCTTCGGGGCATGGATAGATAGGTACGTCAGAATACTACTCATAGTACCAACATAGACATGTTAAGTAGTAGATTGAAGTGGAAACTAATCTGGGTAATCTGTCGTATGGGACGATGAAGCCAAAACACTCTTGGCAAGCGGGCGAGATTGTGTTAAGCATGTTCGGAATATCGTATCTGTCCCCTTCATCCCACCTTTAGCATCGCCTTGAGACGTAAGAAAAAGAAAACACAAGCTCCGGTCGTGAATCCTCGGAGACCAACAAGAACGTAGCTCATTTTCCATGAGTATTCCCAGAACATAGATCTTTCCCGAGCGGCATATGATGTGTTTTATGCATTGACCCCCTTTTCAATTTCGTTGCCTCCTCCGACATGGAGTTCCTAGACTTGATCAACACTAAAACCCGAGACGAGCTCGAGCATACTCGTCTTATACGTCGCGATAACTCTACTCTATCCAATCTTTTGTATTATCAGCAGGTCCTCAAGAGGTATATTCAAGGCCTGCAGACCCCATATGCTTCATGGAAGCATTACTAGGCTATGACAGAAGCGCGCGGAGTGGAAAAGCTTGCACAGTTGGGAACCTTGTTCGTACCTCTTGTTTTCGTGTGTGCAGTTTTCAGCATCAATATCCAGCAACTTAATTCCACTGGGCCGGACATATGGTGGTGAATAGTAGCATCAACGGTTGTAGGTATACTTGCTAACCTTTATCCTAATTACGACATGCCTAGTTTTAGTTAGAGATTTTGGCGGATTGGTCGAGAATGGCAGTGTAAAGTAGGTGAATCTTAAATAGGAATACATTTTTTGTGCTTTTGCTTCTTATTCTTCCTATATTGAGACCATCCACGCTTGACTTCATCATGTATACCATCCCTCACCCACTGCAGGGACAGCCAAAGTACCTAGGTAGCCACTTATATAGTTACCACCCCTAGGTCACTTATACGTATTATTTTATTTAATTTCAAAATATCTTATTCTATAATAAATTCACTAGCTAATTTAAACATTCAATTAGAATTTGTATTGAGCGGTATATAGGTTTATATTAAGTATTGGTCTGAAGCTTCTTGGCGGGATAGAGTCTGCTGAAGCCTTGACGATAGGCACACCAAGTTTACGAACAAAATAAGACCGCTACCATCGAAGTACGCTCTCAAATTAATCAATTGCCGCCAATTGTGCGACAAAATTCCTACAGTAGAAGAGTATCGGGCTTCCTTGTATGTGCCCCTATTACAGTAACTTGGCAAGAAATCGAACAAGCTCCGCTGACTCATCGTAGCAGTGTGATCGTCGGGAATGGAACCCCCCTACTTTAATGATCTGTATCTCCACTACAGGGTAGCAGTGCAAGCGGGAAAAAAAGAATTTATTACTCCGAACTTGTACTTCGTACACTTCTTTCTTATAAGAAGAGAAAAAAAATTAGTTGACGTGAGCGAGGTTCGAACTCGCGCGGGTCTCCCCAACAGAAATTTATGACTAGCTTAAACCTGTCGCCTTAACCACTCGGCCATCACGCCAGAAAGTAGATGCGTTGTCGCATTGAGCGTTCTTCGTCACATTGACCAACCCCACTCGCCATGCCCCTGCCACACTGACAACTGCCCCTTTTGCAGCCGCGTAATCCAGCTCAGGTTCAATCTTAAGATAACATAGCAACTATATGCTGGATGTAAGATATTGGGGAGGTATAATTGGCATGGCGACATCCTCTCATTATTCGCCTATATCTTTCTGTAGCCATAAGCCCGCGAGGTATCTTCCGCCGTACCCCGACTTCAACACTTGATCCGCTATACCGGCGATAGCTACCAGGCGGTCGGTGTCATATGTCAAGCCTAAGCGGGAGTAATTGTACAAGGATCATCTACTCGATAGCTAATGCTCCTGGCCCACGAGGATCTTCTCAGGCAGCCATATAATCAACGTTGAAGTTTGAGATGACGTTCACGCCGCCACATCAGCAGTCGGTCGTCATATTACACTCCCATTTTAACTCATTGGCGTCGTAATAAGCTATGCGCGGAGAGAGAAGTCGCTCTTGGAAAAGCCAGTCCCGACTTAAAAGCGCCTGCCCGTTATTTTAATCCGTGTAGTTCCTACCGGAATCGATAAGGCTGCTGGCGAATGTATTTGGCCACACTTTTGGGCACAGAATGAGTAGGGAAGCGATCCGTATGGCACCCCGCAATATTCAAGTATAAGTTCCCGTAAACAGTTCTCATACGTATCGATTCTTTTTCCTAGTCTCCGAGGTGATCCCATAGTCGGAAACAAAGATGTCAGGAGGTGACAAAGGCGTAATCACACGAATGATATTGATGGCTCCTTCAAGAAAGTAGCTTTACTAAATCGCACCTTTCTCGAGGGTGGTACTCTCACGGAGAAAACAAGAAAAGGGTTCGCCGTGATTGATCCTATTATACTATATAGGGGGTGATCACTCATCATTACTCCCTATAGTCTAAAACTCAAGTTCGAAGTAACCACCTCACAAGGCATATCGAGACTATGTCATCTCTATAGCTGAGCTAGAGATCCGTCTGCCATGGCGATGCCCAAAGACACCTTCGTGATCCCAAAGATATCGTTGCAACCCGCTAGCTCCGCTTGAACTTGCTCGCCACACAGCACATTTAACGTCGTTTCAACATTTTCATCTCATATCAGTCGGCTCGTCATTCGTTTCATAGTTAACCAACAATGCACTTACCATCAGTTCCCAGATTGCACGTCGACTAATGCCGCAAAATGTATCTCGCCTTTTAGTTGCTTGTGTAGAACCCCCCCCTGTTTAGCCGGTATTCAATAAGGCACCTCTTGTCACACGGCCAAGACCTACGCCTGCCAGCCTCCGGCCAGACATACAGCCTCAAGGAGCCGCAACCATGGGTTGGCGATTATCACGGGGCTTGGAGAGACTCACAGAGGCGGTCTTCGATCAGAGGTAGCCAAAGGACCCTTTAGACCCAAAGAGAATTATTAGTTGAATACGAACACTGTTCCAAGCCCTTACGTAAGCCCTTGTCAGACCTCCGATTGGGGGGGGGAGTGGGGGGGGGAGGGGGGGGGATTTGTAACCCTCTGCCACATGCAACCTTGTTTGATATCTGAGATTCCAAGTATTCTATCTAGGCCGTGTTGCATAGGTAGGTAGGTTAGGAGGTAACGTGTAGACGCCAGCGTTCATTAGGGCGAACGGCTCAGCAATGATCATGACGGTAACAATTGCGTTTACCTACAGGAAGGTATCTAATTTACCTCATGGAGACTGCCATATCATTAGGTGTCCCGGGTAACAACCTGTAATCGTTATTCCCAAATCCCCCGTTGCATCATAGGACCCCAAGCAAGCTGAAGATTGAAAATCGGCTTCTTACGCTATAAACTTGTGAGGGCCAGCGAAACTCGTATTAATTGACTCCTATAGTAGAAAACGTGTATATTGCACGATTTGATGTGTTCTACTCCAGGTCGGATTTTGGGACATGACGTTCTGCTATCCAAACATGAACCTAAACCCTTTTAGGCAAGGAGTGGACCTATGCCTTTATCTGCTCTAATTCTAACTAAATTTGTATAAGGTTTGCAGTAGACCTTAGCAGTACCCTAGTCTTCCTAAAAAATCAGCTTAAACATACAGTCTGCAGCGTTAGCCGCAGCGCTCTACACTTATACCTGCTTGCCTACTTGCCGGTGCACTTATAAATGCTGCACTACACTGCAAATACTGCACTACACTACACTGCGCTGCAAATACTGCACTGCACTGCAAATACTGCAATGCAAATACTGCACTATAAATTCCTGCAACTACAGCTAATTACGACTACGCAACTAGACTGTTATTTTTTAATTTTTGTAGTTCTAACCTAATTTGTATAGATTATTCGCAGCCGACAGATATATGTGGGGATTTCCCTAAAGCGGTTTAGGTTCATGTTTGGATAGCAGAATGTCATGTCCCAAAATCCGACCTGGTTCTACTCACCTACTTGGCTAGCGCGGCTTGGCGACCCCTTATAAGGGTCGCCTTTGCCGCGTATTCGCGCGTCTGGGTTTTTCCTCCGTTACCTCGCTTTCCACCTCCCACGAAGGGGGTGGTTTTTAGTGGTGGTCGGGAGGTTTTTAGTCCTTACCCTACACACACTTAGGCCCTAGTAGGTGGCTGGCCCCCCGGGCATACCTACAAAGGCCTAGAGAGTATTGACCAAAATAAACAACAGTATTTGGGGTGAGTTTGGGCAGCTATTCGAGTTCTAAGGCGGCCGGCTTCGCGGAGCGCGTTTTAGGGCTTAAATAAAAGCTCACCCCCCAATACATGCGTTTAACTAATAACCTCTCCGCGCGTCCTCTAGCCAAGTGATATGTGTAGATAATGTGTTCTACTTACCTACTTGGCTAGCGCGGCTTGGCGACCCCTTATAAGGGTCGCCTTTGCCGCGTATTCGCGCGTCTGGGTTTTTCCTCCGTCACCTCGCTTTCCACCTCCCACGAAGGGGGTGGTTTTTAGTGGTGGTCGGGAGGTTTTTAACCCACCCACCGTCCCTCGGGGCGAGTGGCTGCCTATAGGGCGGACGGAAGGAAGGGAGGATAGGTTATATAGGCTTTTGCTTTTTAGTCTGGGCAGCTATTCGAGTCCTAAGGCGGCCGGCTTCGCGGAGCGCGTTTTAGGGCTCAAATAGAGGCTCACCCCCCAATACATGCGTTCAACCAATAACCTCTCCGCGCGTCCTCTAGCCAAGTGATATGTGTAGACTACCTGTTTTTGATGGAATTCAAAGGAGCCTGGTTGCAACATGTAGAGGAGATGGAATCTGCTCCATGGCTCCCTGTGATCCGTTTTGACTAGTGTACAGTATTTAGTGGGTCTCAGCCTATGATGTCATAGGACGTAACAAAACTAAACACTCTTATTTTCAGCAGGTAGAAAACCTACTTCTTCTATTACCATTATTAAATTTTGTCCTCCCAGGAAGTCATTATTAGCCGAATCTTACGTTATATCATCAACATAACTTCATTGTTTTAATGTACAAATGTAATCTAAGCTGTGGCTCATAACAACATAGTATGAATACCATCTGCCACCCCTTTTCCTTTTTAGTTGCACGACACAAGCATCATTTTGCCGACTTATAGATAATTCTATGAATAGATGGAGCCGTGATGAGCGAGAGAAGGTGCAACATGAAACGGGGAAAACAAGCCGAGTAAACAAACCAACCCCCACGAGGGTAGGTCACAGCATGCAAAGAGAGAGATAGACAGATGCGGAAGGAGTGAGTGTCTTCAGTCCCCCATTGTGACATCTTCGCCGTCTCCACCACCACCGGGGTATCCCTCGTTGAGATCCGGCATCCAGCCCTTGGGCCGCTCGTTGCCGCGCACGGTGACGCCGTAGCCCAGGCGCTCGACCTTGCGCACCTGCTCGACCATGATGCTCAGTTTCTTGGAGTAGATGCCATACCGGCCCACGGTTGGGCAGATGTGTAGCAGTGAGTTTACGTCCTGCATGTCTGTCAGGATCGTTCTCTTCTCCTTATCGCTGGCCGCCTCCTTGCCCTCCTGGGAAGAGGAGGAAATCTCGCCAGTGGGCATGCTCCCGCTCAGCGCTGTGACGGCCGTGGCAAAGCGCATCATCTCCCCCGTGAGATCGAAGATGCCGAAGACGTAATCCGGGGCCGTCATCTGGATGTCGACGGGAAGTGCGGCCTGGGCCTCGGCGGCAGTCATCAGTGTTTGATGGCGGAGGTAGTGGGCAAAGGACACGGCCTCGACGAACTCCTCAAGGCAGATTAGCGGGTACCGATAACGGTTCATTCCCTGCACATCTGGCTGGATGGTCTTGAGAAGCTCGGCAATCTCCTTTAGACGCCCGTCAATCTCGGTCTGGATGCGCTCTGGGATGGGCTGGGAGAGCTTCCGGACGCTGGTTTGTGTTAGTCACTGCAAATATCATGAGGGGTAATGAAAGAGAGATGAGGTCCATAGATGATAGATGCACTCTATAATGGGGAAGATAATATGTAAACAAAAGAGAAACGAGATGTTACCGTTGTAGTGAGAATATACTAGATAGCCAAGAAAATCAATGGTTAGCATGGCCATTTCTTAAACAGCCACTTTGCTACTTGTAGTTGGGATGGAGACCTACATCTTCTTACTGAGGGCGGTGACATCCCGCGACACCTTGCCGATCCTCTGGCGGCGGTCGTGGTGCTCGTCGAGCTCGTCCCGGAACGACTCGAACATGGAGGTGTAGGCATTGGGGGGATGGGCTGGCGGTGCTGCATCCTTCTTGCCCTTTTCTTTGCCTTGGTAGTCTCTCTTAATACCGACTCCCATGGCGCCGTCTTTCTTCTTTGGGACAATGACCTCGGACATACTACTTGAACCACAGGTATAGTTGCACAGGTTGTCGCGGTCGGCGAGTGATGGGTTTGTGAATTGGTGCAGATGGCCCGTCTTGAAGGTGTGACAACTAATGCTGAGTGTTGGCGGGGCTGACCAGCTGCCCACAGTTGGGCCGTGTTCACTGGAGTTGCAACAATTCACTACGTGAACACCTAAGAAGCAACAGCTTGTTTTATACAACACCACATGGCTCTTACCATGCTAATCTCATCTTATATTTCCATACCCCTTTTTATATCAGCCCTCACAAAGCGCCAACTCCACAAAATTGAGCCCTCTCCATTAAGCTACGTCGGGAGCAATTACCAGACTACCCAAGGTAGCTAAACAGCCTCCTGAATTCCAACTTGATACAACAAAGCCAGCAGCACATGGCACTCAAGCAACCTTGAAAATGGCATCTTCCCTAACAGCGATGCTCTCGCGCCCAACACCACTCTTCGCATCAGCAGCGCTGCTGCGCGTCGGCATGCTGCTCTATGGGCTATGGCAAGACGCCAACTCGCCCCTGAAGTACACAGACATCGACTACCTCGTCTTCACCGACGCAGCGCGCTTCACATTCTCCTCATCCCCATCCTCATCCTCACTATCGCCCTACGAGCGGGAGACATACCGGTACACGCCCCTGCTAGCCTGGCTGCTGTACCCGACGACTCTCCCGGGGGGATTCTTCTTCTCCTTCGGCAAGGTCCTCTTCGCCGGCGCGGACCTGCTGGCGGGATATCTCATCATGCAGGTCCTGCAGCGGCACGCGCCCATGACAACAACGCGCGCGTGCCGGTTCGCGAGCATCTGGTTGCTGAACCCCATGGTAGCGACGATCAGCACGCGAGGCAGCTCGGAGGGTCTGTTAGGCGTTCTCGTGACAGCGCTGCTGTGGGCCGTTCTCGAGCGGCGGGTGTTGCTGTCCGGAGTCCTCCTGGGTCTTGGTGTGCATTTCAAGATATACCCGTTTACCTACGCCCCGGCCATCATCTGGTGGATGGATGACGAGCATATGACAGCGTCTGCTACTGCGTCTGCTACTGAGACAGAGCTGCGCAGTGGAAGCAAGCCCGGGGGAAAAGCCAGGGAAGGCATTACAGCCGCAAGCGCAGCCACTTCAACGCCGTGGACCAAGCTCGCAGCCTTCGCAACCCCAGCACGCATCCAGCTAACGCTCTCCAGCCTCGCGACATTCGCGGGGTTGAACGCAGCCATGTACCTTCTCTATGGGAAGCCGTTCATAACACACACCTACCTGCACCACGTGACGCGGATCGACCACCGGCACAACTTCAGCCCATACAACGTGCTGCTATACCTGACTTCCGCGTCCTCGTCGCCTTATTCTTTCCCACCATCTGACCACCCCCAGACCTCAACAACCATGGGCATCGAATCCGTCGCCTTCGTGCCCCAGCTCCTCCTATCAACTGTCCTAATCCCCCTCATCGGCGCCAAGAAGGACCTAGCCGCCACCATGATGGCGCAGACCTTTGCCTTCGTGGCCTTTAACAAGGTGTGCACAAGTCAGGTATGTCTCACACAAACATCTGGTCCCTATATTTGCTGGTGCTCCTCACCCTTACCTGCCTACCTACCTCCCTATTCATATAACCATAGACCAGCTCCCCCTTACGTATTGCTCACTAACCTTCATTTTCACAGTATTTCTTATGGTACATGGTCTTCCTCCCACTCTACCTACCAAACTCCTCTCTGCTGAGGAGACCCGCCCTGGGCGTGACCGCGCTCGCCCTCTGGGTCTCGACGCAGGGGCTGTGGCTCCAGCAAGGCTACAACCTTGAGTTCTTGGGTTTGAGCACATTCGCGCCGGGGTTGTGGCTCTCCTCGCTCGCCTTCTTTGCCGTCAACTGTTTCATTTTGGGCGTCATCATAGACGATATAGGGTCTGCTTTGCATACATGACATGTTAGTTAGTTGGTATGATAATTACGCAAATAGATCAAAAGTTTCTGGCAGTGCACGCTGTAATGTATAACAAGAATTCGTCTATTCATCATTTTCGTCTTTTACTATTTGTTACTTGCGATCTGTATATGAAGAGCTGGGAGGGGAGAGGGGGCTATCAGCCTTCCTCACCTCAGCGCTACCAACAATGTCCAGGTCGAATTTGACCTTATTATCAATGATCCTGGCAACACCAGACACCCTTGCAAAACGCCTCGAAAAGTATCATCAAAGTGGGTATTATGTGCGGGAGAAAAAGCAGGACTAAAACACTCCTCAGCAATGTCGTCAAATTTCCAGATGCACAAGCCAAACTGTTTAACACTGCTTGGCAGGTGAGCCTAGGCTGCGCCGTGATTGGCTTGGGATTGGAACTCCAATCGCCCAGGCGTGTTTGCTAAAAACTGTGCTGGAAACCCCAATCGGAGACCAGGGCGTCCATATCTGGGTGGGTGCACGTCGCTGAAGTGCGTACCTCAGGATCACACCCGGTTGGATATGTTACTGCTTTTCGTCATCCCTATTCAAAGGGGTCATTATCGCACTTCGTCATATAAGTCTGCCAGGTCTACTTTGCCGTTCATAGAATTGTTATGCCCCCAGCGAGCATGGCGTAGTTTGCCAATTTGAGGGAGAGTACACGTGACTTTGGGAAATCCGGGCTGATGATCAAGCGCCCCTCCTTGTTGTAGCCAACTTCGCCGAAGCTGTCGACTATTTCCTTAAAGCGGATGTTGGGTCGCACACGATGGATTTCCTCGAGGATCTGTTCACTCCAGACGCCAGAGCACCATCCGTCGCGTACTAGAAAATAGGGATTCAAAGGTGGAACAGGCGAGTCTAAGTTGGATGATGAGCATACGAATCATAGAAACAGAAGGTGGGAGAATGATACATACCAAGATCGACGAAACGAACCCGCAACAGGTTTACCGTCTTGAGCCTCTCTAAAGCGCGAATGCCACTTAGGACGAGCTGCTCAAAAGCACCGATGAAGTGCATATCGGTAATACCTGAGCCGGATTCGTTCCACTGGGCATTCTGCCTGCAGCAATTCTTGACTGTAATGTCGATGGTCTTCAGCCGAGTCGTCCGTGGGTTCGTGTATCGGGCTAGTATATCGAAGAAGCTATGACAAACACGACCCGTATAAGAGAGATGTTCGAGGTGACTCGCAGCTCTCGCTAACTTCTCACACCAGTGGACTTGTTCGCACACTTTAAGGTAATATTGTGGGCAGGTGATCTCCCTTCGGTAATCACCCTCAAGACAAAGATTAAGTTTGGTAATCTTATGATCTAGTATATCTAGCGTGTGGGCCATGCTCAGATAGCTCTTAGATTTAGGCTTGGCATACGTGCCATGCCACTCCTCGAGACTTGGTAATGCTTTTGAAATGGTCTCCCAGTCCTTCGGTTGCCGTATAATATTCCACTGACCCTTGACAATGAGGGTGCGAATGGTGGGAATCTGCGGTAGATCTCCATTCCCCGTGGCAAGTCCGGAGTTGGGGACGTTGTAACGTACCCGTGGTGCCTTCTTCCTCTCCCCACCCTCCAGGGTCATCACTCGCACCTCAGGGAATGTTAGGCGGACGAGTGAGAAAACTTCTTCCATAGTGGCATTGTCGGTAGGTAACCCGTAGGTGGCACTAGCAATTCCTTCGGGAGAAACGGTGGGCAACGCCAACGATCCTTCTTCCAAAACAGGATGGTGATACTTGGGCTGAAAGACGGGAAACCAAATCTCCACGTGCTTGACATATTCACTCAGATGAGGATGTTGCACGAAGAAGGCCATGACATCATGAGCAGCCATGACGGTGGCCTTCAGCTTTATGTGTCGATACAACCGCTCTTGGATCAGATCTCGCCATAACGGACTGACCAAGGCAAGGTTGGACAGTTCCTTTCGCCTCGAATGGCGCAGGGCGGTGCTCCAACTTCGGGCATTGACGCTGGGTATGCTTAAGGAGCTTGGGGAAGTGGTGGATACGCGGTAGCCGAAGATGTGATCTAGTATGCACTCGTGGATCTCGGCGGGCAGCTGGGTGAGGGTCAGGACGGGTTGTTCGTCGATGGCGGCTGCAGTAACGGGGTCGTGCAGCAGACGCACGTCGGAATTGAGACAGGCAGGATGACAGGTCAAACACCGAATCTCGGCCGGGCCCTGTTGCGCGTTGGGAAAGGGAGTGCTGCTGGGGCGTGTAGGCGGGATGAAATCAGCCGACTTGGGTGGCTCGAGCGGAGGGCTGGAGGGGCCTGGAGTGACGGGCGTCGAGGTGGCCGTCATGATGGCAGCCAGCTCGACAGACGCCGTCCCTTCGTCATCCGGGTCTTCGTTGTGGCCGGCATCGCGGGTCCGGCCGATAGACAACTCCCGTGGCCGGTAGGAATCTCTGGTGAATGGAGGGTCGAAGGTGTCACGAACGGCAACATCCTCGGATGGAAATACGGCGGGTTCCCCCACGGCCATAGCCATGACGTCGGGTGCTCGGTTGAATGTGGCCAGCGTCAGAAGGTCCCGTGAGCATGACCGGCGTCTCTGCGGCAGGGATGGCAGCCAGCCGGCGCTGCCTTCAGGGGTCCGTCGTCCGGGGGGGGCAGTGCAGAGGGTCGGAAGCGTGCAAGGGGCTCGAGGTAGGCGTTTTCGCAGGAGATGTAGATGGAAGACGATGTATGGCGGGCTTGGAGAGCCGGGCTAGTGATGGTGATGGTGGTGGTGGTGGTGGTGGTGGTAGTGGTGGTAGTAGTGGTAGTATTGACGATGACGAGGAAGAGGAGACGGTGCCAATCGATAAGGTTGGGCTGGTGGTCGGGTGCCGAGCCGGCGGCGATCCGAACGGCGTCGAGGGTTGAGGGATGGGGATGGAGGATGGAGGATGGAGGTTGCGGGTTGCGGCGTGGTCGCGTGGCCTGCGATGTTGGAGCTGGCACTTGCGGACGGGGAGATAAGGTGGGAAAGTGGATGAGCAGAGGGATGTGATGCGGCGACTGGCACGTTGTTGGCTGCTGGTGGCTGTTGGTTGGCTGTTGGCGGTGGTGGTGGTGGAGGTCGCGATGGTCTCTGTGATGGTCTCTGGCTGTGCAGGCTGGCGTTGGAAGAATTTTCAGGTTAGATTCGTTCGATTCCACAGGGTCGTCGTCGCTCAGCGAGTAAGGAACAGGCACATGCGCTGACAGCAGCAGCGTGTGATGTCGTGTCAAGCCGGTCGCTGCTCGGAGTGCAGGAAATTGACCAGACTCTGGGCTGATTTGCCGTCAAGGTGGAACTCGGAGACTGGCTCTCTTGGAGTGCTGTGCAATCTGGAGGGGGAGTACCTGTGCAGTGTAGTCGACGCTAGGCCGCCCCGTGTTTTGTGTTAGGTGGGTACTCGCCCGAGCCGGTGCTGCAGGCAGTGAATACAGGTACCCGTCTAGCATGCGGCCGCTAGTTTGGTGGGCCCTGCCTATCTTAGTCTACCTAACCTGCTGTAGTCTATCGAGTCTAGTGCGGACAGCATTCGTGGTGAGTGGAGATGTAAAAATGATGATGATCAGATTGCGTCGGCTTCCTGCGAGCTTAGATAAGGAATGTATAAGTAAAAAGACACAAGTACTGTACCTACAGTTACGGTAATTCCCATTTCTCTTTGCTATCATATCTACTACAGCATATCTGAGCAGGTACCGTACCCAGTCTATTTCCTGCCCACCTGCGTGTACTGTATAAGCGTGACAGCAATAACCTTGGAAGGCTTGTGGCTTAGATTTTCTTCCATGTTATTTATGTTGGAGTGCATCAAGGTAGGCCCATAATTGCTCGTGATTACTTCAACATGCGCTCCGTGAGCACGGAACCTTACAGTGCCTAGGTAGGTGGCCAATGTTCCAGCCTTTCCAACGCCACCACTGCTGTACACAGGCCACAGTATGTTACCTATGGCTATTGGATTCGCAGCATTGCGGATCACTGACCTGACCCCAAACCCGAAATTTGAAGTTGAAGAAGAAAAAGAAGAAGAAGAAGAAGCATCCGCGAATAACTTTCAACGTGCCTGTCTTCCAAGACAGACTCGAGCTAACGAGTTCGGCCATGACTTCGCCTCGCATAAGTTGTTGTACATGTCCGACACAACCCGCCATTTTCACCAACATCATTCCCGCCAGCTATTTACACCCTAGTTTCTAGTTAGTAATACTAGCCTAGATCTCGCCGCCTCGGAGATGAGACGAAATGAAAAAAAGGGTCTAGGTGAAAGAGAAGGGGAGAGAGCTTGAAAAAAGCACTCTTCGTTTCTTTTGCCATGTCTATGTCCTGGCTGTAATGAGATTCAACAACCAATAGGTACCGCCCGCATTACGTACCTATTTCATGTTTCTTCAATATCCTCAAGCGGATGAATATTATCTCCGGCATTAGCGCGAATATCTCTAAATCGTGGCCTTTGGATTTTGTGTCTGTAAGAAGATACAGTACAGGGCAACAGTGCATATAAGGACAGCTCACGGTGGCAGCCACGTTGATTAACGGAAGAAGCAATCGACGCTAAGGGAATTAAGACATTATACTGTATATGTGATAAGTCCTAACGTCTTGAAGCCGTCTTCATTTCTTGGCTGGCGCTGTACCTACCATAATATGCCCATCTTACTGTAGACGCGCTGGATTAACGGGTATCGCGTTTATAGTAAGGGAAGGTAATAAATAATAAATTGGGGGATAATGCGGCTCAGAAGATGGATGAAGGGTCGCTTAAAATTCCCACACGGTCCCCAACCCACACCGAAATCTACTACCTGCGTTCTGACGCCATACAATCTATATGCTCAGCGGTTAATTTACTTTGATTGGATAATTCGCTTGGTGATTTTCATACCAGACTGCTTAAGCTTTTCTTAAATTATATACGAGCATGCTATTAATTGTTATTAGAGTAAGTAATGTGCTCCAATGACGAATAGGGGTACGAATGTGTGGTTTCTGATTGGCAGGGGAGTTGCTGATCCCTAGGTTAGGGAATAAAGTGCATGATCTTTCCCCTACTATGGCAACAATAGGCTGTAACAGATTGAACTTGACAGTCACAAATCTCCCACTGTTGTACACTTACGTAGTTGTTGTACTGTAGACAACTAGAGATATTGCTAGGGAGCAGTGTGCAGTTAGCCAGCCGCCCATCCATGTTGTATTCGGTCCTTGCGAAATCTCGCCTCTGGAAGTACCTAAAAGGGGGGACCCAATGAGACAAGAGGATATTGATTACACGACAAGTAAACCACGACAGCGTTGCTTATTCACAGTTTCCTCTGAAGTCCCTGACAGTGCTGTGACATGTTTCTCAACTGATGCGCGCAGATGCATACAACCAATAGTCGTCGTTCTCTGGACTAGTCGGATGTATCCACTCGCTCAACTGCTCTAGGTACCTACGTATCCCCCCCAAGCCCCCTTAAGCTTTTAGAAGCATTTTCAAGTTTTCAAATAAGATTAAACAGGAAGGAATGGTCGTATGACTTATCGCGAGCAAGAGACCAAGTGAATGCATAGGTAGAGGATCCAACTATCCGGGTAGTTAAGCGGTATGCCCTGTAAGGCAACTGTGAAGGCGAAGCTTGCGAGTATTATTAAACCCGAGACATGAGAACGACTTGGCGCCGAACGATCGTTTGAGATCGCTCCTGGGATTCGTCACCGACTGCTTTGTTTTGTTTTAATCTCACACTAATGCATGCTTTGTGCATCATGTTTAGTTAGCTTCCAGTTGTATGCAGACACGGTAGGCTGGATAGTAGTATAGGTAGGAAGCTGGTAGCTGAGATTGTATTTCTGGAAGTCAAGTGTGCAATGCATCAGCGAGAAAAACATATCATAACTCCGGGAATGATAACTGACGCGGGCGAAGCCGGTGTTGCTGATGGGCACCTTCGCGATGTGACGTTAAAGGGGTTCGAAGTATCTACATAGTATCTCCCCCTCCCAGCCTTGGAGGGAGACTCTCTCCGTAACTACTGTATATGAGGGCTTATCCGGTGCCAATTTTCGATCCTCGGTTCGTAGTATACTATAGCTGAACAGCGCAGCCGACGCAGTGTAACAAGACAGACGAACGCAAGATACCCGGCGCATATGTAGCTTTGATATAGCCTCGATAACTCCGTAGTGTAGTTCAAACAGGACTTGGTGCTTTTTCTTTCGGTGGTTCTAATTCCACCTACCTAATTAGAACCTCAAACAACATATACGTAAACTCGATCGCATACGAGTTGGAATGAAGCAGCTGGTTAAGTGACACGCCGCCGGAGTACAGCTCTTTCGCGTTTCAGCGATACTAGTATAGAGTCTTTTCAAGGCGACGACACCATCGGACAATTCATGATTGCCATCAGCCTGAATGCCGCCGTCGAAAATTGGTCATTCATCGCCGTACGAGCCGATGTTTCTTCGCGAAATGATCGGATAGGCATCCCTTCCGATGCAAGGGAGGCAAGTTCCGTTATCCGTCGTAAACATAGTATACTTAAACGCCCAACCCGAGAGGAAATGCTATAAAAAAAAAAACAGCGTGCGGCTACCTACATAAACAACAAGCTCATGAACACAGCCTACCTGATCTGGAAGTGAGTCTTCCGTGGTGCAGCATGTTACCCGAGAGGGCGGCCTGGCTGCCCAACAGGGCTGCACCAAGTATACCAAGCATGCGGTCCACTGTCCACTATCCATTATCCACTGTCCACTGTCCACTGTCCTGGTCTAGGTAGGGTACGTAGGTCCAGGGCTTGTCGCGAAACGACCCCTGTTATTTCCCCAGCTGGCCTGTCGCAGACCCCTGTCGGGATTTGCCATTGGCGGGGTGGATCTGCTGTACGCGACTTCCAGGAGCAAGCAGCGCGCTGTAAGCACGTGCGGCAGGCACAGTAGCACAGCAGCATTTAGGCCAGGGGAGACGAGGATAGGATAGGAGAAGGGACTGAAGAGGCAGCGGGACAGGGGTCCTTTACTAGCCAATCGTTTGACTTGGCGACAAAACTCCTGCAACCTCAGCCCACATACGCGCCGCTGCGACAAGAGCCTCCGACTGGACCGCCGACTTTGGCTCTACACCCCTAGAACGGGGGACGGCCATGCCTCCATTCATGCTGTTCAAACAGTGCAATAATCATGAAGGCCCATGCTAAAGATACCTAGCCCGGCAAAGGCTGCTACACTACGCAACGATACGACGGTAGATACCTGCCCAGTCACAGGATGCGAACACAGATTGCGCTAGGTTAGATACTGACCGGTATGTGGATTGATGCATGGGGATCTTATTGATGGGATGGGGATGGTATGGATCAGATTGTCGGTCGTATTGTGGGTGGTCGATGGATGTCGACCCGGGGTGCCTCACCTGGTGTTGTGCTGTCTTGCCTGTCTGTCGGCTCTTTAATAAAGACCAGAGAGCCATTTGGCTTAATGTTCTTGATTGCTTGATCTTCCATATTCATTCTTCTCTTGTTCTTCTGTCCCCTCTCCCCCAACCTGCTTCCCCTCTTTCTTCATTTCCATTTACTTCCCGCTCTTTGTTTGAAACAGCTCGGAGCGTCTTTGACAGACACGGGGCCATTGAGTGCTGAGATATCGCTACTCTCTTTCCCTCTCCATCATATCATTCATTTACCATCATCTATTTACACCTTCGATTCTTGATATCGTATTTTATCCCTCGCTACGCTCCGTCTCGACCCGCCACTCCCGTCTCTCACTGCTCGAACGGATCCCCTTTTTAGTATACTTCTATTCGCTGTTCTCGTCAACCGGCAGTTACATTGTTTGGCCTTGTTTTCTCTTCAGCCATACATATATATTTTCATCCATATCTTCAACCTTGTCCGTGACAAAGTAGAAGAAATTCTTCGTGTCCATAGTTCGGCCTCCCTTCAAATCCAATCAACATGGCGCCTAAGTTTTCCACCCTTCTCACGGGTCTCCTGTCCCTCGCTCCCTTGGGCACACTGGCAGGTCCCCTTCGTAACTTTAACACCGACTCGGTTCCGAAGGTGAGCGCCTTCATCAGCAATCCCGACGCCAAAAACATTGTGCCCAACTCATACATCGTTGTGTACAACGGCACATTCACTTCCGATGATATCGACGCCCAGGAAGCCTCCATCCGGACGTCTATCCAAAAACGCAACTTGAACAAGCGTGGAACCGATGGCCAATTATTGTCGACAAGAGTCCGCTCCTTCTCCATGTCCAACGGCTGGCGTGCCACAGCCATGGAAGCCGACGAGGTCACGGCCTCCGAGATCAATGCCTTAGACATGGTGTCTTATGTCGAGGCTAACCAATACGTCAAGGCCGCGGCGTTGGTCGCCCAGGCCAACGCACCTCCGGGATTGGTTCGTTTGAGTCACGCCCAAGCTGGGGCGGATAGCTACGTTTTCGACGACTCAGCCGGCGAAGGGATTACGGTGTATGTGGTGGACACCGGTATCCTAACAACACATCAGGAGTTCCAGGGACGTGCTACTCTGGAGTTCAACGCTGTCGAGGGTTCTGCCGTAAGTCTAATTATTAGATTATCTCATCCAAAGCTAGCGAGGGGTAGCATTAGATATCACACACTTACACAGCAACTAGGACACTGACGAGAACGGCCACGGATCTCACGTCTCAGGCACCATCGGCGGCGCCACCTTTGGCGTAGCCAAGAACGTCAAGTTAATCGGCGTCAAGGTACTCGGGGCTGATGGCGGCGGTACCAATGCTGACGTTCTCGACGGCCTCAACTTCGTGGAGACCGACGTGCAGGACAAGAAGATCAAGGGCAAGGCCGTCATGAACATGTCGCTGGGCGGTGGGCAGTCGAACGCCATCAACAAGGCTATCGAGGCTATCGCGGCCGTGGGCGTAGTGCCTGTCGTGGCCGCCGGCAACGAAGCCCAGGACGCGGCTAACACGAGTCCCGCCAGTGCGCCCGACGCTGTCACCGTCGGTGCCCTCGATGCCACTACAGACCAGCGAGCCTCTTTCAGCAACTTCGGCAGCGTCGTCGACATCTACGGACCGGGTGTCGACGTCCTCAGTGTCGGTATCAAGAGCAATACCGACACCGAGACTCTCAGCGGTACCTCGATGGGTGAGTTTTAAGTCTCTAAAATCAAACACGCATGGTGTTGGTCTCGACCATATGTGCTAACATTTCGCAGCCTCGCCTCACGTTGCTGGTCTCGCCGCTTACCTAATGAGCCTCGAGGGTCTGAACAGCGCCACCGCCGTGTCGGACCGCATGAAGGAGCTAGCCGGTGCCACCGGCGCGAGCGTCAAACGAAATGTTAGAGGCACCACGAGCGCCATCGCTAACAACGGAAACCTGTAATCCATCCACTCACTCCGCAGCCCCCATCGCGGGGTGCATTTATCGTCTCCCGGTGGGGGAAGTCTAGTCCTCGCCGGTCATTTTATTATTGAAATATTAGCGAAACGCAGAGACAGCGAATAGTACCTTGGTTTTGAATTTTCAGGAAAGAACATAGCGAGAGGCAGAGAAAGAAAGAGGACTTGGGATTCCCGGCCGTGATGATAGCATTCGTGTTGAAATGGTTTATTAGAGAAGTAAATTTAGAGGATGTGGCCAGCCAGCTAGTTAATCAGTTGTCGACGAGAGCCAAATTGTTGGTTTGGACCTCAACTGGGCGGCTGCATGGCTGGCCGGTCTATTTTAGGGACATACCATACCATAAGCATACGTATGCAAACCACGGCTACCCTACCATGCCATGTATATTTCGGGTAGCGGCGTGGTATCTTCAAAGTATATACAATGATTACATTTCAAAAGCCACCTTCTGTTCCCTTGAGTTCAGTGTGCATATATCGCATCGTATTCGCGTTTTGCGGGGAAGTAAATAGATAAGTAGGTGTCTCCAACAATCGTACTCGTTTTCGATTATGTATGTAGGTAGGTATCTATCGATTCTGTGCGACGGAATGTGACGCAAGTTTTTGGAGAAGGCGAATGCAACATGACTGTTTCAGCTTAGGGCAGTAGTGAGACTGACCGAGCGAGCGGGCCACCGTGAACTGTCAAGTCTGCTCTCCAAGTCAGGTGAAGAGAAGGAGCGTAACTAGGTTAGTATATCTTGACCAACTCTTGAACTAAGGATCCAATGGGCTAGATAGTCGATCACCGCATGCATGAGGTATGTATGCACTCTAGATCCACGATAGGTAGGTACAGTTAGTTCCAGTAGGTCCGCACCTCAAGACCATGGGACAAAAATGCAAATCCGCATTACAATACTGTAGGTGCTCGGATACGATCAGCAGCTGGGTTGGCCTACTTACTCCGTTATGCCTCATCTACCAACTTACTTACATCATCCATTAGTAGCCGTAGATCCAGCGTCAATCAGATCACGTCACGCAAACCACGTAAGCAGCCTATCTATCTACGGTAGAGCTCTATCGATCAAAGTACTCGACCGAAAGAGTAAGAGATAAGATAAACAAACACAAATACCTAACCTAAGGACATGTTGGCGATCCTCGACAGTAAAACCCGCCTATTACGGCAAAGAGCAGGTTCGACCACCAAGTGCCTACGAGCCGGCATTGCGACTCGGTACTCCTCGCCATGGGTGTTCGCTATCAGCACTTCTCGGCACAGCCACAGTCATTGAGAAAGAGACTGGACTGTAATTTGACATCCGTGCTTCTTTCCTTCCATCCCATCTTCCCATCCCTTCCGTGCGTATCAAACGCGAGCGGTAAAGAAAACAAAGCCGCAAGCCAAAAAACATAGCATTTGGCAATATTAATAATTAATGAATACTGCTGTTATGCTAGGTAATAAGCAGAAAGTCCTCGTGAGGCTATTGAACAGACCTTTTTGGGGTGGAAAAATTCCATAGTCCGTTTGTTTGTTTGTTTGTTTCCCCTTAAACCGAAAAACCCACACCTCATTTACTTTCCCGTTAGCAACAGCGCCCCATACCGAATATTCCTATGCTGTCCCGCAGAAAGTACTTCGTCATCGTGAGTGAGTTAGGAGGGCGAGAGTTGGCCCCAGTAGTAGTAGTAATTACAAAGAGGGAGAATCACTATAATTCTCCGTGGGTTATCTTGGCCGTTATCTTGACCGCTTCTTCGACGCTCGAGGCCCCACTGCTCGCAATCGTGTCCCACCGGGCTCCCATGGCCCAGGCAGCGCCGACCTGTTTACGTTGTGAGCATAAATCCTTGAAAATTACCGAGGGGGGAGAGGGCCATGCACATACCATAAGGCCTGACACTAGTAACAAGCAGAACAGAACAGCAAGCACTAGTATTAAGGTTTCCCAGAAGTCGCCCATAGACGCCGACGCTGAAGAAGCCTGGACCTTTTCTCCATGTAATTGCTTTACGTGATTTACGTTCTGCGATGGGAAAAGTGTTTCGATAAATTGCTCGAGCTGTGTCGGAAATATTAGCGTTTGTGACCCCATTGGGGGAGCGAAGTGCCTAGGGCCAACTAACCTTGCCAAGCGCCATACTAATCTCAAGGTAGTGGGGATCTCTTGGGTCGTTCTTTTGAGCTATCCGCCTCGCGTACTTCTTGAAGACATCACACACTAGTCTTAAGTTCTGAGTTGATTGCGACATCAAATGACAGGCATCGCCCTTGGTGATCTTGAGGTGGCTATTGAATATCTTGGGGTTCTGGAAGACGAGGTCCAGGGTGGCAATGGCCATTGTCTGGGGTATGGCGACGAAGTTGAAGACACTTTGCTCCTTAATTCCGGCCATGTAAAACAGGCACTCGTCGGCGTGCTTTAGCGCGTTGAGGACCATCTCGGAACTGCAGTGCACAGCCTTGGTGCGGTTCTTGGGGTCGAAAAGGTCATCCCAGTTGTCGACGTACTTGCTCCAGATGTCCTTTGGCCAGAAACGGCGGCTATCCTCGAAATCTTCGTGCACATCACGGATGATGTTGACCTTCTGCAAGAACTGGCCCATACTCTCAGTGAGTTCGGTTCGCTCAAGAAGGGCCGGGTTTGCGTAGCCGCCCTCGACGAAAAGGCGTGTCAGGCCCTCGCCGACGAGACCAGCGACATAGTGGCAATATTCTTCGTATTCTGCGACGGTGACAACACCAGTCTGGAATTCGGCGTTGATAGCATAGTCGGCCATACCATTGCCCATCTTAATGGTGATGTCCTCAATAATGTCGTAGTAGTTCTGCTTTAGCTTCTTCATCTCGGCAACGACGTCGTCGAAGTGGACGAGCAGCTCGCGATCCTTCTCGTCGGGCCCGTTGCCATTGAACGTCCAGCCGTCTATCTTCAGGTTCTTGTAGAACTCGCGGAGCATGGGCTCCTTGACAGAAGCGGAAATGGTCATGTCGTCCTCGATTGTGTCGAGACCGCGCAGGACGAGGTAGAAGAGGGCGATGGGAACGAGCATCTCGTGGTTCAATTCTTGGATGACGGCCGAGAAGCTACGGCTCGTCAAGTTGAGGAACTTGAAGCACGACTGCAGGGTCGGGGCCTCCTTGGAGGGATCGCGCTCGTGAACGGGTTCGTGCCATACTTTCCTGGAGAGGTGCTTAGTACGCTTTATCGAGCTGGTATTCGAGAGTGCGGCGTGGCAGAGGTGGAACGAGAGGCGGAAAGAGGGAAAGAGGGAAAGAGAGAAAGAGAGGGAGCTTGACCTACCACTGAATGATGGCGCGAAGCT
Organism: Xylaria telfairii; assembly: GCA_022495065.1. Taxonomy (NCBI): domain Eukaryota; kingdom Fungi; phylum Ascomycota; class Sordariomycetes; order Xylariales; family Xylariaceae; genus Xylaria; species Xylaria telfairii. The sequence continues at coordinate 390,259 of MU383859.1, forward strand.
GGTTCGGGTGGAACATGTAGTAGAGGACTTCTTTGAGACCCCCCATTTTCGGAGAGGGATTGGGGAAAAACTTGGTGACAGCCGTGGTTACGAGTGGAATATGACCTGGGTAGCTGATGCAACCCGCAAACTGAGATGAAATATCCCAATTGGTTTGTCGAAGCTGCTGCTGCCAATACAGAAACAATTAATGCTGCTAAAAGGTAAAAATAATAAAAGGTGTACAGGCAGTAGGTAGGGTGGCAAGGTGACCGACCGGATTGCTGTGAGATGGTGATTGTGCTAATGGGTGCACTTTGAGATAGGAGGTGGGTTGTTACTTATTTGATGGCCCGGGCTGACTAAATTTATTATACCATTTGCATCCCCAAGCTCTTGCGTACTGATGTACTGCTTGCTCTTGTACTACTAAGCCTCTACTAAGGTGAATGAGGTACCTACCAATATCCACGCACACATCTAACAGGCCCCTATCTGACGGAATTGGCGGATTGCTTGGTCCGGCCAGGCTGTGTGCACCGTGAACTAGCAGTAGTCAGTAGAGGCAATCATGGATGGCAATTCGAATCTAATGCAAGGCGGTAATCACCACGGCCCGGAAGTGGCATAAAAATTGCAAATTACCAAGGTACCTAGCTGCGCTGATACGAATACGAATGACGTGAAGTCCTTGCAAGGCGTGGGTACCTAGAGGTACCTACGTATGTTATGTACTCTAAAGACATTGCGGTGGACACTTCAATCTGCCAGGAGGCTTCGAATAGGTACCGACCTGCTGCACTACAGCGGTACTTAGGTACTATGTACATAATATTAGGACTCACGTAATGATCTTCATTACCGCTCCCAGATGCCTATCTCTACACATCATGGATTATACTTACTATCTAGTAGATAAGCACATCTTAGTTTCCGTTGTTTTAGGAGGGGGATTTAAATTCACGAGGAGACAACAACGTCCCTGTTGATACTCAATGAAGCAATCCGTTTCTACTTTGGAACTGCTGTCCTGCACCTAAGCCATACTAGGTACCTGCTTTAGCAGCTAACACCGATCAAGCGCTCGACCGGGAAATTTCAAATTATCCACCAGTGGGTCGATTCTGGGGGCTCGATGGACCTGTCGTGCACCAACATACAACGCCGCCGCCGCACATCTGCAGGACCCTGACTGGAGATTCCCATTGCAGTGTACCGGTATCCGTTTTGCAGCGCCGTTTAACTCTCCCCCGCATCTGCAGGCCGATGCACCGTCTCATTGGCAGATGTACACTACTGGAGGTAGGTAAACCACAGACCGCATGGCACGAATCTATCTGTCTTACATGACGCCATCCCTTTTGGTTAAGCATTGGCCTAGATATCGTAAGTTTGAACAATCTAGATGCTTTAACAAGGGAACATAGCTATGTTTATCAGATGATCTGGTTGGACTTTATCTAGTATAGGTAAGTCACCGTCGGTTTCTAGCTACCTAGCTGATGTCTACCTCCCTATTCAGCCCTCTACCTATCCACTATAGCTCCGCCATAACTTACTTACAGTATTTGTACCTTACAGTACGTACACTTCCTGCCTATGCAGTGCCGCAGCCAGAATATATTGGGTCCAGCCTCCTGGAAACTTCGGTCTCGAGGCCCACCCTAAGAATTCGAGAAATGGAAAATAAATGCAAGCTAAATTTTCAAGGCTTGGAACCGCTTTAAGTCATAATATACGTACGGGGAGCAGGTGACTGAAGGTGTCCGCTTCGCAGGAGGAGTGTGATAACATAATCTATCTGGGTACCGTGTTTTTAGCTGTTTGGAATGCTCTCGGTGTAGTAGTAAGCGTTATTGAGACGGTGTACTTGACGAGCAGGAACATACGACAAGAATCAGTGTTGTCGTCTCTGTAAGTGGTATAAATAGACCCCTATGCTGTACTTTTTTCCCTCTGCATCTTGGCAACTATATGTGGCTCATCCGGTTCGCTCTTTTGCCCAATGTGTAAACTCCGATGGGCTGTACTGACTATCGAGATCCAATGGTCATTGCGTGCGGGATGGCCCGGCATAATCACCTACCCAGATGCGATGATTTCCTGGTTCCAACCACAGATCCGTCCGTCATTTTTATGAAAGCTTGTAGACCGAGGCCTAGTTTGAATCCTTTGACTCTAGCCAAGTCCTAGGACCTAGGACCTAGGTAGAGAGTACTGTAAGTACAGGTGGCTACCTACCGCAATAGGCCATCTAGGTAAGCGGAAGCTTCCCCTACGTACCCTTACACCTCCTACTCAGTAGTAACAGGCAAGCGGCAGCAGGGTTCGACCTGTGCCACACTCGTACTTGTGTGTCGCGAGGTACAGTTTATGTTTGTGGCACGCTGTCGTCATACTATACTGCAGAGAGTATCTAATGTATACTACTTTATATATACCCATTCGTGCACGAACTACTATCAAGCGGCAAGTAGTATGAAATATATACGCGGGGTGATCGTTTACTTAGTATAGCATGCGAATAATTCAACGTGTGTGATTCGAGTGTTTAGCCTCTCTAAACCGTCAGCAAGAAGAAAAAGACCACTCAGCACGTTTTCCGTTTGCGCTGGCGGACGGATCCGGATGCCCCCGACGCCGCAAGCTTTCGACAATACAGGTACCACAACTCCGCGACAACCAAGCTGAGATCCCGTCTCGTTGTCCATAGGCCGACCCCGTCATGCCGGCCGAATGAACACCTCAAGCTCAAGGAGTAGTTCATTCTTCCCTTATTCCCTTGAGCTCGACGAATATAACCGGTGACATTTTGAGCGGAATCAATTAATATTGTGCCATGTCTGTCAGCTTCGCGGTCAGATGCCCTAAATTTGCTGCGCAGCTTCTTACTTGCTTAGCATAGCTTGACGATGACGACTGGCCCGCGCGGCATTGTTCAATGAATGTGCCGTTACCCGAGTGTGGGGAGGGAAATGGAACCAGCAAGCTTCGCTGTACGGTATGCTATTCGAGTTCTGTTGAACCTATTTCGTCGAGGTGTTCCAGTTGATTTAGTTCAAATAGGAGAACCATTTTATCATTCCAGCAGAAATAGAACCATTTTCTGATGGGGAGGGGGCCAAAGAGTGTTATTCCAAGCTGGCTCGACCGCAGTCTAGGTATCCAAGACGCGATGCTTGATAATCGATAAACAGGTAACTCAGGTCGACACCCAGATAATAATAGGAGTAGTAGAGGGTGAGTGAAATCTCCCAACCCAAGACAATCAAGATTGCTTGTGTGGCTAAGTGTTTAATATTTGTGCCCCTCCAGATAGGTCAGTCGGTCATCCATCCATCAAAATAGGGACACACAGTAGGTATTACCAAACATTAGTTTTGTTTTTTTGGGCAAGCACAAAGTCATTGCTTTCTGAACCAAGACGCACCTACACCTGCCTTCTATCCCCAGAACAATTATACATATATTACCCAATAGTCCGTTCCATGGTATTTCGTCCCGTCCAGCCATTTCATTTCTCTCCAAGTAGGTAAGCAGTTCTCATTCTCCTGATGCTGATCTGGCCCCTTAAGGTTTCCGTTCTTAGCTTACTCCACAATTGGGAACATCCCACCGTCACTACACTTACGCAAAGTCGCCTTCCAAGGTTCTGGCCGTCAGCGCCCTGATTCCTGCGAGGGAAAGTCATTCACCATGGCCACCAATCGCTTTCTTATCTGGGGAGGCAAGGGCTGGGTGGCCGGCCACCTCGAAGCCATTTTGAAGAGTCAAGGAAAGGAAGTTCACATGACCACGGTGCGCATGGAAGATCGCGAAGCCGTGAAGGCCGAACTAGACAAGATCAAGCCCACTCACGTCTTGAACTGCGCCGGATGCACAGGGCGTCCCAATGTCGATTGGTGCGAGGACCACAAGGAGGAAACCATGCGGTCCAACGTCATCGGCACCCTCAATTTGACCGACTGCTGTTTCCTCGCCGGCATTCACTGCACCGTCTTTGCCACCGGCTGCATCTACCACTATGACGAGGCCCACCCGATTGGCGGCCCGGGGTATACGGAGACGGACCCGGCCAATTTCAAGGGCAGCTTCTACTCCGAGACGAAGGGCCATGTCGAGGAGGTGAGCGACCTTCCGCCACCAACACCTAATCAGCATGTCCATGCAAGACTAACTCTCGGTAGGTCATGAAATTTTACAACAACTGTCTCATCCTGCGCCTGCGCATGCCCGTCTCAGATGACCTGCACCCGCGCAACTTCGTCACCAAGATCAGCAAGTATGAACGGGTGGTCGATATCCCCAACAGCAATACCATCCTAACTGATCTGCTCCCCGCGTCGGTCCTGATGGCCGAGCACTACGAGACAGGTATCTATAACTTCACCAATCCCGGTGCCATCAGTCATAACGAGGTGCTGTCTCTCTTCCGGGACATCGTCCGCCCCGGCTTTACATGGAAGAATTTCACCGTCGAGGAACAATCCAAAGTGATCAAAGCCGGTCGTAGCAATTGCTTACTAGATACGACTAAGCTAGAGGCCAAACTGAAGGAGTACGGCTACGCAGTGCCCGAGATACACGAAGCTTATAAGCGGTGCTTCGAGAGGATGAAAGCTGCGGGGGTGAAATAAGGGTGGCAGTCCCAACACAACCGTACTACACCAGTAGCGCCGGCAGCCGGGATGAGACATGCCCAATAAAAGGCAGGTTCTGTGGGAACTGGGTTAGGGGCGCCAGCCAGACTGCCGATGGAAAGAAGTGCGTTTTGTTGCACAATGTAACAGTAAGAGTTCAAACAATGTCTACAACATGTTTCTCGGTTATCGAGGATGCCACATCTCCTAAGATCAATCGATGGCTTCGAAGGTCTCAGCAGAAATATCATTATAAAAAGAAATTGATACAGTACAGCCCACAGGAAGGCTATCAAAAAAATTTTTGGCACCCCATGCATGCAGATGGTAAGTTGAAATGAGGTTCTTCTATCGTTGCACGTTGGCATGTGAAAGAGAGTGGGAACACAGTTACGCAACGGCGTGGCTGAGAAGACCCATCCAATGAGACGATCACGCCGTTATTGAGCACTGCAGGTGCCTGTGTACTTAGCCGTACCAGTATTGTGGCGTAGGGTCGTACTGTAGGCACTGATGTGATGTGACGGGCGGTAGTACTATGTATACTACTTCGTACACTGTGGAAAATGAAATTGCAGTGCGTTTCAGTACACGGCTTATGCCGTTGCAACCATTGCAACTACCTGAACATGCCATCCTCACATTTTGCGAATATAAGACGGGAACACATTCTTAATTATCTTCTTCGCTACCTATAGTACTCCTAACAGCTTATCATCAGGCTGTTTACCACGACTCCCAAGCTGAGACATACATCATAGCTCGGGGATGGCGTTGCCTGGGGGGAGGGGAATGATGCCACAATCCGGAGATATACGTCCTATTACCAACTTCATCAAGTACGGATTACAGATATAGAGAAGCCGTAGAGCCCCGCAAGCCAACCAGAGAAGAGTATGGCGTTTTTATCGCGTATAGTGCACGAATGGTTCGTAGGCACATGGAAAGAAATCGAGAAGATAGAGGGGAGGAAGGTCCGGATTTTAGTTGATCGAGTCACGACAGCCTACATGTAGTTAGTAGACTGCGGGTATGATATGATCGCAGAAGCAAGTTCACCTAGTTCTGTAGATATGTCAACTTCCCAGCGCCCAACTGATGCACGCAAAACTCGAACCAACTAAGGTTAACTAATTATTATTATCGACTATAACATGGGGGCTATATTCTTGGCCAAGGACCTAGGAGATTCTAATAATGAAGGCCAATCATAAAAAAATATATATATATAAATATATATATATACTACCTATATCATTTACCCCGCTGTTGGAAAGAGACCCGAACTAAAAGGGCGTCAAAACTTGTCTATTCGATGTTCTCTTACAGAGTCACTTCTGCTGCCTGTACAGTACTCTATTACTCAAAATATCAATCGGTATGATGATATACATGTAAATACCCATCTACGAGCAACATGGCATATGGGTTGCGCACAGCGAAAATGCCAAGTGTTTTATGGGGAATTTGAAGTACCTAGGTAGCTAAGTACCTACTCTTCGTTTGATACGGCAGGCCCGCCTCAGGCTGCCACTGCGCTCAGGTCAGGATCTACATGGTACTTGTGCAGTAGCTCCTGCTTACCTTTCCTAGTATTTACCAACTATGGACAGGGAGGCAGGTGCGTGCAAGAAAGAGCAATTGTGGTGCTAGGGCGCGGCACGCCTCACGGCCTTATCGGCCTGGCCAAAAAGTCGTCATACCTTAGCAACATACATACATACATCATAGCATCACTTTTTGTTTGCTGCCTGTCAAATCGCCATTGCATCTGTCTAGATCACGCTAAGCCCAGGACTAGCCACCCTTTGCTTTTCCGCCTCTTTTTCAGGCTTATCTGATTTCGTCTGCGACGGCTGGCTGTCTCGACCGGGCACGAACCAGTGGTGCAAACAGCGCCCCTCCAAAGACGGGGACGATAAAATAAATCACCGCGAGCCCCGTTCCCGATCGTACGTACGTAATACCGTCAATAACGCTCTATCGACACACACCTCGACCGACTGAGGCACACAACACACATCACACATTGCGCATCGTACGGCAACACACAGACAGCAGACATCCGTACGGGCACACAATTAGACGCGCGCCAGCCCGCCCGCCCTGCTCCAACATGGTTGTCGACACCGCCTATTACGATGCCCTGGGCGTCCAACCCACCGCCACCGAAATCGAAATAAAAAAGGCCTATCGCAGGCTCGCCATCGTCCATCACCCAGGTGCGCCTTGCCTTACTTTGTCTAGCCCTGTCTTGCCTTGCCTTGCATCGCATCCCCCGTCTACACAGAGCTTGGATCGCTGAGTTTGCGACAGAGTAGCTGACCATGACCGTCGAGTCCAGACAAGAACCCCAACGACCCCACGGCGCACGAGAAGTTCCAGACCATCGGCGAGGCCTACCAAGTGCTGTCTGACAAGGACCTGCGGGCAGCCTATGACAAGTATGGGAAAGAGAGCGCTAAGCCCGGCGAGGGCTTCGTCGACCCGGCCGAGTTCTTCAGCAGCATCTTTGGCGGCGATGCCTTTGTCGACTGGATCGGCGAGATCAGCCTCATGAAAGACCTGAACACCGCCATGGAGATCACAACCGAAGACCAGGACGACGTCGAGTTTCCCGGCACGAAAGACGCCATAAATGAGAGCGCCAAAGAAGCCTCCGCCGCCTCCGCCGCCGCCGGTGCCGCCGGTGCCCCCAGCACTGCTCCTACACCCACCGTCGTTGTCGAGGATGAGCCAGAGAAGCCCAGCGCAGCCACATCGCAGGCCGAGACGAAACCCTGGGAGGCTGCGGCGAAGAAGCATGACGAGGCACCCATCCCACCCAGGCAACCGTCGCCCGCCCCCAGCAATTCCGGCACTTCCACTCCTTCCAAGCACGCCATCCCTATCCGACCTGCACTCATGGATCGCCCATCCGACGAGACACAGGTAGATGGCCAGACAGAGGAAGAGAAAGAGCTGCGAAAGAAAGAGAAGAAGAAGGCCGGTCTGACTAAGGAGCAGAAAGAGAAACTCGCAGCATACGAGGCCGAGCGGGCCAAGGTTCGTCAAGAGCGCGTCGACACCCTTGCCCGCAAACTTGTCGACAGGGTGTCCGTCTGGACCGAGACCGACAAGGGAGCCGATGTCACCAAGGCCTTCCGGGAGAAGACGGCCCTCGAGGTTGAGAACCTGAAGATTGAGAGTTTCGGCCTCGACATCCTGCACGCAATCGGCGCTGTTTACTTTTCTAAAGCCACCGCTTTACTCAAGTCTCAAAAGTTCCTCGGCATCAGCGGATTCTTCAGCCGTGTAAAAGACAAGGGCACATTTTTCAAGGAGACTTGGAACACTATCTCTTCGGCCATCGACGCGCAGCAGACCATGGAGGAAATGGCTCGCATGGAGGAAGCCGGAGGCGAAGACTGGACAGATGAGAAGAAGATGGAGTACGAACGAAAGGTGACGGGTAAAATCCTGAATGCTGCCTGGCGAGGCAGCAAGTACGAGATCCAGGGGGTCCTTCGCGAGGTCTGCGACGCTGTTCTCTACGATAAAAAGGTGCCCCTGAACAAGCGTTTAGAACGCGCCCAGGCTCTCGTAATTATTGCCGAGATCCTAGCAAAGGTACGTCCCTACCCTCGACACCTCCCACCCAACCCAGGCTATCCCTTCCTACATGCATTTCGAAGACTAATCACTTTTGTCTACAGGTCCAGCGGTCACCCGAGGAAGAAGGTGATTACATGGCGTTTGAGCAGCTCGTTGCCGAGGCCGCTATGAAGAAAGATAAGGACTCAAAAAAGAAAGGCAAAGACAAGGATGGGAAGAAAAGAGCCAGTGAAACTTCGTCATAATTCAGATAGGCTGTTTGTTGGCCAGTTCGCTGTGAGGTAGAGTGTAGTACCCAAGGGATTGGAGAGCAAGAGGCGATCTCTCCTAACTACCATGAGAGTGTCAAAAAATTCTAAGACGCAGGGTCGGGGCCCAGGTTTTGCAACCATTTTTTCTGTTTTTGTTTTTCCATCACGGTTCGTCCCAGCGCAGATTTTGGGATACTTGATAGACAGCATCTGGCACAGATGATTTGGGATGCCAGCTACCGGGAGGAAGGAGGAATGGGCTTCAGCCTTGCCCATATTTAAACGAACAAATAGCGATTTAATCACCCCTCTCTTTGTAGACAGTATTATTCTTATTGTTAATCTTATTATGTGCGGAAGCGATGAATAGAAACAGGAATGTTACCCGGTGTGAAGTTAGTGTCTCGATTGTGAATGGTCTATATTTATTTGTTCGAAATTCCTTGTTCGAAGAGTCAGGGTTCCGCCTACATGACGATGGATGAATTTTTATTTCTCGATTTCCTCCTACTCACACCTAATCCTTGGGAAATACTACCTAGACTGTAATAGATGTTTGGTGAACACAAATACCTAACTTACTCTTCTCTAAATCCACACTTTCATCCACTCTCCATCATCTCCATAACCCCCCTATAACCCAAAAGGATATGTCTCCCCCTTCGCCAGCGGCTCCTTCGGCTGCGCCGTCTCAAACGGATGCACAGCGCCCGTCTCATCGAACCACAGGAAGGCATCGTACTGCTTACACAACACACAGCGAACATAGTGGCTCGCGCGCTCCGTATCCGGTCTATAAATGACCCCGATGAAGCGCTGCAGGCGCGGACTCTCGTCGGCCTCGCGCAGGCGCTCGTTGGCCCTGATATCAAGCAGGAACGAAGGCACCCCGGTGGCGTGGAACAGCGCCTCGTAACTGTCGCCGCGCGACCCCACCACCGTCTTCACTTCCATCTCGTCGTCCCAGTCGCGCGCCGCCGCCACCGTGCCCGCGTGCGTCCCGCACCCCACCAGCGAGACGGCCGCTTCGCCGAAGCTCTCGCGGCATAGCTGGCCCAGGTTGATCTCGCTCTCGCGCGGGTGAGGCGTGAAGGAACCCCGCGCGTCCCCGACGTGCGAGTTGTGTGCCCAGACGATGGCTTTCGAGCCGAGGCGCAGTTGGAGCAGCCGGGTGAGCACGCTGTGCATGTATTTGTCCCGCAGGTCCCACGAGGACCGGTCTGCGCGGAAGAGCGCCCGGTAGTACCCTTCTGCGTCTTGTACTAGGCGGGCGTTCATCTCGGCGTCGAGGAAGGATTCGCTGTCTTCGGGTTGGGTTGCTAGTTCTGGGTGAGGCGCCGAGGGGTTAGTTACTTATCAGAAGGAGGGTGGGTCGTGAGATGAGAGGCTTTATGGGGTATGGGGCTTGGAAGGCGATTCGCAGTACGTGAGATTCCTTACCGAGACGTCGGGAGAGCAGGTCTTGCAGCATCTTTACTACGCCTGATTCGCAGGTCGAGCCGGATTCGCCCGAGGCTGCTCGCCCGTATTCGGGCGGGTCGTCGAGCCATGGATCCAGACAGCCGTAGCGACGGCGGGCGACCTTGGCTAGAGTGGGATCTACCTGGTGGTTAACGAGGCGTTAGCTGGTTGCCTCTTCCGCTATAAGGTACGTAAGTTTGCTACTTGTCTTCTATGCTTTGAGGGTGAGCATATATGCGAAATACCCTTCGAGCTCCCATAAAACCTGAAAAGTACGAGGAACTAATCTGGCGTTGTATCCCACCAGAGAGAGAGAAAGAGAGAGCGAGTAAGAGATAGACATACGCGATCCAGATAATCCACAACAGCCCTCGTCGATGCGCCCATGCTATAGACATCGAGCCCATTGAACGAGGTCCGTTTATACATGGGCAAGGCGGCATTGTGCTCGTGCAGCCAGTCGACAAAGTCCTGCGTCTCGGTGTTCCGCCACATCCAGCGCGGGAAGTGGTCGAAGACGCGCATGGAGTGCACGTCGGGCTCCGCCGAACGGTGCGGGTGCAGGCGCGTGTAGTGGTCGATCGCCCGCGCGTCTGGCCAGTCGCATTCTAGACACACCGTGTTGAACCCGTGCTCGGATATCAGCCGCTTCGTGATGGCCGCGCGCGCGCGGTAGAACTCCGACGTCCCGTGGCTGCGGTGTGTGTTTGTTATCTCTGGAGATATGTTGCAAGGTGGTGGGTTGCTTGGTGCTGGGTCATGGTTTATGAGCAGGATGGGATTGAGGTATGTTTGAATGGGTTGAGAGAGGATATATATTACCTCCCGTCGCCGATGAGCACGACGCGCGAGCTCCCGAATTGGTCGAAGTACGAGCCGAAGGAATCGTCGTCGATATCTGGTAGCTCTTCCGCAACGTCTTGTATGATGTTTCGTAGGTCTTGTGACATTTTCTTTCCGAATCACAAAACCATTAGTTTTCGTCTCGAGGTTTATGAGCTGATGTGTTTTCACAGAGTTGAGTGAATGTATTTGATACTAAGAGGTTATGTTTTGATTTGTTCAGTGGTAAATTAGATTCAATTGATTATGTATTTCAAGAACAATTAATTAAGACTCACTTTATCTCTATAAAATATTCGGTTGTACATGATCGACAGTACGCCAGGCTGCCCAGACTTTTGCGTCATATCCACGAAATGTCAGGGTAATCACCACGAGTCAGAAAGGAGGAGAGACACCATCGTATAGAATTGTACCTCCTAACTGGAAACAATTATATAATTATTATAGGAATCTACGAAGGATGTTACATAAGAATAACCCCTGATAACCCCTATATATCAATTACCTCCTACAACATCCATGGGGCAATATCAATATATTGCCACAACGTCATAAGATGCTATAAATCTCCGTAATAACCTGAATATGGTCAAATTTCACTCATCTTAGATGTGCTTAAGAATACAGCGGTCATAGTTGACCAGCTAACGGTAGATACAGAAAAGGAGAAAAAAACCGAAAAGAAAACACTGGCTTGTCCTTTTACCGGCGGCAGGTCCCTTTCATTACCCTCCGATTTAGAGTGGGAAGTAGTTGGATCTAGGACGGAATAGAAGAAGTTCCGATGCTCAGTCCATAATAGATCATAGGCGACGAAAGCCCGGAGTAGAGTTATAACTGCTAGTGTAACGACTCCGTATCATGTGATGTGTTTTATGCCAATGTTACAACGTTATTGTTGTAGCACCTGACTTTGTCTCGTTCGGTAAGTTCATAGTCTATTTCTTACGAGCTTATATATAGCCGTTCTAGACCACGAGACGTGGGAGGTAGTTTGTACTACTATATACTTTGTCATGGGTTCGTTGCACAGTCATGTGATATGCCTGCTCAGTGTGCAGCTCGAAACCTTTTTCATGCTACTAATGATGTGTACGTATACAGGATTTGAAACAGAATCCCTTAATCTTGGATATCGTGCCGGAAATTCAGGCAAGGGGCCACTTCACCTCGTAACATTGCGGCGAATGAGAGACATCTAGTTGCCTAGTATCTGCGATACTACTCAAATAACTCGCCTCTACGCGGGCTATGTTATTTCAGTATTTAATATCTGGTTTCGTGCGTATTCCCTGAATTGGTAATTAGCAAGATTCAGAAATATCGCACCTCTAGAATACTGACTACTACACAAGCATACCTCGACTTTATGCTGGCCTTTATCATCCACTGACAGTCATCCTGGTCATCATTACCAGCAATGAGAGTCACTACCACCGCCGTCATCGCCAGCGCTGCGGCCGCGGTGAAAGGCTTGAGCCCAAACTGGAGCTTCACGTCCACCACCACCGTTACAGACGAGACCAAGACTTGGTATACTATTAGCACCCCGTTCCTAACAACCATCACGACCTGTGTATCGTACGTCAGCCATCTCTGGTTTGATTATCAACTCCCGTTCTCTTCAATTGGCCCGTACGTATCCATCAAGATTGACATTTGATGCTATATAGGGGCACGACCGAAACTATCACAACCACCAAGGTATCCATCTCCATAGGTACTAAACCTCCAAGTGCCATTCCATTGGCTACCTCCACCAACAGTCCCACGACCCCTTCTTCCGATAGCATCTCTGGAGCCGCGGTGTCAAAACGGGCTCATAACAGCCGTGGTGTTGAGTCTCGCTCTGCGTCGACCGTAAGCAATTCACATAATCTAGGGAGCGATTAGTGCCTGGCGTAATTCTAACCTCGGGCAAACAGGCTACTGCGGAACCCGTCACACAAACCTACTCCAACACCCAGTCAAGCACGACTGATGACTCGGACGCTCCGTCTACGACTTCATCCATCATTGGCCAGGTTGACTCCATCGTCTCGTTCCCGACTACTACGGCGGCCGGAACCACGACTACCCCATATCTTAGCTCTCTTTCTCTCAATTATGAGAGTCAAGATGACACATCATCTACCGCCTCAGCTGATGATGAAGATACGATAACCATATTCCCACCTACGATAGAAGAGACCACTTTTACCGCTACATATAGCTCCTCCGTTCACACGACCAGGTCCTTCACCGTTACTGGATTCTTAACCAGACCGTCCACGACAGAGACTATCGACTTCATGATCAGTAGACCTACGACTTCGGTGCTTTATTACACTGACAGCACATCGAAGCTACACCACCCATCCTCGATCGTTAGTTCCGTAGGTGTCACTACGACATTTAGCCCTAGCACCATGAAATATTCTAACATGGCGTATCCTTAGAGCAGTACAATTATCTCGACGATTTCGATGCCCACTTTCGAGATTCCCATCACATTGACCACCGAAGATCCACCGACTACATTCGCGACGAGCACACTGGCGGCGACTACACCATGCGAGTCCGAGGGACCATGGGCTCACCCATTCCCATTCCTGCACCCCACGCCGGCGGGTAAAGCTATGTACAATCCCGGCTGGTGGTGGGGCTACGGTATGAAGCGCACTAATCCGCTTGATGCTGATATGGAGCCGTACCGTGAGTGAGTGAGGACCGTGTGGGGAATGCAGAGATAAGGGGGATTGTACGATGTTATTTATCGGCCATTAGAATATTGTGTTATTGCATTTAGTGTAGGGAGTACGTTGTAAAAGACGCGAGACGGGAAGTTTGGACTGTGTGAAGACATAGCGCGGGATATATCTTGAAGGAGCTACTAAGATCAACATGATTATCTTTAGTCACGAAATACAATAGTGGCCCTTCATCTAGACTAAGCGTATTGATCTGAAGGCAGCGAATTTGAGAAAACGATACTTATGACAATTCGGAATACCTAAACAAGGTTTGGGAGGTCGTTGCATACATGTAGGTATTGGGTAATAATATATTGCATCATTGCATCACCATACATAGAATAAAAGGTTATCCAAAAAGAAAAAACACTATATAAGAGAGGGCTAGACAATTCCGGCATTCGTCATGCTCAATACCTTAAAACCCCCTTCGGACAGTAATTTGACTTCGCTGGCTTTTCAACACTCCACGAACAAAACCCAACGCCAAAGCAGTCTTTTCTCGGTTTCGGAACAAGGCTAGATGCCACTAAGCTCACAAGCACCCCTAACACGGCTCAACTTGTCCTCCTCGGCCGGCTGTGCCCCCAGGGACCACCCGCCGCTATTGATGAGCGGGCCCGGGTGGTCGATAGGCTGGTCGAGGGACTCCTGCGTGCTGCCGTAATCCGAATCGGTCGGCTCCTCCGAGTGCGACTCGGAGCTTTCCGGGATGGGTACCATGGCGGACCTCGTCCAGATGTGGATAGCGGTATCCCAGTCGAGGCCTTCGATACAGCCACCTTTCACGGAGACGACGTTTTTGCCCTGAATTCTAGGTCAGTTCTCCGAATTGAGGGGTGGTATGAGGAGCCTGGGACGACGGTATGCGTATCCTAGGTGGATAATTCACGGGGAGCCGATAATTATCGGCACTTACGGGAGTCGTGTGGATCAGTCGTGTGCCACAGCGCTGGCAGAAATAGCTGTGTGGAGGACACGGATCAGCGACGCATTCCATCCATCCCCACTCGGCACCATCCAGCTTCCCCGAGGGTAACGGGGCCAACAATGAGGCGGGGCATACCAGTATAAAGTGTGGCCCGAATGCGTCGGTCGCCTACCAGGAGGTGAAAAAAACCCCACGTTAGTCGTCATCACTGCGTCCCCCCTCCACCCCGGATTGCCCGACTTACGTGTAGCACGACAGCAGTTCGGTCTTGGGCAGCTCGAAGCGCGGGAATATGGCCGACGTCCCGAAGGCGGAGCTCGACTGCCGGCGACACTCGGCACAGTGGCAGATGTACAGCGCCAGCGGCCTCGGCAGCGGCGTCGTGAACTGCACCGCCCCGCACTGACACCGGGCTTCCATCGCGCTTGTTTTCTTCCTTTCCTTTCACTTCCAACTTGGACGTGTGTGGACCGTCTGGATCGGGGAAAGGACGCGTATGGAAAGAAAGGAAAAACGCATAAGCTCATCGGCTGACTCGGCTGAGCTGCGAGAAGAGCCAACGGTGAAGAGGTATGACCCGACCCGTCGTTTGAGCGGCTCCTTTCCCACTCCCGAGCGGGAGCTTTTCCCAAATAAGGAGGTTCGGTGTGTTCTGAATGGGCAGAACACGCGATAGCGGCCGAAGGCTTCCTCTCGTACAGTTTGGTTGCTCTGTTTGTGTGAAGAATACTAACCTACAAGACTCAGGGGACGATTACATAAGGACCAATTAGCGTGACTCATTCGTAGTAGTGTACTATGTACGCCAGGGTGACGCGGTGTCATGTGCATCCTTGGCGATGCCGGATTGGTGACGTCATGGGGTAGGCCCCGGCGCAATTCCTACTGTATTTCTGCTGTCGAGAAGCTTCTGTCGACAAGTTCGCAGTTGATTGCATTTTGCTTGCCGTTGGAGACCATGTTGAATTTGTCTTGTTATAACTATTGTATGCAAGAAGTCATATACATACTAAGGAAATATGGCGTGGTGGAATCCTTCACACGGTTTCCCATCCAGCTTTGGAAATCCATATAAGTAGGGGTTATCTTGTTGGTTGCCCAAAACTGGCTGAAAATATGGGAACTCACTTCGTGGATTTATTACCTGGTCAATAAAAGAAAACTACCAAGACATCATGTACATGGATACTATGTAAGATTCTTACTAATTTATCCTATCTCTTGCTCAAAGGCATGGTAAAAGGCTTGGCAACATGTTTCAGTATTTTATGCCAACATAATTTCCTATATACAGGTTTTACATCACCATATACTTTACGTTGATGTAAAAAAAAGGTGGCAAGCTAGGTATAGAAACTATCTACGCTTGAGTATTGTTCGGTATACGTTGTGTATTGAGGAATTATTGTTCAGTAACAAATATAACTACGGGTATGGTAGATCATGAACCTCGGTCCCACAGTTGTCACGCGCACGACCGCCGGGTTGAGGAGGGGATGAGATTTTAATTGCCTCTTGACTGCAAAGAAGATTATTATACATAATGAGGATATCTTCTGACTCCTTATAATAGCGGGCTCCTAGAATAGCAGAATATTTCTCGCCGAGGAGCGCTTGATCATTATAATGAGATGATTTAGTGTTTTACCTTGGAGACTTGATATTACTTTATCTCACAAACTACTGTACGGTTACCAGGCTCTCTATTGCCACGGGAAGGACTGGCCCTTACCTCGTATCACCTACTAATCTTGGAAGACTCATGAAAACCGAGGGTATTGCCAAGATTTGCCGGAACGGCAAGAAGCGCCAACCAAAAAAACCACCTACGTATTAAGGGCTAAAACTAGGTAGTAGAGTGACTGAACTGAATATATGTTAGAAAAAACTCGGGCAGGTAGATCTCGGTAATCTAAGTAAGTAGTGCAGGTGGTGTTGTAGCCTAAGTACGGCTGGGGCAGAGCTGGGAGGATTTGCCAGGACCCCCCACATAGCTCAGCCACTATATCATAGCCGGCAATCCGGGAGACAACCACCCTTTATCAACTGTAGTAGAAAGGAGGCAGGCATTTTCTGGTGCTGAGCGGTGACTGTAAGTGTAATGATCCATCTTACTGTATATCCTGTAGTAGCCATTGTTATGCATGTCGATAATACTATGTAGCTGTGGCTCTGATCGTAGCGTAGCTAGGTTTATTATTATGGTTCTATATAGCTATAATTAGCCATGTGGCTGCATGGTTATATAAAAGACGCTATTGATGTGACTTGTACTGTCCATAACCTTTTTTCTGCTTCGCAAATTATCTACTATGAGGAGATTAGTACATATATGGCCGTGTCACAATGCAGGTATTCTCGCACTTAGTAATTATGCCCTCCCTTAATATGGAAATCCTCGGGTCAGGATGTTAGTCGTCGGTCAGGATTGAGCGGTATGATCAACTCTCCACCTTTTCCCGACAACCCCCCACAGGCGCCTCCGAAGAGGCCGTTTCCACTAGCGCTGGCGCAAATTGCTTCCGTATTAGGAAATACAGCGCTGACCTACTATGTTAGACGACGAAAACTAACAACGCCTGATTGACGGACTGAGAGGCATGGGGACTTCCGGGCACGATTATAGAGGTTGGAGGATTTTTGTTATAAAGTCCTTTGTTTCTTCCCATCTGGCGACTGACGAGAAACCTCACATACAACCTACTAATATCCATTTACCATATTACCCAGATCCAAGAAGTTCCCCCTCCCACTTCAGCTTCTGATATCTCCCTAACGCCAAGAACGGCACAAATACCTCTCTCTCCATTTCTCGTTCTATATCCCCCCAATCCCTCATACTTTCGACAAAGACATCCACCCAGGAAGACGAACATGGTTCAAAGCAAGTTCCGCGCGATTATCATCGGGGGTGGCCCAGTTGGTCTCGCTATCGCCAACGGCTTAGAGAGAGCAAACGTAGATTTCCTAATTATCGAGCGCCATCCCACCATCATCTCCGAGTCTGGGGCAGGTATAATGGTGTGTATAAAACCTCCACTTGTTTAGTATGGTCTGGCGAGTTCTATGATGTGAGACCTAGATTTTTCGACTAACATGTTTCTACGCACGTAGGTCTGGCCCCATAATGTGAGGGTATTCGATCAACTAGGGCTCCTCGGGGCCTGCGAGGGCCGTTACATCGCGTTACACGACAAGACAAGTACACGCCTCGACGGCACAATGATCCGGACAGGCTCGATTTTTAAATACCTCTCGGAGAAGTACGTTACCTTCGACAATATATGCTATTGCCCATACTAATCCATAGCTTAGCCATGGATACCCGTGCATGAACTTTCCTCGCCCGTCATTAGTCCAGACATTGCTCGACGGCTTAAAAGGAAGCGAATCCAAGATCCGCACGGGCGTAGGCATCGACGACATCAAGATGACCAAGAACGGTGTGCGAGTCCGCCTCTCTGATGGAAGCGTTGAGGAAGGCTCCATCGTCATTGGAGCTGATGGCGTGCACTCCCAAACTCGAGGTATCATGCAGAGGCTCGCCAAAGAGGCTGGGAATGACATCGCAAAAGAGGAGGACCCTATTGTATCCAATTATCAGATCATGGTATGTGTTGTCTCGCTTCACTTTCGGAGCATCTGCATATCTTGAAGAGTTCCTTAAGCTCTTTACTACCCCCCACCTTTTCTGGGTATTAGAGAGCCCCTAACTAACTACTATCACGCAGTACGGACGAGCGAAATACGTCCCCAACGCAGAAGTCAAGAACTTTTACGAGACGCATGGGACATATATGAGTTCGCAAATTTCGGCAGATCATAAACGGATACATTTCGGGATCTATAGAAAGCTACCGAATCCTACAAACGAGCTCAAGAAAGAGTACACCAAGGAGGAAGTGGCCGAATTCGTAGAAGCCTTTTCCGACGTCATGGTCATGCCAAAACTCTCGTTCCCAGAGCTGTACAAGAACTGCGAATGGACTAAATTAGTCAACCAGCACGAAGGCCTCATGAATCACTGGTATCACGGCCGCATCGTGCTAGCCGGCGATTCATGCGCGCAGATGACAGCGGCAGCGGGCATGGGCGTAAACAACGGAATGCAAAGCGCGATACTGCTAGTAAACAAGCTCCACGAGGCGTTGAGCAACAACCCCAACCCAGACACGGCGACGCTCGAGGGCGTCTTTGAAGAATACCAGAACATCCGCCGCGAGGAGTCGAAATTTATATGTGGGCTTGCGGCGCGGATGATCCGGATCAATACCTGGGACAGCTACATGTCCTGGTTCATGGGGGACGTCGTCTTTCCGTGGATGATGTCGGATGAGAAAGTCATGACGAGGGTGGGTCATGATCTCTTGCGGAAGATGCGCAAGTTCGACTTCATCGAAGCGGACCTCAAGGAAGGAAAGATACCGTGGGAGAGTTCGTGAGAGATAATAATCCTTGCGGACCTGTGCGACACACTGTAATTGTTAAATAATGAATCACTACTTAACCAACACCTAATAGATCCTCATAGAGTTTTGCATGAGTTAGTATAGTAAATAAGCTAGAAATATAATTTACCTTATGTAATGAGAATGATTATGGTTGAAATTACCACGGTACCAGAAATTAGGAGTTTGATAGGAGGCTACTACGTAGTTCGTAATTGAGGGGCTAGTTGTCAACACCATCCATCACAACTGCCATGCATCAGCAGGGACTAGAAACAACAGCGTTAAGAATATAAAGCAACGAGAATTCTACGCGAACTACCTTCGAGCTATAATGTACAAAAAGTGCGACCCCAATAAGTCATTAAACATTAGCTCCATTCGTCCCCAGCCATTTTTGCCTCCCGCATAATAGTGACTTGACCCAAAGCAGCGCGAAACGAAGCAAGATTATGCACAAGTATAGCTAAATATAAAATACAGCAACAGCTAGTAGTCCAAGAAATAAATTCACCGGAATCGCAAGACCGCCTAGTCTTCGTACCTGGCAGGTCGACGTCTCCTGCGGCGGCGATCGATGGGACCCGAGTCTTCCTCGTCGTCGCTCTCCTCTTGGGCACCGAGGTGCCTAACCCCATCGCTGTCTGTCCAGCTGCTGCCATTGTACTCGTCATCCCCGGTCCCGAATTTCTTTTTCCGGCCCCTTTTCCGTGGTTGCGGCACGTCAGAGTCGGAAGCCTCAGCTCCTGAATCACCAGGAGTGGAGAGTGGACTGGACTCAACAGCTTGGGTATTCGCGCGCCGAGCCCTGAGTCTCGATGGAGTTTCGGTGAGATGGGAATCTTCATCTAATTCGAGACGAGCCTCGGTATGGCTATAGCGGCTACTATTTTGGATACTCACTCGTGCACTACTGTGAACGCTCCCTTGCAAGAAGGGTATACTCTCTTCCTGTTTTATGGGAACGCTGCGGTTCTTTGGCTTCCTACCTCGTCGTTTAGGAGTGGTGAAGGCCGGCGCCGGGGGATCTTCGTTTGGACCCGTTGTCGAGGTGTCCTCGGGGACGAGTGTACGCGCTCTTTTAGCCACTCGTCCCGGCGAATACTCCTCGTCTTCGCCACCTTTGTCTGTTTCAACATACGACCCAGCAGCGAATGTTCCATTGGGTAAACGCCTCCGTTTCAATTTCCCGGACGGCACAGAGCGTGGCTGGAAACGAAATGAACCTGTTGGTGCGGTGCCAGATTGTGTATCGTCTTGCGAATCAGCGATATCAGGCCGGTAGTCGCCCGAATCTGAGTCAGTGATGGGACCTCGTTTTCGCTTACGTTGGTGAGGGGGTTCAATATCGATAAACGGGTCATCTATCCGGTCATCATTGACTTCTTCATTTTCTCCTTCAGACTCCAATGAGGCGAAGGTCTTCTTTGGTTTTCGACCAGGTTTTCGGCCGGGTTTTCTTCCTGGCTTGCGACCCGGTTTCTTTTTGACTTTCTCTCCATTTTCTAATGTGGCTGCCTGTTCTTTTGCCTTGCGTCGCTTCTTTTCGGCCTTTTCTTCCTGCAGTAGTTTCTTGGTCAAGTTGGGAAAATTCTCTCCATAATTGAAAAAGAGCTCTTCACCGGCCTTGATATCACGTAGTGACGTAAACTTGATGCGATATTCACCATTTACGTACAAGATTTTAGGCGTGACGTTGCAGTTCGAATCCTGGTGATTAATATACCGGCTAAGATTTCCGTAGATGGCAGCATCAACCCAAATACCTTCTTGTTCTAGAAGGGTGAAGAGGTAGGAGGAGTTCGAACTTTCGTCAAAAACATCACCACGGCGAGCCTCACGACGGACCCCTTCATCCTGACTAATCAGCTCACCTACGTATTCGATGACAAACTCGTCTTGGGCGATATCTTCAGTTGTGAATAGGCCGTAACCAGAAATCTTTGACTTTCCAAGAATAACAGCCTTCGATTTGCCGCGCTGCAGAGCGCAGTTCTGACACCCAGTAGAATGCAAAACCTCATCATCTGAATTATTGGGCATTGCTCTCTCATCAGCACCGCAAGTGCCACATAAAGCCGGGTCGCATTCTCGGTTAAGTAATACACAGATGCAAGGGCGATCCTTCTGTTTGGGCAGGCAGGTTCTTCCCAACGCATGACATGCACAGCCGGTAAATTTGTTGGCGCAAGTCTCAGCTGTGCAACGGCAGAATCGCTCACACATGATGCGGTTTTGGACGCAAGGGCAGCTCCTATCGCACGGTCCATCATGATGGCATGGGTCAAAGTGATCTTTCCGTTGATGTTCGTGGGTCTTTGTATGTTCTTGCCAATCCCCTATGAGCACCTTCTTATGCCGGTCGTACCACGGCAGCGACTTAACCGGGATCGGCTGGGGTTCGATAACTTCAGGGAGAGACAAATCCATTTTGTCCATTTGTCTTTGTACATCCCAGCATGGGCGACCGGTAGCCACAGCAGTAGCGCATTGCACTGGGATGGAAGTCTCGTGGAAGTTCAAATAAAAGGATTTGAGAAGCATTGCTTCTGTCTCATTCCAAGGACGAGAACGGGTGCCTGGACGGCTTTTCAAAAAGCACTCCTCCCCACAGGCGGTTCCCATCATGCTAGGAGAGTCTTCATCACTATTGATGCTTTTATGCCTCTCGGCAAGCTGTTGGCCTATCATACGTGATAAACCACCTACTACTTCCACGGAGAAACGCTTCCGTTCGTTGTCGACACCGTACTCGCCGTGTTCACAAGAGTGGCCGGTACAGACTAAACACCCAAGAAGAGAGTAAGTCTCGAGAAACGATTCGACTGATTTATCTTCGTCAGCTGTTTTGGCTTGGCTAGGGGTATCTTTCATCATTTTTTTCGGATCAACGATCGTGTCGACAGACTTATCGAGTAATAGCACGTCGCGAAGTGGGACAGCGTGGTCACCAAGCTCACGGTTGTCGAAAACACGATCAAAGGCTTCTCCAAATGTTCGGACTATCCTAGCTGATCGTGGCGAGCTAGACTCGTCGTTGTACGAATTTAAGATGCTCGACTTCTGCTGTGGCGTCACGGCATCACTCTGGGTAGCCACGTGGCGAATGAGTGCTGCTTTGGTGCAGTGTTCGATATTAAGTTTAGCTAGCCAAAAGTCGAGGTACTCTAGGAGTGTAGTGGCACGCTCCTTCTGTATAGTCTTCACTACTTTCTCGTGACGGCTCAGTGTCTTGAAACCGGAAGTTTTGTCCATAGTTTCTAAATTCTCAAGCCAACGTCGATATACACCCTCTTCATTATCCGCTAAATCTCGGAGATGCGGAACATACGTGAGCGGTGTATTCGGCGAAAGTATATTCTTCCTTATGTGAACATGGTGGCAAGCATATCGAGGAAGCTGCTCCATATTGGTCTTTATGCAGATAACGGGATAGCGCTCTCGTTTCTCTTGCTTTCCCGACCGTCCTTGGCCAACTTGCTGAGCCACCGTGTCAGGCATTGCGGTCGCAAATTTCTAGAGGGGTGTACTAACCTTTGTTTTGATGCGCATTGCTTCCGAGGACTTGGCATTTGGACCCACCGGCTCAAGTTTCACATCAGCGAACCAATCCTTCTTGCTGACTGACTGTTGTTCCGGGGCATCTCTTTTCCAAGTATCGTGTATTAGTCGTGCCGTGAGCCTGGCGTGATTCACGCCAATCTCTCGGGAAAAAGTGCGCAATGACGCCTCTAACTTTGCTAAGGTCACCTCACCCTTCTTGGGGGTTTGAGTCCGAGGAGTCCTCTGGTTTGCAGGTGGTTGATGAGTGGTAGAGGAATTGACGTCATCATGAGTGGTGCTTTTTGCGGTGCTTGACGGCCAGAAGGATAGACCATTTCCTTTCGCATCCTGGCTGGCTGGTTTTTGTGCAGGACCCTGGCTTGTTTTCGAGGGAGTTGAGGCGAGAAGTGAGGTGAGTCCGGTCTGACCGGCCCCCGATGACTGTCGAGTGAGTGTAGGAGGGCTGATAGGTTTGCGACTTCGGGGGGCGGGAGAAGACGCCACGTCGTCAGGCTCACTATCTGGGATGACGACTTGGGAAGAATGGACGACTCTTGCCATGATAAGGATGACGCCTCCCGTAATGATTTATGGCAGAGTCCAAAATCAAATATATAACAATAATCGAATGTTTCAATTATTGGTAACGGTAGTCCCATACTACACCAATGGGAGGTAGGTACTGCAAAACCCCCCTTACCCGTCGAGACCCTCTGGACTCAAACTGATGATGAAATGTTCGGTTTGATAAGCTGCGTCCAGTAGAGAGGCGTAGACATAAAGGCCCACAAATGATTTGGTAAGATAGGATAAATGGTGATGACAGCGTAAATGGTGAAGTGAGGTAGGTAGGTAGCAGCAACCTCTCCAAGGCGGGTTGCTGTGGGCTCACAAGCGCGTTCTTATCACCAGAACGAAAGTCCAATTTAACATCTGGCAGCCTGTTAGTTACCATGATTTAGAAGGTGTATTTAACAAAACAATGTAAAACGGGATATCATACCTGGCGTTGTGTGGAAACATTATTTCTAGCACTGGGACCAAATAGAGGAAGAGGACGAATGTGACTTGTCTCCTGTACGTGGTTCTCATTCGGCGACGCGCTTCCAGGACAAAATGGAGCAAGTTAGTTTACTTCCCAAGGTTAGCAGTATCTAAGATCAGGAGCAGGGGGGACCTTGGTGGCTTGAGGCTGATGGGGAAGTGGCGTGGCTGCGCTAGCCAACAAAGGAAATTACTGCGCCCCTCCTTTCCATGGGACGCGATTTCAACTTGCAACTCAGTCTCATATAACTAGAATACCTAGGTAGGTAGCTTTACCGTAGTTTAAAGACTACAAGCCTATTAGATGAACATACCTAGGAGGAAGATGCGCTATCTAATTATACCTAGTATCTAAAGATTGAACACTCCTGATCTTCCTTTAGACAACACTGTTGTACCTAAAGCTATATACCCTTTGCTTCGGTCTCTTACTATTATTTACAGTATGGCGAAACTGACAAGACCTTAGGTACCTTAGGTACTTACATAAATCAATGGTTACATGTGTTGCTGCCCATCCCCGCTAATAATATATGAGCTGTCTATGAATGGGCAACCACATGTCCTTCAAGGTTCTTACCTACCTTGGTACATAATCTTACCTAATAAACTTACAGTAGGTTGAGAGACACTGGTGACTTCGGAGGCTACAGGTGTTCTTTTCTTGCGCGTTTGTACACCAGAATCGACAGCGGGTCCACTTCTTTGTTTCGATGTTGAATATTTGCTGCAGCTGCCGGCCGGATTTAGACAGCAGTTGTACCTATCGAGACTAGAGCAGACGAGGATGATTGTCATCACGATGTCGCGCAGGTAACAGTACCTAGGTACTGTAGGCTCCTAGCGCGCTGCGCACTTGTACCTGATTGGCCTACAGCATGGCGTAGCTGCCTACAGCATTGACTGCCCCACCGCAAGCACCCTAAATCTAGCCCCAATGACGTAGCTCCAGGGGACGCTCGCAGAAGCAGTGATACCCCAGCTCCGGATGTCGTGGCCGCACTTATTTATCCTAAGAGTGCGACAAGCAAGTCTTACCACTAATCCTCAACAACACCCAACATTCTCTTTACAACGCTAGATAGACCTCTCCTCGCCGCGTCCTATCGCTTCGAATCAAACCCCCTCTATCGCCCCGTCTTGACGTGTGTCGCGCATTGCATTGATTGACTTGCAATCTTGCAATCGCACATCCGCCGCACCGTATCGAACTAGGTTTTCTTGAACAAACAACATCTGTTGCGGTATCTTCATCTGCATACTCTCCGCGATCACCCCGATTCTCACTATATATTCGCCTTCGTGACGGCATTCCTTCGGCCACAATGCATCGGTCATATTCCATGCGCGGGTCTCGCGCACCCACTGCCTCTCAGATCCAGGTAAGTGAAGGACCCTACCTTGTCCGTTCAGTGCTGTCTGTACGTGACCAGGCGCTCACAGTCCACCGCCAGAACCCTCCGCCTCCACCCTCTTCAACCAAGTCCAATCGGCTGTTTGGCAGAGGTGGCTTTGGTACGTAGACGCAGCCCTCGGAACCCAATGCCCGGGACCTAATTGACTTACACCACCCTTCCAGGACATGCTCTCCGTCGAAACGCTGCCGGTGCCTTTGGCCCCGATCTCTCTAAGAAGCTGACCCAGCTCGTTAAGATGGAGAAGAACGTAATGCGTAGCTTGGAGCTGGTGGCTAAGGAGCGTATGGAGGTAGCTGTATGTACCCATCCTTGACTGGGTTACCTTGCTTCTCAAAACTAACCGCATGCTACAGCAACAACTCTCCCTCTGGGGCGAGGCGGGCGATGAAGATGTTTCCGATGTTACCGACAAATTGGGTGTTCTTCTTTACGAAATTGGCGAGCTCGAAGATCAATACGTCGATCGTTACGACCAATATCGCGTCACCATGAAGAGCATTCGAAATATTGAAGCGTCGGTTCAACCTAGTAGAGACCGTGAGTGCAGACAGACAACGTAGATTACAACCACTCGACGCCGAGAGACTGATATATAGTACAGGGAAACAAAAGATCGCCGACCAGATTGCCCAGCTGAAATACAAGGAGCCGAACTCACCCAAGATCGTTGTTCTCGAGCAGGAGCTTGTCCGCGCCGAAGCCGAATCCCTCGTCGCCGAAGCACAGCTGTCGAATATCACCCGCGAAAAAATAAAGGCTGCATACACGTACCAATTCGACGCCCTACGCGAGCACAGCGAGAAGGTTGCCATTATCGCCGGGTTTGGAAAGCACCTTCTGGAGTTGATTGACGACACCCCTGTTACGCCTGGCGAGACTCGTCCCGCGTACGACGGCTACGAAGCGAGCAAGGCCATCATCCAAGACTGTGAAGAGGCACTTACTAGTTGGGTTACATCAAACGCTGCCGTTAGCGCCAAGCTCTCGGCACGGGCCAGGACCCTTTCCACCAGACGCCGCAACAACATCAAGGCCAGAATCGAAGGCCTGGACCTGTCCGGTCAGGATGCACCGCTGAACGACCGTGACTCGTGGGAGGCAGCCGGCGAACACAAGGACGAAGAATACGAAATGGAATCCGATGTAGACGACCAGGCCCACTCTGTCCTAGATTCAGATAATGGCCTGAATGGCAGCGAGCAGCGTGGGAGACAGCCGACAGCAAACCCACAGGGATAAGGAACAGGAAAAAAATAAAAATAAAAAAGAATCCACTTAATGTATAATACGACCTAGCGCGCGTATACGGAGATCGATGAGAGATGTTGCAGGTCGCAATGTTTTTTAGTTGCGGTTCTATGAGACGAGATGAAGTAATGGATGAGGTTGGGATTTGGGTCTAACGGCGTGCTTTTACTTGCACGTTTTGGAAAAAATAGTTAGAACACGAGCGCTGGAGATGCTGTCGCTCGTTTTCCGACCAGTGGTTTACAATGACAATGATAGTTTTTTGTGGACTTGTCAACGAGCCACGAACGTCATCATTCTTCCTGGCCACGAAATTTTGTTGGGGGGTGTTTTGTTTCCTTGTCCGAGGAGAAGAACTAGATAATATATTAATAGTAACAACTTCAGCGATGATATTTTACCCAAACAAAGATTCCAAAGGTGTAGCAAATCAATATCCGATGTTGACCATAGCCTGAAGTTGCCATTCCTAAAACACTTACGCAGTCTAATCAGGAAACAACAGAGTCAGATAATGTCAATTTACAATGAGTTGACAACTTCTAAACCCATCCAGCCAACAACTACCGCTCTCGAGTCAATTTCTATGTTATACTGTTTCTACCCCGAGCAGTTTTGCGTTTTCTCCATGTCTCTTCGTAAGCAGCATACAAGAAAGACAGAAATGTGCATATATGTAACATGTTAGACGTCAAAAATATATCCAACTACGATAACACAACCCTTGGACTTGCCTAAGTTGATCATCGAAATTTTAGCCTCTTCCAGAGTCAAGACCAACTATATTAACCACAAAACAACACCTAAGTCTTAGAGACTGAACGACTATGCTAAGCTGCCTTCCGCTCAAACCGAATGACCGTTTAGCAAGTCTATAATATATATCTATGCATAGTGGCATGAATGAATGCTTCCATAACTCACCCCTTGTTTCACTCTGATTTAATCGACAGATTATTCACTATGTTAATATGTCTAATTTATGGATGTAAAAAAAGCGAGAAAGGTATAATACATGAAACAGCTCGAAGCAGGTTAGGCATTCTCCAGTACACGAAAATGCTTCATTAGCTAGCCAATTATATATGGTTATACAACTATCCAAATTCGAATTGTTGGTGGCAGTGGCTATTTCCATGTTGGCAGACGTATACTAATTTAAACTAGAGTGTATAATATGTTATACGAGGCGAGGACATAGTTTAATAATTGTCTTTATTATGAATTATAGTAATTATGTAGTAAGGCTATTCTAAATATCGCACTTTGGGAGCCTGTGAGCACCATGTCCGTCACAAAGCTAATGTTCTGGATTATTTATTACTTGTTTTCATTAAAGATTATGTATACTTGAGGTAAGTCCCAACAATCAAGACAGAACCTCAGTAGCCACACAGTAGATTGCCAATTTAATATGGGATTATTTCCTCCCTACCAGACTCAGAGCCTCCTCTCCCTTGAATACATTCAGCTTCGTTTTCGTTTGTAACCGCACTGTATTTCAGCGCAATACAATTTACCGTGCCCCTTACGTTGTAATACAGGGCCGGTAAGCCTCATTACGATAGCAAGCGCTCCCTTTAAGGTATTGGCGCCTGCGATTCTGTTTGCTATTTGTTTGCACC
Organism: Xylaria telfairii; assembly: GCA_022495065.1. Taxonomy (NCBI): domain Eukaryota; kingdom Fungi; phylum Ascomycota; class Sordariomycetes; order Xylariales; family Xylariaceae; genus Xylaria; species Xylaria telfairii. Next base: position 418,019 of record MU383859.1, read on the forward strand.
CTCTTGAAGTATCCCTTGGCATGCTTGTTACCTACACTAACTTACCGCGAAATGCTCACAGCAGCGGTTAGCCCAAGCCTTTCCGAGATCATGGCGTACACATATTTGTGAGGGATATTATTGCAACGAATTGGCTCCATCTTTTACAAGTTGTAGAGGGAGTATGACAAATTCGGTAGTCGAGCTTGCAACCATGGGATTTGTGTGTTTGGCTGCCTCCAATAGGGTCCAAAAAATACGATGTCGATGCAATAATAGGCGTATTATTGGCAGCTATTTTGACGGGTAGACGAGATGCCGCTGCTGCATGCATCTGGCGGTATAATAAGACGCAATGGTACGCTGCCATCACGACCCGCGGCCACGGGCTAGGCTGCTGAAAATCGTCTGATGGCTGCTTGTCATAAACGTCCCAGCTCTTCGTTCGTCGGGAATGAAGTAATAGAGGCATTTCGGTACCATATATGTGCCATCCAGCGACGCAAATGCACGGCCGGTAGACCGCATCGGCTCTGGCATCCGATGTAGCGAGCTTGACGCCGTTCCCACTCAGCCTCTCAGCAAGCAGTGCCATTCTTCGTGTCAGGCGGCATTTAATCATACCGAAATATCGATTTTTTTACATGCGCAGTGGTTGGCTGCTGTGTGGCTGCCGCGACCCAATTCTCCTGCACATACCCCTCGACTCCGGGTCCTTGGTCATGCAGGCAAGTCTTGGTTGACCAGGGATTTAAGCGCTTGCCGACAACTTTCCAGCACAGCCCCTGAGGTCTATTGAGAGGCGCATACTATGATGGTAACCCCGTATCCGGTAGTTAAGTGGTAGCGTATGGGGAGCGGGAAAACATACCAAGTAGTGATACGCGAGCGGTAAAGCCGTTGTGGATGCATATTATCGGCATTCGAGGGCACTCGCAGGCAATATCTATACATTCGTCCGCGCAGAGGGGCTGGCTGATGCCCGCGGCCAAGTACTAAGCGCTGCCCGTTGGAGGCTTCTATGCGGCCAAGTATATTCGATACAGATAGCTTCAGTCTACAAGCGAAAAGCAAATAAGTACTGTATACCGTGGAGACTGGACTAAGTTTAAGCTGGGCACAGCCTTACGCAACGACCCAGTACAGAAGAAGTATGAATTCTATATGCAAAAAGCCGTTGTCAGTCTCCGTCATCTCCACCGCTGTCGTATTACATCTCGTCCTTCGCGTCAGTCTCCAACCGCCGAGCCTCCAAGAAAGCCCTGAAGTCCTCCGTCTTATCTAAACTAGTAGTCTTCGTACTTCTAAACATCGCCGCGATCCTAGCCCATAGTCCATCTCTCTTCGACGGCCCCTCCATCCCAAATGACTTCCCCATGTATGGGCCCTTCTCTGTAAATGCAACACGCTGGACGCGCGCCCGCCTGTTCCTCCACCCGTCGTTTGGGTTATCGGTGGCATGATAGATGGCTATCACATGACCGCCCCCAATGTGTAGAAAACTGCCATGCCCTGGCCCAAAGGGGCCCGCCCCCGACTGCTTGTGCATCTGTAGAAGCGGCGCCCTAGACTTCTGCCAGGACGATGGGTCGAGTGGCTCGCCGCCGCGGTACTTGAGCGTAGCCATCTTGTATTCGTGCGTCCAGGACCCGCCGCACGAGTATACCAGTCCGCGCCACCGCCCGTCAGGCGAGGCCAGCCACTGCGGGCCCTCGTTGATGGCGTGGGCGCCGTTGTTGTCGTGCGTGATCTCCCAGGGCTGGTGAGGCAGACCGACCGGCACGGGCCTACTACCAGCCCTTGACGGATTGTCGAGGCGCACGATGTAGAGGTGTTGCACCAGCCCCAGGGTGTCTGAAGCGGCAGTATTACCAGGGGCATCATCGCCACGACTTGCATTGCCGTGGTGGCTGTGATCGATTTTCTCGTCCACATTGCCTAAACTGTGCTGTGCCGAATACCTATTTTTGAAATCATCGCGGTCTGATTGGTACAATTCGCTACTGTTGAGTGGCCAGCCCGAATAGGCGAGGTATAGCTCGTCTTCGATTTCGAACACCGTCCCGTCGATCGCCCACTGGTTTGGCATCCGGTGTATGGGCCCCAGGAACTCCCATTGCCCTAAACAGGGATCCTCTGTGGCTGGCGGCCCACCTAGCACGTACAGTCGGTGACTTTTTTTGCCCTTTTTCGCATTCGCTGCTGCGTAGTAAATGTACCAGCGGCCGCGGAGCGCATGGAGCTCGGGAGCCCATATGTCTACCGAGTCGTTGGCTCCATGTGCTGGTTCCCTAGAAGCCGAGTTAGCTGGCGTTTCCCATGGGTAGGCATTCATTCCTATGATATGGGCCCATAATTGACCTGGGATTCTTGCTCATACCATATATGATGTTTAACGGCGGATTTCTCTATATCTACAAGACTTTTCGAGGACCAAATCTCAATTCTATCTCCTGCAGTGAACGTCTAGGCTTACTGTTAACGATTGATAGTCGAGAAGGGATAGTATCATTAACTCACTAGATAATACCGGCCACGGAAGCTATTCAGGAATGGATCCGGCGTTCCAAATGATGTTAAGGTGAGCTTGGCATCATCGTAGGGTTGGCAAACAGCCGCCAGCGCTCCAAGCGACAGGAGCCAGAGCAGAGCCCAAGAAAGCGCCATTTGGAGGTGGGCATCGCTCGCGGTGAAGATGGGCCTGCTCATGCTATTGGATCCAGAGACATAACGTAGTAAGGATGAGTTGGTTCCGTTAACCGCCCAGCGCTAGCTGGTGTTGAACTGGGTGCTCTTTAGAAAGCAAGGTTTCCCCGGAGTTTGGCCTGCGCGAGACCACAGCGGTCCTGCCGGGAAAACCTGTATGGAGGACGATTACGCGGTCTAGAAATAGTTATCACCAGAACTTGGCATGAGTGCCGATAATGAGAGGCTGGTGAGTTGGAGCTGGCCAGAACCAGATCATACACGAGATAATGATCGTGATGGCAGTTCGATTATCATTTAACAGTAATCTTCATCCAGTCAATTCAGAAATAGAATCGAGTTTCGTGGATTAGTGACAGGCCCTAGTCCTAGCTAAGCAGGAATTGACTTCGCCAACCTTGCTGTCCAGTATGCATCGGCTCACACGGAGGCGTACTGCAGAAGGACGTGGCCGTCCCATGAACCTTGACGGCCCCGGTCTCCCGTAATATATATATGGCCGTAATTACAATATACCAATAATTAAACCGCAGAACTGCAGTGTTCTTTTACCCGCACACCAAGAACGTCGACTTTCACTGTGAAGTTTAGGGCTGAATCGGCTTGGATTAAATACAAGAACCGGTTCCGGTGCATTGTCCTCTAAGAAATCTCGAATACCAGGTTTTTATTGATTAAGTCTTATAGCATACTGTCTAAGATTATCGTCACAAATCATCTGTTGCGGGAACGGCTCTAAAGATGTAAGAAATTGACAGTAGGAAAAGACTTTGGAGGATTTAGAAAGCAGTCATTTGACTCTAAAGACAAGGCATAGTATAGAGAAAAGAATAAGAGAGAGGCTAGAAGCACATCTAAGCGATACGAAGGGAGTCGTCTAGCACAAAGCGTATAGATTAACTATTCGCGACCCTCGTGATCTATACGAGGGCGCCTACTTCGTTTCGTTCGTGATTTCGTTAGTACGACTAGAATATCTTATTGTAGTAACTATCAAATTCTATCCCTCACATACTGCACGCTTGGAGTGGCGCTCCCTGGCGCCTACCACCTCAACAGTATAGCTGCGTTTTGGCGGGACTCGTTATTGAACCTGTCTTGCGAGCACGAATCCATCACCGGCCCTTCGTGATATCGACTCACGAGTGGAATTGCTGCGTTGCTGCTCACCTACCACAACCTATACAGGTTTTCAGGTACTACGGTAAGTCGTGGGGTTTTCGAACCCGCCTAAAGACCCGCCACGTGTGTCTGGTAGGTAGCACCTAACTAGATAATCCACAAGAAAATATCGTAACGTGATGGCGGGGACCTCTACCCACTCCTTAGGGATGTATAGCCGCCGTGGCTGGCTGTCTCCCTGTACGTAGAGAGATTAATAAGCAATCAAAGAGCAGATGATACCACGAACAGTATTTAATACGAAGAAGGGATAGAAATAGAAATGAAGTATTACGTAGGCCGATGACGGCGCGCAAGGTCGCTCTTCCACCCGCCATCCGGTTCGGTGCAACGGTGTACGTTGGGGGTTTGCGGCATGGGGGGTGTGCTAATCATGAGCCTATTCCTACGTCCCCCTTCAAACTTTCGACACGGTTGTCCGACATGTGCGAGACGAAGGGTAGTTTTCGTGGCTTGCATATCCCGCCGGGAAGCCGATAATGCCGGCCTGTCTTGACCCGAGTTACTTTACCTTGAACATGATTGATTGCAATGGATTATCTGTCCTTGATACGAAATAAGTTGTTCAGTTAGCTAGAGGACCGTATACAGCGTTCAGAAAATGTCACATTGAGAGGAGTCGACAACACAGTTCTTTAACATGTATTATTTCATTCATGTAGCATGGCGTAGAACTATTGAAGTTTATCGGCAAAGCCCAGAAACTCTGTTTCACTGTCGCCGAGGGTATCAATCGCGGGGTTTTCCCAAAATTCTGCGCCAATCTCCGTTACGCCCCCATATGTCCCAAATAATAGTCGGCCGCCCAGTCAGCCAATTGTATGCCTAAGTGAAACATCATAATCCTACATTAGTCCGGTCGGCGAGTTAAAATCGCCAGCGTAAGCATGCTGGGCCTCCCACTTCAGGAAGTCGCCCAGGTCGTGCCCGAGGTTATACCCCATAGGCACGACGTCTAGATCGTCACCATTGTCACTGCGGATAACCCGCAGGTCCAGCATCGGACTAGGCGGTAGACTGTTGAGACTTTGTCGGTCCACTACCACTTGTTTTTCCTCGCTGTCTTGTCGCCAGGTGTCGCTCATAGTACCCTGTCCATCTGCGAAGTAACGTGACGAGATATCGAGCTGTAGGCCCGAGGCGCGTGTCTTGCGCTGCGCTTCCTGCCATCTTTGGTGTGGGTTTTTCGGGCGCTCATGATCAATTTCGGCATAAGGGGGAAGATCTGGAATCTCGTCTCCCGAAAGTGTGCTCGTAGGACTTGGTGCTTCGCAGTTGCGGGTGATGAGATCCCCGGTGCTTTCGAAGTGGAACGAGTCCCACCATTCTGCCAAATCGGCAATTTCTTCCTCTTCTTGCCGACGTAGCGTGATGTCGTTGTCTATTAATAAGTCGCCAGCGCCACCGAGAATCGCCATCTGATATGCCGTCCAGTCAAGACCCTCGTCGCCGCCGAGGTTCATATCTGGCACCAGGTCGGATTTGGATAGTCGAATGGGACCGTGCTGAAAGGCCGGTGTGGCTATGGAGTATGGTGATGATTTAAAATATACATATTCGGGTGTAGATGCAGAGCTGTTACAAAGGGAATAGTCGGATGCGTTGCTGAAGGATAGATCGTCGCTTACTCTTGGTGTAGTACTCGATTCGGGGATTATTGGGAGCTCGGTCATTAGTTTACGTGATGAAGACCTTACGTGTCTTGATGATGTCGCTGGGAATGTGTTGTTCTTATGAAATGTCGGCCGGAACCCGACAGGAGGCGAAGCAGTGTTGTTTTTCTGCTGTCTCTCGCACAAAAAGTTGCGGGGTACTACGTCTTCGCAGAATGAGATCGCAGGCTTTTCTTCCTCCAGGCCGGTCTTAACACCTGCTGATCCAATTCGTGATGGGAGATCCTCGAGATGGAAGGGCTCGATTGGTGTGTCCGCCAATTCATGTTCCAAAGCCGCCGCCACCTTGTCCACTTGAAGCTTCGTTATTCTCTGCTGCTTGAAGGCCTCGATCTGATCAGGGGTGAGCATTTCATCGGCTTCTATCCGGTGAAATAGCTTGCCGGTAAGCAATTCCGAGACGTTTTCGGATAGCGTCCATCTTGGACCGCTCTTGACCGCTTGTTTCGGCGCGGCAGTTTTCCTTGTTGACCTCATAGATACCCTATGTTTCGACTTCTTGGACTTCTTCCTCTTGGGTCTCTGTATAGGAGAGCTGTCCTTGGGTGGACTATTAGGAGGTGAAGCGGTAAGCGTTGAAGGCGCTTTCGCTCCAGGGCTATTTGAAAACGATAGTCTTGTTTCCTTTGGAGGTGGAGTGGGTGGCGTAGGCTCTAGGTCGTGTGGTACGTCTGAGGAGTCTGCCTTTATGATCTTTGGAGCAGTGGTTCGATCAATAGGTACTTCAGACAAGGTACTACCGATAGCTTTAAATGCATCCTCGGTCTCTTGCATGAACTGTTGTATGTCTACTGAGAGCTCCGGGGATAAACTTTCCTCTGATCCCCGATGCTTTGACTCTTCCTCTTTGTTCTCTCCTTGACGGGAAGGGCCCCTGCTCACGTCCTCCTTAGTCGTAGAATCGCCGGATAAGCAAAATCGGGACTTTGGTATATGATGTGTGACAGTGTCATCAGGACTGCTATTGTTGACACAAGATAACAACGAGATCTCTTCGCTGTCTTCCTTGAATGTTATTGAATAAAGAGGCGACCTTCTTTTCATACTCAGTAGCGGGCAGTCACACTCGACGTGACGCTCACACTTACACGACGAGCTTGCTGACGAACGTGGTGTCTCGCTAGGAATCGGTGGTAATGGCCTCAAGATATCGGAATGGGTGAGAGGGCTCGTGGCTATAATTGGGGCCAATATTTGTTTCCGGCGATTGGGATGTCTGTTCGCCGCGTAGATGGCGCCATTACTAGTTTCCTGGTTTGTCCACAAGGCTCGAGAAGCATCTTTGTTTAGTTCACCTCCATTCAAATCCTCATCGCTCAACCGCCGGTGGGGTATAAGCTTTCGAATACTGAGACCAGATCTGGATAACATTTTGGCAGCGTAATGCGAGGAATGTGTAATCAAGCATGTAGATCTCGGGGAAAGACATTTCATATAATGGCTTAGTCTGGGGTACCACAAGGCTGTTTGTCTAGGCCGCCAGAAGGACTACCAGGAGGAGCAGCGGCGGCGGCGGCGGCAGGGCGGCATGGTATCTACATTTGTATTTGAATCCCGTTGCTCCGCCTGCCACAGCGCAGAGTCTCGAGCGAACGGGGCGTGACGTGACACGGATGGATTCCCAGCCTACGATCCCGGGCTGCTAGGCAAGATGTCGATGCCTAGCTCGGCTGAGCCCAGACTGGACTTACAGGGGCTGACCTGGCGGGCGCGGGAAGACCGGGGGGCAGTCAGCCAAGCCTTTAACGCAAGGGTATTCCTTTTGGGGTATCCTGTTATTTTTGTCTCCCTCTGGCGAATTTCTATTTGCGACCCTAGCGTAGATCGTATCCATTCGGTTAGTGTACGGCATTCTGGACTGGAATTATGCCTACGGAGCCGAAGGGCATGATTTACTTGACGTCAACTCTGGTAAACTTCCCTGGAATTCGCACCCCTCGAGGGATTTATGTAATGAACCCCGCCACAATGCCCTACCTAGATAGGTAATCCGTACAGTACTTCGCGGAGTACGGCGCAAACGCGCACTTGGGAATGGTTGGTCCCAACAGATGCGGCGTGAAGTGCACTACGTCTGCTGGAGGCGGTTTCGTGTCAAGAATCAATGGGGTTAAAACCAACATCAAACCAACAATACATAGTAATACATACAGTAGTGCATATGGCGTGTGGTATGGTGTCAAACGGACATCTACCTTAAGTAGTCTAGGCTTGGTTAGCCGGCTGGTTTGCCGTTCGGTTTGAGTGCCGGCGGTTAACGGGCTACCGGGCCAGTTAGGTTCTGGGACTTTGCAGTGGTGTGCAGGCAGTCTGACAGCACCGCTCTGAAATTCCGCAGCTGACACCTTGTCTCGCTGACGATCTGCGCTCTCGAGGCCTGGGCTCTGGCCTGCCGTCAGGTCGTATGGGCTCTTCGAGTCCAGGACACGTAATACGCCCTGTACCTAGCCATGTTACTGTAACAGTACACTGGGTAGTCTGATTAATCATCCGGGGAAAAAATACATGTCACAAGCAAACCATGTCTCACCTTCCCGGCGATGGAGACTGTGCTATACTACAGTGCAGTATATCGAGGGAAGCTGAAAGCTGCGCCCGTATCAATTGCGAGCTGCTGACTTTGAATACGGCGCAAACGCAAAAGGTCCAATCAGCGAATGGCTCCGATTGTCGAGCCGAAAAGAGACAAAGAAGCACAAAATAGCAAGCCAGTAAATGGCTAGAATGCGACGTTGCCTACAGTACTAAGGAGACCAACATGAGCAGGGGTTTTCATCAATTTGGAAGTCTTCGACCCCGTTCGCGCCATTATAGTACTGATCCGTGACACTTGCCAGCTCGCGAAGGAGAAGCTCATACGAACGAACAGCCCAGATGAGTATGTCGGCTGTTGGCAGGGGGCTCGCTTTGGTCGCTTTGGGAGAGGATGCAGCACTCAATACATTGGGAATAGTTGAAGTGCGGGAATAGGTGCCAAGACTGCACGGCATAGCTCCTGAAGGAGGATGTGTGTGCACCGATGTGTCGATGTCGTCTCGTGAGTGGGCGGCGAGCAGGCGGCGAGGAACAATATAGTAAGGTGCCCATAATCCTATACCACAGCATTTGATTGGGGTGCTTGCATCTAACAGTACATACTGATTGTGGATACTTGAATATGAGGGGCATATGTAGTTAAGAGATACCCAGCGGCCATCCCGACATCTATCGCCCGTTGGGACCCACCCGACTTACTGAGGTCTCCCCTGCCACCCCCGGCCCTCTCTCTACCTAGGTACCTACCTATTGACGAGTCTGCGATGCGATGCCCCCAACCCTCCCTCTTCTAAGTCTCGGATCCGTCAAGCGCTGAGGTTATCTAACTAGCGCTCACCAGCTTGAGACATACTGCACACAACGTCTAAATATATTAAACTCGCCTGCGATTATTGATTATTCTTCGTTGCCAAGTTACGGACAGTGCTTCTTCATACCTAGGTAGGCATCGCGCGATTCCAACCAACAACTTGCGTTCCTTCGCGATTCCGCCCACGCTTCCCGTGCCCCGCCACTTCCGAGATAAGACCGCGTCAGACCATGACGTGAAGAACCACTGACCAGGCACTGACCAGGCTTAGTTCCTCTTGACCCTGTCTTGACGATGGAGGATGCCATGCCGGAGACTTCACTGGGCTAGAACCTCCCCGTGACGCAGGACATCCATCCTACCTCGATGAATAGGACCCACGCAATCATGAGGAATCCTGCGTATTGCTATGTTACTGTATTGTATTTGCAACTGCCTGGCAACTACGCTACCTACTGTAACTAACCCAAGGTATGTACATACGTTGATACTGCGTAATACGTACTGGATCCAGCACGACTGGGAGAGTGATACCAGGTAGGTTAGCAGCATTCACAGTGACATCAGCAGCGGTGGATCGTGGATCGTGTCTTTTGATTCTACTGTACTGTACTGTACTGGTATGCTTATTCATCTCCTTGGGGCCTGCCTTCATTCGTTGATCGCCTGTTCTTTACGCAGATGCGTACTGTATTGATCTCGGTAACAATGACCAACATAGCGACTCAAAGGAGTGGGAACTTGTGTCACCGTGGCTATCAGAGTCCCCGAGCAGAACCCTGGGCGCTACCAATGCCTGGGCAGGCCCTGGGGTAATGTAATGGCAAAGGACTCAAAACCCATCTGGAGTCCTGCTGGAGGAGGGCAGTATGAAGGGGGAAAGGGAAAAGGCCTTGCCGTCAAAGAGAACAGCCAATTGGAAATGCTAGGTGCCCGCATCACCATCCCTGTGGCTGCGTTGCACAGCCCATATCTGCCACATTATAGATGGCCTGATGCAGCCATCAACGGTAGACCCCACGACATCTGGAGACTCATCTGGCGAACTTGCATGTCATCCCTTGCCAAGCTCCCTCTCAGCACCAATGCCTCCCTTGGCCCCCCTTCAATATCATCAATTCATTTATTTACTTCCAAGCAAACATCACCACCCTTACCGACAGAAAACGAATGCGACTGGTGCGGCGCGCGCAGAGTTCTTTTCATGGCCTTTTTGATTGTCTTGATACGAGCGTCGCATGGGCGTTGGATCTGCTACTTGTGGCTGCTGCAGGCACCTGCAGTTTCCAGTCTTGGCCTTCTTAAATAAGGTTGGCGAATCTCCTGGGGAAAGTCCCTCACAGGGTGACCCAGGTCGCCGAAACACGATCGCTTTCATGAACGCACGCATCTTCCCCTCGCTTAAACTAGCCGCAACTAAAAACAGTACAAGGTGGATGTTAGATTCCGCGTTTCTCGTAAGGCCGAAGAACCACGATGCCATGTGCCTCGTGCCTCTCCTCGTGGCTTGCGATCCTTTCTATTTTCTGCGTCACGAAGTTTCGACTGATAAGGAAACAGATGGCTAAGAATAATCGCCGAATTGACCCCCTCGGCCACCCTTTGCTCGCACTACTCGGCATATGTTGCCATACTACTTAACTGACGATATTTCGCTGACCTAACAGTTGTGAAGCACTTCCCGTGTGACCTCGAAAGCTCGCAACCCGCCATTGGCCCTCAATGGCGGGTGATATGTCAATAGTAGATAGATGGTACATGTGCAGTTCGGCCATTCGATGCTGGGCCGCATACTTGCAGAGCACAGCGTGTCACGAAAATGCGATGTTACGGCTGCTCGCCCGACGTGGTACTGTGCCGCCAGCTGAATCCCACTGCACGACTGGTTACCGAATGCACACCTAGACACTTGAAACAACACTGTAAAGATTATGAGGATAGCCAGGTAACATCGCTCGAGGCGGCTACGTTCCAATCAGATTTCATAGCATCCTGCTCGCCACTCGGTCTCGGCAACGCCAGGAGATGAGGTCTTCGTCATTTGATACACACCTAGGACCCAGGCTATTCTTCGGAAATTCTACACAACCACTCGCCGTATCATTTGTCCAAGTAAATTTTAGCAAGTGATGGCAATATCGCTTCGTAAAATATGATTTAGGTTAGTTGATGATCCAGTTCAAGGTCTCTTGTCCTCTAATTGGGGGCACATTCTAGCACTTAATATCACATCTTGATAGCAATGTGTGACACAGGTGAGCACGAGGAGTATCTTTCATTTATCACCATGATACTACTGTATTGGAAGGCGGCTTCGTCTCGAGATCTAGATCCAACACCATGTGCGCCGCCATAATTCTAACAACACAGACACCGAAATCCAATTGCATCCTTTTGTAAGCCCCCTTTCCAATTGCGGTGTAGAACCATCTTTACACAAGGATCTGTCAACGCCTCTCGACTCGTTGCCTCTAGTGTGGAAAAGGCATGCAACGTCTCAGACGGAGTGATATGTTGCTGGGGGTTGGTGTTGGTTCTGTTCGACCACTTTAGTCCGCACCCGAATCAGGGAGGTCAGCCCAACCTCCGGAGTTAATAATTTCCTATTTTAAGGTTGTTTTAGCTCTTAAAACATATTTTAAAAGTTAAGTCCAAAGTATATATATAAAACCTATGTATTTAAAACCTATTATAATTTTAATAGTTGTTGTTTATAAAAGCTTTAATATTAAAATTAATAAAGTTGTTTAAAAAATAAAAGTAATATAATGTTATACCTAGTATATTAACAAAAATAAAGCTGTTATAATATATATATTATATTATATAAAAAATCTAAGTATAAAAAAAAAAAGGAAAAACTTTATAAAGTTATATAAAACATAGTAATAATAATAACTAAATATATATATATATAATAAAGTTAATAAAGCTATGTTAAATAATTAATAATCACGTAATATAAGTTATAACGTGGTTTATAAGCGAGCGACGTATATAAACAAGCAACGCACTTTAAATTTATATAAAAAAAATCCGTGCGTACTTTATTAACTTTATTAATAAAATAGCTAAAAATATAAAAAAATAGGATTTAAATAGCCCTTTAACTAAAAAATCCGTATATATTTTTTCTAATTTTACCCGATTTTTTTAAGTGGGACAAATCTAGCTTTAAAAATATATATTAAAAATACCTTTATAAATATTTTATTATTAAAATATTTATATTAAAAATAAATATTTAAAATTAAAAAAATTATATTTAAATATTTTAATTATTTATAATTAAATTTAAATTAAGTGCTTATTTTTTTTAATTTTATTTAATTAAAAAACTAGGGGGTAAATTATATAAGTTATATTTTTATATATTAATATTTTTACCCCTTGTTAAATAATTTAATAAAAATCGGAAAAATATGCTTTTTTAATTCTTTGGAATAGCTTTAATTAAAAGGTTTAAAAAGACTTTTTTCGATTTTTTTAACCCGTGACGCGTGTTGTGGCGATTGATTATATAAAAAGACAAGGGTAGTTATAGGGGTTGTTTTAGCTTTTAGCTTTAAAGCTATATTTGTCCCACTTAGAAAAATCAGGTAAAATTAAAAATATTATCTTTGGATTCCTTAGTTAAAGGGCTATTTAAATCCTATTTTTTTTTTATATTTTTAGCTATTTTATTAATAGAGTTAGTAAGGTACGCATAGATTTTTTTTATATGGATTTAAAATGTGTCGCTTGTTTATATACGTTGCTTGTTTATAAACCACGTTATATATAAATAAATGATTAATATAAAGTTTACATTATTTTTACTAAGCACTTAGCTATAACTTTTTATTTAATAGTAATATTTTAAGGGAATTTTTATAAAGGTATGTGGTTTTTTTATAAAAGCATGGCTTTTATATAGGCATTTAAGTATTGCCCCACTAAAGAAGCCCTAGCCCTAAGGATATATATATAAGAATTTTTGTCTTTTTTCGCTTTATTTAATAGTATAAGGCTTGTTTTTATAGCCTTAATATTTATTAAGATATTAAATATTTTAACTTGTTTATATTAATTATATAAAACACTTTTTATTAATTACATAAATTAAAAGATAATAAAATATAAAGCTTTATATTAAAGCTATAAAGTTAAGCCTTATACCATTAAATCAAGCAAAAAAAAACAAAAATTCTCGTATATATATCATTAAAGTTAAAGCTTTTTAAAGCGTATAACTTAAAGAAGAAAATATGCTTTTATAAGAAAACCGCATGCCTCGGTAAGAATTCCCTATAAAATATATATAAATATAATCTTTTTAATTATATAAGCAGCGTTGTTGTTTTTTAACAGGACAACTAGCATAGAAAGCTATAGCAGTGAGGCTGATTAAGTCTGTAAAAGTGTAATGTAGATTTAAAGGAGTGGATCAAGGTGGCAGGCGCCTGCGGCGACTGCCTTATCCTTGAACCACAAGGCTTATCTACACTATCTACCAAGTGGGTCCTACGGA